>AZLU01000055.1:78059-169551 GCA_002224055.1 Pezizomycotina sp. ARF18
TCACGTTCGGTGCAGCCGTTTGCGCGGTAGTTCCATGGAGAACCTATGTGACTAGCGTTGCAAGGATTATATCGATACCCAGCTTAAGGATAGCTCTTAATTACGATCAGCAAGCAACGCCCCACTTCTACGGACGGAAACAGACTGGGAACTAGGTTAGATGATGATCAATTAATGTTAATAGGCTAAGAGTATACCCTAGTTTATATACAGACGGAGCATGGTGCTTCCAATCTTGTAGAACGAGGCGGGATCCAAATAGGTAGTTTTCATTAGAATCTTTACGAGGATCCCCGAGCGCATTTCACGTGAAAAGAACAATAACCGGGATTGTGAGAACGCTTAATAACAAACTGTCCGATAATCTCTTAACTCCGTAGGCCGTTACTCAGTGAAAAGGTGGGAGGTATGCTTTAATCGAAGTTTGTAGGTAATCAGCAAAAACACTTAGAAATATCAACATGATCGAGCATCGACTTTTAAATTTTCTTCCCTCGTGAACAGACTCTTCAGGGATAAGTCCTCAACTTGATTTTATGGCGTGGGAACCTTCGTGATCTTTATCTATACGACATTTTATAAGCTTCACCTACCCGCTATGCTTTTTGTTCGCGATGATGTATATCAGAAGTCTAAGCGCCGCATCTTCACCTCATCAAATTCGTACTTTCAATGCCCTTTGATGGGCTCACTTGCATTTTACTACTTTTCCCTAGGCTATACGCATACGAATCAACCCCACAAAACTGAATCACCATGACGAAGCAGTATCCATACCCGAGGGTGCGCCGCTCAAATAACTTCACACAAAAGCTCGGCTTAACGCGTCCATTGTTGTATTTATAGCACAAGCCGTCAAAAAAAAAAAAAAAAAAAAAAAAAAAAAGTGACAACACCAAATCGACACATATCGAATATCGAAGCTAAAAAAAAAGAACCAACCGTTCAAGTTACGCCTAATCTGCCATGGGAGTAACCGTTGTGATGCGGAACAAGTCTGCTAAGCCAGCCCAGGAGTGCCTTTCTAGCCACGATTGATGGGACTGAGACTTGGATTTCGCATTATGAACCCAATGGTGAAGTTTTCCACGGCATGTAGGGGCGTGCCGAGGTAAACGACCATGCTATCGTTGTCAAAACTTTTTTCTTTATTTTTATTTTTTCTTATTTTCCAAACTGGAGCACAACTAGAGCTACTTAAGTACTTGAACAAGCCTATGGTCGCATCAATTGAAATGATGAAAACGCCGTCACGATAATGTACATTTTCAATTCGAGCAGTAGATGATAATATTCAATACGTAAGCATGAGAAGCCGGAAAACCACTACAAGCATTTATAATGGCAGTGGTCGTGATACTCTGACCTCGATTTTCTTAATATATATGGTAGCTATTAGATCGCAACATCAATATCTCAATGTCAAATTATGGTATCGAGATGTTTTAATGAAGCTTATTAGCTATAGAATAAAGAGACTTGGAAAATCCGATATATTAGAACAACAATAAGGCGCTATGCGCCTTCGATATAGATGTACGTATTTTATTAAATTTGTTACATTATTATTTATTATATATAGCATCGTGTGCCCTGTAGTTAATTGATCAGTTCCGCAAATTAATAATCGAACTTTATCCTACAAATACCTTATTAGACACCCATAGCCTATGCCAACATTATACGCGAAAGAAAATATTGACTTGATTGAGGTCACAGTAAGATTGACGTCGTTGAGGCGATCACTGTTTTTTTTTTTTTTTTTTTTTTTTTTTTTTCTGGCTGGCCTTATTTATTATCGATTATTTTTATTTTTATTATTTTTTATTTAAGACGGCCCTGCGAAATAAGCAATAAATCCAAAAATTCAAAAACAAATCCTCCTACTCCCGCCTCCCTTTTTTGTTTTTCAATTTCTTTTATTTCTCAACGTACACGAGGCACAACAAAAATGTCTCTGTGTACAATCATCACCGCTTCCACCTATAATTATATACATTATTCTTACTACTTCATTTATAATCCTTGGCCTTTTCCTTCTCGAGGAAAGAGAAGAGGCTAGATTCTTTCCTTTTGGTTTATATTCCTCACATAACGAAAAATTATCTGGAGCGCGATAAGTTCGAAGCTATAATATAACAGCGAAAAAGGTAAGGATAGAAAACACGATGGTTCTGGTAAGGGTGGCCGGTAAAGGGGTCATCCAAACCACACCGTGGCTCCTCGATCCCGTCGAGTTGTCGCCGCAGGAGGTAGAGTACGATGAAAAGTCCAACGAGGAGAAAACGAATCGGAGAACGATGAAGCGCCGAAAGACGAAACCGCCAGGATCCAGGAAATTAAAATGCCCCAGAAACTCAGGGAAAAAAGGGAGCACACCAAGAAGCGCCTGCTGAAGGACCAGATGTGGGACGTCGCTGATTATTTTGGTAAACCAAAGAAAACAAACAAACAATTCATAAACCCTCCTTATACGTAACTCCCTTCGAGATTGAACTCTAACAAAACCTCCTCCCCACAGTCCAACACATCGGGTACCCCGACCTCAAAGCATCCTTCCAACCGAAATCCACCAGCGCCGCAGGTTACACCTGGTAATGCCCACACTTCTTCCGCCCAATCAACGCTTGTCAGGATCACGGTCGACACACGGGTTCGCTAGGAGCGAACCTTCACCTTGACTTCATGCGCGACCTCGTCCTCGCGCTCATCAACGCGGACATCTACCCTGGCCGACCCTACAACGACCCGCATTACATCCGCGCCTCCACGATGAGTATCCGTTACTTTATCCCTCAGCGTTATATTACTTTGCGGATGGTCTGAGAAGAGGAGTATGAGCCGGAGGATTACGTTGATTATGAGAGTGATCCGGACAATGATGCGGAGGAAGAGGAGGAGAGGGTGGTGTTACACTGGCAGGATGGATTGGCGGGAAGCTAGAGCTATAATAGTCATGATGGGACGAATGGGAACTCCGCACAGCAGATCGCCGGGTGGTGTTAATAATGGACAAGAAACGGATATGGATATGGCCTTCGGGAACGCGTACGCGGCGCGGATCAGACAACAATAACGAGGAGGAAGAGGGTATGGAGTACGACACGAAGGCGGTGATACTTTAGTGGACAACGGTAAAGAGATTGAATATGAGATTGAAATCGGGTTTGAATATGGTAGCGGAGGGAGGAAATCACTGGAGACGGTAAGAACACGGCTACGCAAACCAGTGACGACGAAGAGGACACGGTTACTACGCAAAACTATCTGACGACGAGGATTATGACGAAAGCGAAAGCGGGGCAAATCTGAGGATGAGATGAGTACGGCAGCGAGGGCAGGAGATTCCCGAGAAGGACGAGAACGCCGCTACTGAGGTAACTGATGAGGAGGATTATGACGAAAAGGAAGATGAAAGGAAGACGAAGAGGAAGACGAAGAGGGACTTACTACGTCGGCGGCGTTAGGATTACTCCAGCCATGCTCAGGGCTCCATACAGACAACAGTACATGAGCGGAGGAGGAATTAAGTAATAGGTTTGATATTATACTTGTTTATAAACTATGCTTTGGGGACTTGATATCCGTCGACAAATCGCGGAGGGATACCCTAGAGCACTCTCATTTTCACTTTTATTATATGACTACATTCCTTGATTGTTTTTACACATATCCACTTTTACAAATGCTAACCTTTTAAATTCTGTTTATTTAATGATATACCCGTTTCGTGTTTCCTTTTTGTATTTTCAAATTGTTCATGGTCGTTTTTAGTACTCGGATTTCTGTGTCACTTTCAACTCCATAGCCTAGTTCGGCATTATTATGCATCTATATCACTCATCTTCTGGCGTTTTACCAATCATGAGTTTCGTATATTATTTCTTTTTTTGAAATGCTAAAACTATTCATTTTCCTATATTTAGTACCCCGGTGAGGATATTCATTGTAACTTAAGTTATATACGCTTTCCACCCGAATAACTCGTTATATTGATCTTCGTACATACATCAATCCGATTTTAGTGCGCTATAGTGCCTTGTATAATAATTCCATTTTATAGCAATCCCATTTGTGTCTAATTCCCGTTTGTACAGTATCCCCCTTTGGATAATAATCTCAAACGTCCATTCGTCTTCATCGCTTTATAGGGACGAAAGCAAGCCAAGTCATCCTCGCGCCGCCGCCCGGAAGACCCCTGAGTCTTCTCTCCTGCCGCCTCCTTCTCAACCATACCGGTATCCATAGTCTGCAACACCACGCCCAACCTCTTCATGTTCAACTTCCTCCTCCCCATCAAGTTCCTCAACCCCACCGTACTCCTCATCTTTATATCCTCGTCGACCTCGCGAGCATGCCCATCACCATCGCCGCCGCCGTTCTTCTTCAGCATTTCCTCCCAAATCCTCCAGCACTTATGAGGATCGTCTCCCTTCCCCGGGGTAAATTTCACATATCTCGAGCACCGGCAAACTCCTCAACTGCGGAACCGTGAGACGCTTCATCGGTTTGAACTCCTTGCGACCTAGAACCCTGCGCACTATCTTCTGATTGCCATCGCCGTACCAGTTCCAGCGGGTTTCGTTGAGAAAGGGTTGGTCGAAGCTGAGCCTGTCCGTCGTGACGGAAGCGGCTATATTATATTAATCCTCCGTTAGCACTGATCACCAAAAAGCTGTTTGGAGATGGAGCTTAGGTAGAAGTTGCGTTGTTGTTTGTTTCTTACGAGCTCCCTAGCGTTCTTCCATATGACCTTAGTCCACTCCTGCCTTCCCTTGCGAGGTGCGGCCCCTCGCGACTTTATTTTTGGCGACCTTGTGCTCGATGAGCGGGCTTGTTTCTTCGGGAGATTTGAGGGCGAAGCTGCTTTACGGCGTTGCGCCCTCGCTGAGAGTTCTTTTCGACGCCCATGGTTGCTTTGATGAATCTCTTCTTTGCGGTGTATGTGTGATCGGTGGGAGACGGATGATAGAGCTATATTATTATTCAAAAAATAAGTTAGAAAAAAAAAAAGGGCAAGGGAGGATGAAAGGATTACACGCCTATAAATCATGAGTAATCGCAACGAGCCAAGTACTACCGTTGGCAAAGTTCAACAATTTTAGCAGATGAAAACCCCAATGTTATGAATCCCCGTAGACTGCGGATATCGACGACTTTGTAATGTATCTGCTGGTCGTCTGTAGAAGCGGTTCGGGTCTAGGAAGCGAAACTTAAATCGGCTGGATTGCAATACCGAAACCAAAACTGGAAATTTGCCGAGCACGCGTACAGCCACTGGCGCTTGCCGATATATTTGAGGTATTCGTGAACTGGTCGACGTTTTATAGCGGCGGATATCTAGTAAGCGCCGTTAAGAAGTTTTTGGCGCGCTAGTTCTACGATTTCTAACGTACTAAGCAATATAACAACCCTTTAATAATCAATTCGATTCCTCGAAAGAACGCATTGGTGCATGATCGACCGCAGGCTCGTTCTTACAGTCAAGTTAGCGTACGGTTACTAAACGCGGCGTCCCTTTTTGCAGTTTAAGTGCCGACGCATTATAACGAGCGGGTTTACGGATATCTCTGTCGAGAAAAGCTTTATTGCTCGTCGCGGTTTAAAGTATTAGGATTAGTACAGGTTTACAAGCTCTCGATGAATATTTATTATTGACCTTATAAATAATGATATAGCGCGGATAGTAGGGATTTTACGATAAAGCCATTTTTTATAACGGAGATATGATATGAAATATAACGAAGGCCCAGGTATTTATAGTTTTTTGTGTTTCGTATCCGCCTAAATAACTAGCACAAGTTGGCTTCATAAAGTCCTTTACTCCTCGTCTCCCTCCCTTTGTCGTCGCTACCATGTTTCCCTTCGATATCCTTCTCCTCGCTAGTCTCAGCAGCCTCCTTATCCTCCTCGCTACCGTACTCGGGGCCGCCCTTAACGACACCTTCCTACTCCGATCCTTGATCTCCCTTTCCTCCTTATCTTAACAACTCCTCGCTATATGCACCACCATCATCCTCCCTTCCTCCCCACTACCATCGTCGTCCTTACCCATTTCCTTATCATCGCCCCCGTCGCTTCCCTCAGCTCCTCCGCGGCATCCAGGTCGTCCTGCAAAAGACCTCCCACCTGGTCCTTTACCCTTCAATTTGTTGGGCCCGTACTTGGCGTTCTGCTGGATCTACTTGACCGTCTCTTCGTAGATTTTTAGGGTCGTCATCTCGGATCGGGAAAAGCTGCTTCTTCTCCAATGCAGTCAGGACTTCTTGAGAAACTTTAGGTCTTTCTGCTCGAGATGAGGTTGTCCCTCCTTGCAGAGTGTCTCCTTGACGTCGGCGCGGCCGAGCCATTGGTAGCCGTACCTCTCGCAAGTCGATGGTCTAGGGTGGTGTTGCCGGAGAGATCCAATCGCGGATACTTACAAGCGCGATTACATCGTCAGCCAAATGAAATATGTCTTAAAACAAAACCACCACGATCAGTCACACCAACAAGAGTATAGTTACCTTCCTCCTTCGCCTTATTCCAATTGCAGCAGCGGCAGCGTCGACCTCCTCCTTCTCGGAGTACTTCTTCCACTCCTTCTTCAGCTTATTCTTCGACTCCTTGTTTGTATACTTCCTCGAGCGGCGTTCGTGGAAAGAGATCTTGCCGGACGTTTTATCCTTGGACACGCGGTGGGTGCCGGAAACAATCGTCTGTGTCTGTCGTGTTGTACACCGTCTCAGTCTCCTGCATGTCTTCCAACCGCGAGTATTCGAACCTGATTATATATGGCTCTTCGAGGTCGATTTTGTCCTCGGTATCCGCGCAGAATATGATATTGTTGCTCCTGAGACCTTTGTGTAGCCATCCAGCTAGATGAAAGTGTAAAACGGCTTTGGCTAGCTGCTTAGCGAGCCCGAACTTCTGATCCAGCGGCCACTTATCCCTATGTGACCCACTGCTTAGAGTTTCTTTCGTGGCTGTCTGAGGACGTCCGAAAGAGTCCACACGTTTTTCATCTTTAGCTCGTGGATGAATCTATAAACTATTTCTTTATTCCGAGATATCCGCACTCCTATGCAATTCAAGGTACGCATTTCTATAGGCTTCTTCTCCACATGGGAGCCGCGCGACATTCTGGATTCTAACATCGAGCATGCTCGTGGCGTTAACCATCCCACTTACGGTCTTATTCTCGATCAAAACTGGTGTGCCGATTCTAATGCCTTCCTTTCGGAATACTCCGATCCAGCGGCCGCTGCGTAGCTCGCGCTGTTCTTCGAGGTGGCCGGATATCGTATACTGGTGGTTGCTTCGCAGTTTCTCGCTGCGTTTTTCTGCACTCACGCGAATATTCTCCGCTTTCAGCGCACACAAGCTCTCAAGTTTTAGGTCCGCCGTTTGCTGTCAGCAACCACATCCAAATCACCGAGTGAATCGCCGAGGAGATAATTCTTTACGATTACGGTGTTACCGGGATCAGCCGGCGGCGGGAATTGCGTGTATAGATCCTCAACCATAGTTTCACCGTTTCCACCATTTTTAGAGCCTTTCCGTCATCTAATGCCCATTTTACTTTCTCTGCGGTCTTCGTGTCCGTTTGCAACGCCTCCATTCTCTTTCGTAATGCATCCATTTCCTCCGGACTCGCTTCCGCACTCTTAACGGTGCAAGGCTGACCGCCGGCGCGCTAGAATATTTACTTGCCTCTCCCAACGTCGGAAATATATCGTCTATATTCTAGAAACCGTCTAGACAGTGGTGATATAGACGAGGTGGTTCATGGCCATAAGGCCGTACTTGCGGAATTGCTTATGGTATAGGTGCGAGTTGTTCTCCAGTCCCAGAGTGTGCCCACATCTCCAATCGGCATCGGACCCACTCGAGCTTTATCTGCAGCTCGATGACATCTTATCCCAGCTCCGACGCTATTGGTATGCTTTGAAACCGCCTAAGGCAGCTGGTGAATATTTGGCCGGCGAAGCCTAGGGTTCCCAAGGTGAGGGCAGCGGCATTCATCGCCGTAATCGTACCGTTGATCTGACTTTATGATGATAGAGTACGGGTTCTATAGTGGAGTAAGGGGTTCTGTTTGCGGAGAGGATCGGCTACGTCGGTGCGGCTGAAGCCCGCTTTTAAATGAAACGCCAAACAACCAGGGGCCGTAGAAAACAAGGTGTGCCAGAATTTGTTATGAAACGTGATCAGACGCTCCATTTATGACGGCCTTCGCGGAGTGGGGCCAGGGTCCGTCGCGGGGCACGAAGTGTAACCATCCGCTAGCCTCGTCCTCCGCAGTTTGCAGCCAACCCGGGTAACGTAAACTCCTTTATAACCTGGGGTCAGCCTGTTTGTCGTTTGTCAGCTCTAGTTACCATTAAAAACTACTATACTCGTTGCTCTGGCGAAAAATTGGGGATCAGGTACGATGGACACCGCCAAGTCAATCACGGCGACTCTGCCGGAGAAATTGAAGATTGCCGACGACGCTCAGCACGATGGCGCCGACAATGACGACCTCGACATTCTAGCCTTCTTGTCATTGTACTTCGCGAACATGCAAAATATCGCGCAAGACATTCCTCAGCAAATACTATCCCAAGTATTCTTGAGCAATCGGCTGCTCGCACGTGGGAAGTTAGGTGGTTCCGGGGGTTCATTTTCCGTTAGTGTTATAGACTCGAAATATCTTAATCCAGGAGTTTTGCGAAAACAACCAGAGAGAATCCCACAAGATTTACCGGAGTTCGTTGCGGTGCGGGTGGCTAAGGCGATTCTCGATATAATCAGAGGATACTCACGTCTATGGCGAAGGAGATTGCAATCCTAACGCAAAAGGATGTCCGACCGTGTCAAAATATCGTCAAGCTGCTCGGGAGTTGCTGGGGATATGCAAACGCAGAGCAACGATACTTCTGCCGGTCCTTGTATATGAAGCGGCGCAACTAGGGGATCTCGACGCGTTTCTCCACACCGAAACGGGCAAAAACTTGCCGATTGGACACCAGCTCCAGATTTGCATCGATATCACCAAGGGGGTCGAATTGCTGCACCGCATAGGCGCTATTCACTGCGATATCAAACTTAAAAACATTCTCATGTTCTCAACGGGAGATTCTTATCGCCCTTACAGAGCTAAAATTGCCGACTTTGGTTGCGCGATGCTACTGGACGATATTGATTCTGCAACGTCTCCGCCGCCAGGAACTAGATTTTGGAGCCCCCCGGAACAATCAGACTCATTACTCGTCGCCAAGAACAACTTCACCGGATCGATATCTTCTCCCTGGGCTTGTACTACTAGCTATCCTGACTTCAAACGTATCTACAAACTCGCTGCTATATATTCAGAGCCAGAAGCAGAACAGGCCTGTAATTCTAAGAGATCAGCACGTAGGACTGGAATACTTTAAAAGATGGGGGGGTTGGCATTTACCGGTATAATGATCCTCGAGCGTTACTCACATCTCACAGTGACGCAGCGATCATCTATCAAAGAGGAGGACGACATTGCGGCATACATTCCGCCCGAGCTGCTCGATGACGAGACGTGTCTCGCATACTCCACCGCTGGAATGAACAGGCAACTTCAATCATGTTCCGGATGCTACAAGGCGATATAGCCGAAAGAACGATCACAGCACGGGAGATTGCATCTCAGTTGGAGGTTATCAATCTTTCCGTTGGGTCCACGGACAGCATGAGCATCGCCGAGTCGATCTGGATGATGTTGCGGCGGTGTGGGGTCATCGATCAGCGTCACCGTCCTTCTAGGTATGTTCTCACAGTGCTTATTCGAGGTGAAAGAGTCGTGCCGTCATGGTGCCGTGATGATGGAGCTTATAAGAAATGTCTTTCTAGAGGCCGAATCCAAGGAATTCGTCCGAAAAGGTAAATGTTGCTCGTAAAGGAAGATGCAGAAGGCGCTGTGGCTTTACCGCCGGACTGGATGCCTAAACTGCTCTCGAACTCTCAGACACGATCAAACCTACTTGACATCCTCCCAAAGCTTTCTGCTGCGATATCTACGGACGGGGATACATGGGAGATGGAATTATTCGGGGGAACTCTCAAAGATTATCAACGCAAAGCCCTGGCCGTGCAAAAAGGTCCTCGGGAGTGTAAAGGTGCGAAAATATTGCGCTGTATATTAAGAGTTTTCATGATCAACAATTAACATCCTGTAGTTGACGAACCACCTGGTACTTTTTCCATGATGGCAACCCCTTTGCTTCGCTTTGTAACCAAAGCTCTGGACGACGTTTCGAGTGACTCTCGGGTTCCATTCAAAAGGAGGAGTATCGCCGCCTATGAACTCGCTTTAGGGTTGATAGCGTTCTCACTCGACGAGACAAGTATCGAAAGCGCATCAACAATTGAAAAAACCTTAGAACTTCTTGATTTTGCTGTTAGGCATGGCCACCGAGAGGCCCAGTGGACGGTGGGGTGGCTATATGACACTTTCGGTCGAAATTATGCCTCCGAACAAGCTGGCTGGCTCGTAAAGGGAGTACTTGCAGGGAGCCGTATAGCCGCTACGAGATTACAGAAATCTAGTCCTTTGCTGTACCGTCGGATGCGCAGGTTTGTTCAGAGGGAGTACCAAGGAATTGGACAAGGCTGGAAAATCCCCCAGGAATATCTATGCACGATCCGCTTTTCGACTCGGATAAGAAGATTCATTATACTAAGGAGAATCAGACTGTGCTCCATGCATCTACCGGAAACATAGTGAAGGTTGCATCTTTACTTTCGCAAGGCGTTGACGTAAACTCTTCGGACGGCATGAAAGCAACGGCGCTTGTTGCAGCTTGTCGGTCGGGACATGCTGATATGGTCGAGTTCCTGGTCGAGTGCGGCGCAGATGCGTCACTCGTCTCCAACGAAAACATTTCGGCCCTGCATTTCCTAAGTAGCTTTGATGAAGACTACATACCTTCCATCGCGTCGCTACTGGTCGCTGCCGGATGCCCGCTCGAAATCCACTCTATCGGCCATTCAAATCTGAATACTGGATATACCGGGAATGATCGCTTTTACGGTCTCTGTGATGGACCGCCGTTGTTATGGCAGTGGCTGCCAACAACCTAGTTGCAGTCAAAGCGCTCATTAGTCTTGGAGCAGATCCATTCGATCTGAGTGGTGCCTCAAAGTCGCTTCCACACTCACCGGTAACATGGGCTGCGCAATGCATCAGGCTGATATATTAGAGGCTCTCTTAGGCTCTCCAAATCTCAATGGAAGCCTAACGTCACTTTTGAATACAAGCTACCGATGTAGCGTGATAGGCGACCGGGATGAAGTCCTCCCGTTAGCAGGCGCGGCTAGCTATTCCGCAGGACTCGCGTTCTATCGCATACAGATTCATGGAGCCGCGCATAGAAGCGAGTGCCGAAAAACGATACACTTGCTGCTTTCTAGCGGCGCAGATCCGTCGAAAGTTAGTACATCGGGTATTTCCGCGTTTCAGTTTGCCGCAATTGGGCAACCGTATGCTTTGCAAGCGTTTTTAGAATATAACCCAAATAGCCTGAAGCAGAAGATGCAGTTGTGGACAGATAGTCTTCTTAATGCTGCCGTCACTGACAGTAAAAGCACATTTGATGAGCTCCTAAAAGTCCCCGTCGAAACAGACGAGAAGTATAACTGGCCGACGATCATCGCCCAGTTGGCTGGCAGGAGAAGCCGATACCATGCGAAATATTACCTCAACGCTCTGATATCCACCACCACGAGCTATTCCCTGCAGATACGGTGGACTACTCTGTAGCCTTCGAGAGAGCTCTATATAGAGGGAATCACGCAAATGCGAAAATAATCTACAAGAGGACAGATAAGATTGATATCATCGTCCGACGGCACGAGCCTTCCATGGAGGCTACCACGACATTACTGGAAGGCTGTTGCGCCAGGCAGTCAAGTTCTCTTCGGACATCGCCGAAGTCAGACTATTTCTAGAACTGACTGACGGACCAGAGATCCTCTTCGACGATGTATGGTCCTCGACAATGGGACTCGCTACAATGCTCTGCAAGCCTCCCTGGCTTTACCCATTCTGGGGGCTCGAACATAACAACCGCAATATTGGAGACTGTACTTATGTATTTTAAGCACCTACGAATCATCTCAATAAGGTACACAATGAGGAAGGAAGACATCTTCTCCACATGGCCGTTCGTATGGCAATGTGCATTTGATAGAAGTATTGCTCAACGTCAAAGGTTTAGAGTGGGGATTCGTGATTCAAACGGATTGACTGCATTCGATTGCGTGTTAAACAGGCTCGAGGACTCGAGGCGCGATCAAGAAATAGAGCATTGGGGAGTACCGCCGGAGAATGTCGAAGCGACTCGTCTGGAATGGGACAATCAGACCAGAGCTATGATCTATCTCATGGAGGCAAAGGGGCTGCCCAATTATCTACGTACTCATATGTCTTTAAGAGGATCTCATCAGAAATCGTAAGAAGGTGGATAATCCATCCAAAAAATGGCCATATCGAGGTCGCTGATTACAGTGAGTACTGCTAAAACAAGGGATTTGAGAATGCGGGTTGGATAATGCTAACGTGCACTTTTAGCGGTATCCGCATTTAAATGTGGGCAGTTCGGGGAGATAGTGGCATCTATCCATGTTGGCCGCTGTCGCTATTTAGCTACCCGCGTAGATCCTGAGATAGCGCTAAAGATTCCGGGCACCAGGATCTCAGAATGGGCTTCTTCGGAGCGGTTTGAGTTACTGCGTAAAAACTATATGCTTCAGTAGTTCAGGGTTTTTTTTTTAGTTTTGATAGTTAGTTGATTGGTTGACTATATTCTACGCCCGTGTATGTATATAAATCCTACGGAGCGGTCAAGGACGAGGCCTACCTAGCCAATTGGATGATTACAAATTATATGGCGATACGCGATATCATCGAGCTCACCCTGTATCGGAATGACCGGACAGTCGACCTCGTTTCTATCCATAGCGGAATGGTTTTGAGATTCTATAATTAGTTAGGTAGTGTTTTCTTTTATAATCGTCCTCAGGCTCTTATAGTCTTGCTCGAAGACTAAGTCTTAGACCATCCTTCTCTGTCTCCTTTGGTGTGCCTACAATAATAAGCAATATTGCAGGTTTCCATGCTGGGCAAACCGTGAGACCACGGACATGTCCGGACACGATGAAGATTCGTTTTAGCAACACAAACACATCCAAACAACTTGAACTCCCCTTAGTCTATAAAATTATACCGCAAATCGTCCTTTTCGCTTATCGTTCTCCTTCGTGGTATCATATTTGTCTTCATATTCGTCTTGAGTCAGTTTAGGACACATTTTCTAACTTTCAGATTATCCTCAATTGCGCCGCTCCTTATTTCAGAGACAACGGTGCAACCAGTTGTGGACCGGATACTCCCTTACAAACCACCGGATCTCCCTATTGAGCTCGGAAGAGTCTTTGCCAGAGTGGCTGAATGCTATGACTGACTGCCACCTTATTCGGAGGTGGAGAAGATTCACCGCTTAAGCGAAATGGCTTCACGTTCTCTAGTGCTACACGTATAATCCGCCGAGGAAAAATTAAGCCTTTCTCGGAATTTGCCCATCGCACCTGCAGGTTGTCACAGTACCCACTCTCACGATACCTAGCAATCTTACTGATGTAACAGGGCCCAACCCCAGTCTGTGTAATCCAACTGCATTGCTTAGTGAGGGCTTTCGGTATTGAGACGCGGAATTGGAGCGGTGGAGTAGCACAAAAAGAGAAGCAGCCCTTGGGATATAAATGTCTTTGTCGAGCCTTTGGTGCTCATAATGCCTGCGATAAGGCTTTTGAAGTTTTAGTATATTGGTAATCCAAGGCATATCTTCGAACATCTCCCTATATTTACATATCGTCTTCGAAAAATACGGTTTTACCATGCTCCCAAGAGTTTTTCCATCGCGGCGACTTTAGCCCTTCTTCCGCAGATTAGTCTCGCGGCTTCTGAAGAATACGCTGATATCAGCATCGTAACTACTCGTGGAACCACCGAACCACAATCCCCCGAAGGCACTAATCCATAAATATCCCCAAACGGCGGACTCGTCGTGGCCTCCAACGGCAACGCTACAACTCCCAAAAAATCTCTGCAACTAGAATTCATGGATCCCAACACCGGCGAAGGGAAAATCAGATACGTCGCTATCGAGTTTCAGAATTCCAGTGCCGGGTCAGGGGTTAAAATCGCGCGTGAAGAGGCCATATACCCTGCCGTCGATCCCGATCCGTCCGGATACAACGCTAGTATCGTCAGCGAGTACGGAAACTTAGTCGGTATAATCAAAAGAGTAGTAGCGGCGTGCGAGAGGCAGAAGATTATACCCCCGGGTATAGCCAAGGCGCTCAGGTTACTGGTGATGTTCATACGGGCATCTGAGATGGTATTTGGGACCCGTGAGGAACCTGATTTGGACCCCGCCAAGTATGCTGAGAACAGTAAGTTATAGCAGTTTCGCTTGCGCTCTTTGCAAGTAGTGAATATACCAGCTAACCTTTCGCCTAGTCATCGCTATCGTTCTTTGGGGCGATATCCGCCACAACCTCACCGGTCAAGAATCGTTCGTTCGCGGGTTTCCTCCGGGCACGGGAGACGGTTACATCACCCGCTCCGAAGAACAAAACAACATCTTCCAAAGTACTATGGCAACAAGATCGCGTCCTTCTGCAATAAGGGAGATAGATACTGCGCTTCTAGCCAGCTAGGTGCGAATGCAAACAGCACCCTTGTAAATGCTCATGGAATACAAGAAACCGAGGGAGATTACGTCCACGAGCGTAGCTACTTGTAGACGAGCTTTGGCGCTAACATGGATTTCTTGAAACAAAAAAGCCAAGGCTGCGGGATGTACCATCGGAGGAAATACGACCAGCGGTAACGGACAAGTGGAACGGCCACTCTAATGGATCTATAAATAGCCCTACGGGTAAAAGTGATGCCATTGCCCCTGGTAAATCTCCTGCTGCGTGTCTTTTGAGGTGGAGCTGTTACCACGAAAGACATAGTGGCTATTTGGTCCGTAGATTTCCCAGACCCGCGGAATATGGAGAACACTTGGTTGTGAACTCAGGGACCTCGCCTCACCCTGTCAAAACTTACTTTTCGACAATATCTTATAGCTAGCTTAGCAGATGTCTTCGATTCATTGAGCAAAATTACTGACGAATAAGCAATGTTCTTAATGAAGAAATTAATCAAACCAGCATTAAGTCTCATCGCGGAGAGATAGCTACTGTAAGATGCTAAGGTTATAGGTTTATCTCTATGACTAGTTCATCCTAAAGATACCGTAAAATGGCAAATGCTTTTGAGCCATTTTTCGGGTTAAAGTATAACGCCTATATGTGCCGAACTAAAGGAAGGTTGCGTGATTCATATAGCGAGGAAACTGCGCCCAATCATGGGCCATCATACAAAGCTTCACCTTCGGGCATGTACTCAAACAAGTCAGCCGTCGCTCTCTGATATACCTTAGACTCGACCTCCTCTAGTGAGAATATTTTTTCCCCGTCGCTGTCGAGCCCCTGGGCGATTCTATAGAACCCGTCATAATTTCCCAACTGAAACTTCCTAATAACTAAGAACTCTAGTTTGGGAAACGCATTTGAATCCATTTTAAATACCGTAAGTTATTCTTCCCTCGACTTATCCCGTACTCCAAGGCGTACGACCTACCGCTGAGCCAAATGACCTGAGTCGCCGACGCGATCGCTGTGCATAAAACCCAGCAGGATGCGAATATAGAAAAGATAACTGTTAGCTACATACCTCGCTCTAAAGCTCTCGAGAGGTTTAGGGCAGTTAGATTTATGGAAGCAGCGGTCGCGTACATCGGGCGGTACATATTCCAACATAATCAAGTTCGCCAAGCTCTTCACTAACGCCGGTAGCATCCTCGCCGGTAATGCACGTGGACTAGAGTGAAATATTCCATCCGCGGAGACGGTACGAAGAACATAAAGTGCGGTTGGACATCGGACAGGGAGCCGGTGTAACATATGTGAAGAGGATTGGGGTCGCTCATCGCACGGTCTCTCAAAAATTCTCTGCAGCAGGGCGATAAGCGAAACTTCACAGCTAGCGCCTATCGACTTGAGGTTTCGTGCGCGACGAAGCATCCTCCAGCTGTCTATATGGTCCAGGCTGCTATACCCGTGTTCCAAGGTAAACGAAGTACTGAAGTGTTCAAGATAGTCCAAGTCTGTCATTTGGGAGAGTTAATTATTTTTCCGCCTCCAGTTCTTTCTCGAGGTAGATGCCGTATCCAAGGCGAAGGCTGCGCAGTCCCAGATGTTTCGCACCGCTTTCATTCTGCAGTGATGCGTACGTCCCGCATAGAAGCTTGAATATGTATCGTTTCATACGCGGTCGTACCGCAAACCCTGTCTGTTTCTTTAGTAACGCATTTTTCGTTCTCCTGGCACTCAAACCATAAATCCTCTGTATTAACGCCAAACCCGAAGCTCTTACGCTGCGGTGAACATAAGAATGTACCCGCAATCGCTTCCACAGGTTTCTCAATACAAGCAGGAATTCCTAACAAGCAGAGATGCGTAAGGCCGGCACCAAGACGGTGAACGTGAACCGCGCTTGCGGAGCTGCCGTAGCCTTCAGAATCATCTCGTCACCTTTTCTTTAATGCCAGGGACGCCACCGTCGTTGGGGACAAAACATTTGAGTTTTGCAAGAGACTACAATCCACGTCCAAGCTCGCGTCCAGGCTCGTTAGCGCGAGTCTACTATAGGTCGCGAAGCAGGAGGTACAAGAACTAAAACGTGCTAAAATTTCATTAGATTGTTACAATCGTCCCCCGTTTTCTGCAATAAATCCTCGAATTGATCTTAATTCTCCTTCGTCATTGGTATTCGAGCACGAACTCTCTCACAAATCTCGCATATTCCTTGTCTTAATCCGCTAAGAGTTTCAAAACCGGTTTATATGATACTGTACCAGTTTCTCACTGTCGGATGTTCCATTCTCCGCTTTACTAGCCGGATTTCGGACCATAGTTTCGGCTTTACGATGCGAGCGAACGTACGACAGACAAGCTGCATAGACCTTAGAGTTGTTTTATCGCCAGCAGAGAGATGTTATCCACAATGCATCGCAAAATGCCCAGCGGTAGTGGCAAGTCGGATGTCATGGTTGAAGGCCGAAGAGACAGGAGAAAGAGAAACTTTTTCATTTACGGATCAATCTAGTGGATTTTATCTTGAACAAATATCAATGGGTATCTGTAAAGGGACTTCCTACTAGTATCGTAATACTAGCGATGGTGATTCCAAGGGATTTGTGTTTTAAGGTCCCGCAAATGCATGTAAACATTTAGGTTCGCCGAGCTGAAGATTAGAATTTTTGTGAGCGGGAGTTTCAGCTTTAACGCGACCAAAATCGTCAGGCAGAGTCATGACTTCGCGTCATTAATGTGAGCACCCATTCATGTGAGCACCCATTCACGAACTGCCAGCGCGTGAGATATCAGTATATACTCGTTTAGAAATGGATAACTTAGATAGGTTCCCTTTTAGAGTTGGGGAATTCGTAACAACCGGAACTCGGGACGCAGTGCGGACATCATGGACCGGCGTATGTCTTGACATCAAGCTAGTTACACTGGCGGAGAGCAGCGCGCAGGAGGTTTTAGCTGAAGCCGCCATTTTCTGACATATGAATGATAGAAAATATTGCCTATAATTTCATACATTATGTATTTTTAAACCCCTTGTATGATGAAGGTTGAATAAGACGAGGTCGCTTTATCATATTCAAGCGAAAAAAAAAAACAAAAGGGTGAAGAGAAACACTCCGTAGAGAAATGAAACGCCGGAAATATAAACCTAAAGATCCCCCCTATACAATTACACGGTCTCGCGTGAAGTCTTTGTATATTTAGCTGCTGCTAGATCCCCTCTCCTTCACCAGTTTCTGATATTCGGCCTCAGCATCTTCGGCTACATATTCAGCCTCATCCGCAACCTTCTGGGCGCTCCTATACTCCGTCTCGAATTTGTTAAACTCTTGCCGAACGCGCTCGTATTCCTCCCTAGTCTTTTGCAGAACGACGCCGGCGGCCGCCAGCTTAGAGCCGGCATCCTCAGCACGGGTGCGCGCTTGTGCCAGTTGGTGTATTGCGGCATTTAGAGCCTCCAAAGCTTGGCCGACGGTGTCTGCGTTGTCGCGGAATTCGCATTTGTCGGAAAGACTTACACTTAGACATATCCGACGAGGAGTTACCGACTTCTTTGCCCTTGTCGCTCATGTTGATCTGGGTAGTGCTCAGTTGCGACGACAACCTATCAGCGAGGCTTCGGAAGTTTGTGTCGTTAAACGGATTCAAGGCGGTAAGGGAGGAAGAAACTGTGAATGTGGATCCGGACATTGTTCCGTGTCAAGACGAAAATAGTTTAGAAGGCTTTTTTTTTATAAACCGGTTGTTTATGGAGTGTAAGTCGTTAGGTTTATCGGTAAGGACTGTGTAGAGGTCTGGTTCTGGTAAGGAGACAGGAAATCAAGATACAAGGCTCATGAGGAGGAGTGTGGACTGGTCGCAGGCTTTTATTACGAGTTAGATCCAACAGAGTATCGGCGCCTCGTGATTCTACAGCCTTCTTTTTTCTTTTCCTTCTTTTTTTTTCTTTTTAATCTTATCAATCTTAGCAGCATTTTGCCTAACAAATGAGGAGATTGCTCAGCGCTCCGAAAAGGCCAGAGATAAGGCAAGATTGCCTTGAGTAGAGTCTTTCCCTTCTGGAAAGTACCTAATGGTCGCGTGCGCAGCGAGATGAAAGCGTAATTTGCATGCGCTGATACACGTTCGCTTTCTGCCACAAGGCTTTAAGTCAGTAATAAAAAACCCCTATCGCAGTTCTGATCGCTTTTATTGGTGCATGCAGGTGCTATTTATTTCGCGAACCGGAACGCCGGGTGCGTTCGCCGTTGGCCCACAAATCCACCTCGGGCTGCCAACGTGGATCGTGAGGTTATTTGCAACTTCGCTTTGACTGCAAAACGATATCCCGTTGGACAAAAAGTAACTTGGACGATGTGGTGATGCAAGATAACGTCATGAATCCTTTTTCCCTTTCTTCTCTGCATGTTTTCTGCATCGAATGGGAGGAGCAGAGATGCTTCGTTTGTTTCGTGCCTGAATGATCTCTTCTTTGTTCGCATACTTAGCCTAAAGTGCGACCTGTTTACTCGACTCCCAACATGCAGAAAACCATCGTCCATTTCGGGTTTCGGACACATCGCGAACTAAATAGAAATGCGAGGCGATATGAGCGTTGGATGATGTGATATAACAGATCTTTCCCATCTATTCGGGCTGTTGCCTTACGCAGATAAAACATCAACCGATGTAAAAATCGCTACTTTGTTGAGAGGTACTTCGTGGGTACAGCAGTACATACATGTAGGGCCATGCATATTAGGACCTCCGAACTGCGCCTGACTTGCACCCGCGAATATGGCCAGGCTATGTACACTTCCTTTGTTTACTCCAGCCTCAGTGTTCAAGGTCAGATTAAACAGACTTCGATCTAGGATTTCGATGGCCGGAGCTCACTTAGCATTGTGGTGTGGCACTGATTACCATGCGGAGACAATCGCCACGATTTCTAGTAGCCAGTCTAAACGGTCATGACGTTCAGATAAACTTTTTAAAGCCGATGGAGGTGTGGCCTGACCTGACGTATTCCACGAGAACCCCGCACTGGGGGACGGATGTTGCGCTATAAGATGACAGATTCATGCTTACGCAGATGTTTCATCACGGGTTCAAGTTACCATCTCCCAGGTTTCAAATACTAAAATTGACAAGAAACAAAAGTCGGCGTATCCGTTAACGATATAATGAATGTCGATATAGTTCTTCGCAGTGAATGCCGAGTAGAGGTTAGCGTGTGAGGGGTTTATCGGCGTGTTGTCCGTTGTAAACAAAGTAAATTTTCTTCATATTACAGTACTCCTTCGCCCTGAATTGCTAAGAGGCTACAGGTCGAGCCTGAAGTGGTGCTAACCGCGGGCGGGTGTAACAATATCGCTCCAAAGTAGCACAACAGAGCTTCAGTGCGCTACCAAATTCAGACTATATTAGCATTATTCCAAAATCTATTGTGTATCAGTAGGAGTGCCTTCTGTTGAATACGTAGAGTTGAGAGGGTCGTTGCAGCTTAAACTATTGAGGGATTAAATTATGGGCGAATTGACCCCTCGTTCACTTCATGTCCAACTGAAACTAGATCAGAATTAACTAGATTGTTGATGTTGGAAACTTACATACGCAATACCATACGTACTGCGGAGTAGCCAACTACTGCCGCTCGAGGCCGAGAGAAAAAGCACTAAGATCTATCTACGTTCATTCTTGCGTATGATATAAGTCTCGTACTTGTTCGGAGTTCTGGATGAAGGACTTGTGTCATATATTGCGAAATACGAAACATGACTCGGTGAAAGTTGCACCTTATGCTCAACGTTTGGACAGAGGCTGGACTATTAAGGGCTACGAACTACCGATGCTATTCATAAACCTTCAATCGACGAACGGGTCTTCCAACTTCTCTCCTCCCCTGATAAATTTTGCATCACCCGAAGACCCAAACTCTTCTTCAAGTCTTCCAGTTCTACCAACCTATTCCTCTCCCTCGCTCTTGCTAACTCATAAATATCGCTGCTCTTTTCGCCTTCAATCCCATATCCTCCAACTCCTCCTCTCCAGCCTTACGCGCGTCAACCCTCTCGTCATACTTCTTCTGATACATCTCCAGATTGACTCGCGCGCTCTCCTCCGCAGCGCGCAGCCTCTTCATATCCGTAGTATCGTAGTTATCTGCCGCGAGCTCGAGGTGATGTTTTGTACTTAAAGCCTGGGCGGTATCGCGCTTCGCCACATCGTAAGCCTGCTGATGAAGGCCCAGCTTTTCCTTGGACTCAGGTGAGAGCGCTTCGATTAGCGCGCGAGGTGACTTTGGGACGATGGGGATGTGTTTTTGGGCGCAGAGGTTGGCGAACGGATTGGACTTCTGCACTTAGTTGGAGTTGACGCCGCGCTTAGCGGAGATCTGATGCCGGTTGCGGCCCTGGTTGGAGTTGACGGTCGAGAACCTTTACCTGGAGAGGCGAGCTTTGGGAAGAACTTGAAGGACTGTACAACAAGAAAATTATCCATTCGCGCACTGATCAATAGCTTTGATAAAGGAAATCATTAATGGTCTACATATAAACCTACGCGTCTCTTCGATTCTGGCGTCTGAGGCAAGCTGGACGGTTTGCCGCGAGGTGATCCTGACGGAGGAGTCCCCGGAGTTGTATTCTCTGAGTCCATCCACACGAGTAGTTTCACCGTATGTGACTGATGATAACTCTCACCCTATGAGAGAAGTCGTTTTAGACAGTCCGATGCCTTTGTATCTAGTAGTGAAGAATGTAATCGTGATTGATTTGTTTGATGATTTCGGGCTTGTTCGCCATTTACTGAAAATTTATTTCTTTATTTTTAATATTGAGTATTCAAAGGATTTAGCAGTAAATTTGTAATTCATTTATTATTATTTCTTTATTTATTTTATTTCGCGTTTTCTCCATACTTTACCACTGTCACAACGACTATATCACGATATTCACAAACAACCTTCCAGACAAACCAATCTGATATAAAACCTAACCAGAACTTTCATCAACTTGAATACCTAATTATCAGTTCTATTTCTTCTCTTCAGTATATGATCATCTATATCTATAAACCAAGCTCCTCACAGTACTCGACTTGCTATACCATGCCTCAACGCGCCCCGAAAAATCCCGTACCAAGCTTACCATGAAAGGCCTCCTCAAGCCGCTCGGGAAGCTCCACTCGAAACTTAACCGCGCCGGTCCCTCCCCGACGAAACAAGCTACCATCTCAACTACCTCCAGCAACAAAACCCTCCTCCTCCGAAGCCGAAATCCAAGAAGCGCGCTACCCTCATCGAAAGGTACAAGTCCATCTCCGACCGCAGCGCCCTCGAAATGCTCCGCCGCGCCGACTTCCTCGCGCAGGGCTGCCTCCGCCACCCGCAGGACGTCATCATCTGGAAGAACGCAGTCATTCACGCCAAGGACAACGTCAAGCATGCCGGTGGCGAAGCCGTCGTGATGAAGGAAAAGAAGACGTCCGAGCTCGAAGCGTACTTGATGGGACAGAAGGTCGCGGTGGACAGGATGATCATGATGCTCAAGGGATGGTTATGTGGCAGGGAGGGTGGAGCGAGGATAGGTGGAACCGCTACGTTGATGAGAAGCTAGCGCAGTTGGGACAGATTGATATCGAGCTTCTTAGGGGATCATGATGGAGAATTGAAGAGAACAGGATAAAGGGCAATGGGTACACAACGTGAGAAGGCTTGCAAAAATTGTATATCAGTACATGAAGTCCCAAAAATCCTTGTTACCAAAAAAGAATATGTTAATATAAAGCTTGAACATGCAATTGGATTAGTTAAATATAAGTTGGTTTACAGAGAGATAAAAAAAATTTTTTTTTTAAACATCTTGGAAGTTGATTTTGCTGTCGCGATGGATCTATGCCATCGCGAATCTGAAGTATAAGCTTTGCAAGTAAAGTAGAAGGCAGCTATTATATCAATCGAAATGCTAATTCTAGTACGTTCCGTTGTGTGATATCGTGATAACGCCATTGAACTTCCCCAGGCTGGCACGTGTCTCCCTCAGGCTCGGGCCGTGACGGCACTCTCGGCTCCAATCCTATACAGAGACTTCTCTCAATTATTGACTTATTCGCCGTGAAGCTCCACTTGAGCCTCTGACTGTGAGCTGTGCATGCCAGTTTGGAGAGCGTCTTACGTCGCCATGTCATGTTTCTACATTGTGACAAAAAGTCCCTTTGCCCAAATTTGGAATATCGAGAGCTATATCAGAATCGTTTTATTAATACTGCATATACACAATGCCAAAAATATCGCGCTATATACCCGTCGTGCTTCTAACGGAGAGTATCAAGGCGCAGGAGTGTTTATAGATTTCCTTCGAGAGAAAAATTGTGATCTCCTTAGTTTCGTCGACTTCACAGAAAGGAGTTTCAATCCAGGTTGAAGTTCAACTTTCGAAATAGGTGGAACTAGCTTGCAAGCTCAGAAGTATTCACAGCAATTGACCGAGGATGGGGCCCACTCTCCCGAACGACATTTTAAAAGATGTACGTCCGGGCTATCCACTTAAGCTAATCCTGATTCAGTTTATTCACAGTTGTGGCAGCTGCTCACTCATGGTCACTAAGAATACGTAGGTCGTACAAGTCTTCGACATGTCCTCTCCAGATGAAAAGCTATCCCACTCCGATTTCCGCCATAGCGCGAAAAGCCCCACACTAAAGCGCTTACTCATGGTCCCAAAGACAGTATTAGAAGAACCCGCAGTGTTACAGGGCTCCGGTGGCTACTGCGGCCTCATAGTGGGACGCGAGCTCAAGGAGGACGAGGAAGCGTTCCACGCGGTAGCCATAGACGCCTTCCGCTCCCGCTTCAAAGCGGAATTACGAAAGATGCTAGAGGCACTCCCCGCGAACTTCCGCTACGAACTTCCGCTACGAAACCGTAACCATCCGTGGGCCGTAGGACGAAGGGCTTAAAAAGATCATCGGCGGTTACGAGGAGTACTTCTCGGACAAATGGCTCTCCAGAATATCCGTTACGCTACGTCACGATGCGTTCAGCAGTGTCAAGAGGTTTATGGCCGCGATCAGCCACTCGGACTTGGATTTCTTCATCCCGACTCCGAAGAGTCATAAGAGCCCAGCGCCATATCCGCGGAGGGCGTTGTTTCCGAACCTCGAAGCACCGCCCGTACCGCTGAAGTTTCTAGCCCCGTTAGGACCACTGGACGTGCGCCTTACTAGCCTCGGCGACAGTAATCCCAAGGTTTCTTTAATCTGGGGCACATGATACGGAGGTGTACGTCCGTTCGGAACGTCACGGTCCGATTTCCTAACGTGGGGGCAGAACAGTACATAACGCGGCTGTACGAGCTAAGGGACGATGGAGATACACTGTAAGTCGTCCCGTCTTTCTTCGTTTTTGCTCCGCGTGGATTCGAATTCGCGAGCCCGCCAATCTATTTAGTTTCTGAGCAAAACGATTGAAGCTGACAACTGCTGATGTAGACAACACGACGGCCAACCGAGGATGTCTGTGACGCAATTGCATTACACCTTAAAAATCAAGACCCCCTCGAACAATTCAGTTCTTCTCCACGTCATGATGTTTGCCTCATTTCCTTTGTTACAGAAGTCTTATTACGACCCTTTTGCGCAATTCCTTCTGTGTAGTTTAACCACATCCGCATTTCATTGAATATATAACATGTCAGTTGCAGCTAAAAGACTTCGTGAATACTGAGATCATGATATTATTTCCACGTATCAAGCTTCGTGTTGCTCTCCATTTTTGACATGTCCAAGCTGCTGTTCAAACCCGAATCAATTTGATCGGAGGTGTTCTTATATACATAGCTAGTTTTGAATAAAACGAATATTAAAACAAAGAAGACGTCCTGTTAGACCGACCGAAACACCGAAAGATTTCGTGTTATACGTAATCTTCTTTCTCATCGACCATATTCCTTGAATAAAGCCCGTAAAACGAATGATACGACGATACTCGTTGATTGAATATCCTTCCCAATACGATTTCCTTAAACTTTCTTAAGCACCTTCTTCCGGAAAGCCAAAAGATCTTATCGCAGGCCTTGCAGTTCCAATACCAATACCAAACCCATCCTTACAATCCCTCACGCGATCCTTAACGAAAACCCACATTCCGGGCAAACAGGCAGGTGTCCATGATTCGACGGCGGGTGGCGAGTCTCGATCACCTTCCCCGTTTCTTCGAGTTCCTCATCTGACCCATGCGAAGACGGAAGCGCGGGTAGCGTAGTGATCCACGGAGGCGAATATGCGCCGCTATCGTCGAAGTTGTCTTGGTAGGTGGTATCGACGATGCTAGAGGAGTCGATGAGTTCGTCTTGCTTTTCGTTGCGCAGGTACGGCGTGGGGTCTCGAAGTTGTAGCGGTGGTCCTTAGCTTGAGCGTGCCTCGGGCGAACGGTGACGTTGCTGATATCCATCTCGGAGAATCCGGCGGTTAGGTCGTCGAACGTATCATCCTGCGGAGATGGCGAGGACGTCGCTCCAGGCTCCATTACGGGAGAAGATGGTGGGACGAGCTGGATCGAGGTAGTACGGAACTGGCTATTGTTGCTCATTGTGGATATTGGTCAAGCAGATGTGCTGATAGACTTGATTGGTTGATGGCGGATCCGACTCCTGGAACTCCTGATAGTGTGTGCCTGGCTACTAGATCGAGATGATAAGCTTGCCCTAGATTAAGAAGGTCCTTAGTGATCGTTTGCCAATATCGTGGTGGTTCTGAAGATACGTCTGAGGTAGTTTTCTTCGTTGTTTCAAGATATATATCTCTCTCTTTGCTCTCTGTATATGGTGGAAGTGGCGGTGGAGTTTTGCATGTTGTTTCACGTTGTGAACCAGAAAAATAATTCATTAATTGCTGAAAAAAAAAAAACTCACTGCCAAGAGAGCTCCTCTGGTATCATATCAGCATATCTCGAAAATTGAAACAACTTCAAGAGTCTCAATGAATGTCTTGTCGTTAGCAACGGGTTTACTCGTCGTAGACGATCTCGTTCCAATGCCTTTAAGGTCGGCATTACGGTTCGAGGCTTATATCGTGGATGTAAAACAGCATTTCAATATGTTTCGTTTCTATGTCTACGAACTCGTTCCACTAACCTAGGCTTACTACTTTTCTAGAGCGAGGTGATCAAGAAGCGATTTATACTCCTTACGAACTGGTGATGCGATCAAATCTTCGGGACTACCGTGCCGTGAATATTCTTCTTGCCCTCATTAATAAGGTAGTTCAACGCGCCACGCAACTGCCTCCCGTTCGTAACATTAAACTTTCCTTCGATCAAGATGGCGCGATAATCTGCTTCGTATCTGAGGAATATTTCCGTGAACAGCTGCCAATCTGGCTCTCCATCCTCATTGCATATCTCTGTCACTAGAATGATTTCCTGCAAGGGTAGGGATAAGAGGCCTGAAGTTAGTACCAAAACGACACTTTCGTACTTATCCGGTGTTTTATGGCAGTGCACGTCTTGACCATGGCCACCGTTGTTACATCAACATCGACAACCTTCAAACTCCGTGTGGCTATCATTTTCCCCATAACTGTGCTTGTCGACGTAAACTGAGAAGCAACATTGTGGTTCTCTTCCGTGACCGAGAGCGATTCTATTCCGGCCCTCAGAAACCCATCTCGCCTAGGGATAGAATAGCTTTCCTTAATGGGCGTGTGTTCCTGGTTTGCCTGAACTCGATCATTTTGTTCCACAATGTCCTGAAACTCATCGTTCGTTTTGCCGCCTTTTCCTCCATCCTTGCAGCTATCGATCTCCTTGATGATCTCGTCTCTTAATATCGTATTAAGCTTTTTTATTCGCATAAGCCATAGATTCTCGTACATTAAGGAAGCCGACGAGAAGTGTGGAATCATCCAGCGGCGGTCGACCTTCTGAGTGCAACCCTTCCGAGTATCGAAACAGCTAAAACCATCTTCCAATACCATACGGCAAGAGAAGCACGGGGAATGGCTGGTGCCCATGAAGTCTAGATAAGGTGTAGGAATTTGCTCTTCGGGCTCGTGGCATTCGTACGTCGGTAGCTCATAAAAGCATAGCAGCTTCATCTCCGGGTGAATGACATGGGTATCCCAAGCGTTTGCGCATATGATGTCGAGATCATTCGCGCCACGTCGAATATGGATTGCTTCCAGATGATCGTTATCGAGGAAGTCTTCGCAGGATTTCTTTAGATAGTAGTCAGCTGTTAGAGGCTTCCCGCTGCGGGGTTCTGCCATGGCCATTTTCAGGTCTTTGCAGATGTTGGGGTTCGATGTCGCGAATTCTACAAGGTTCTGGGCAACAGTGTGGCACGCTGTATTCGCTGAATACATCCCATCGCTGTACGGGCAAGACCATACAACAGCTTCAAACTGTCCATATCGAATTCAACGAAGAATTTGATGACGGAACGTAGCTTGATGACAGAAGACACGTCTGATGCAAAGGTTGTGGACATAAAAGTGTCGATATATTCCGCCTAATACTTGAGCTGTTGGAGACAAGGGTCCGAAGGCGCGGCAGGGCTCGAACGGACTGAACGCGCGATTTCACGACTCCATACTATTAAACCTTGTGATTTGACTTTCGGGATTTTCCCAAGCACCTCGCGATAGCTATCATCCGATCGCACGGTTATGTCTAGGTCAAATCAGGCAGTCAAATATATGATCAGACAGCCAAGTAAACAAAACAAGCGTTTTTTGTTGTGATTATTCAACTCACCTCCCAAGAGCTGGACCAATTCGTGTATCCCGCGTAGCTCAAAGCTTCCGAGCGGGCTTTGAGCGCCGATCGTATTGCATATGAAATCTCCTCCGAGTCGGATATGGTATTCCTTTCTAAACACGTTACGGCCGGTGATTCTGCGTCCGGCGCGAAAAGCCACGCTATACCATCAAGAAATGTCTTATAAGGCTCCGGGATGTCTTTATCTCTGCAGAATGTGAGGTTCTTGACTACTGTTTCGACGCGACTTTCTTTGAGCTCACTAACCAAGCAGGCCATCGTAGTGAGCCGCTGCGGGCTTGGTCGTCGACCTGCATTTCTAGCTTTCTTCGATCGATCGATATCCTGACTATAAAAAGGTCCTTCTTTTAGGAGATGGTGAAATGTGGGATTCCAGACTCAAGGGCGTTTAGGTGGGGGGAAAAAATGATCGTAGAAGTTCAACGGGACTTTGGTTCAACAGCGGATTGTGTGTTTCCATATAAAAAGTGACAACGCACGAGGCTGAGGAGGGGTCCAGACGCCGCAATATTTATTCGTTCATAGCAAGGCTCTTTGCCTCATCCCACACGCTGGACAAATATTTCGTTACCAATCTTGTCACATTTGGCAATTATTTTAAGTCCAAGTCAATTCGATAGCCCGCTGACATAGTTCATTAATCCGCAACAGGGCTTTATTTTCCATGCGCACATATTGCTAGCGCTGAACTCATGCACTTCAGCCACCTATATTATATGGAAGACAAATTGGCTGATTTATTGAACGTTTTGGTGACTACTACATAACCAGGCGGCCTATGCGCCTCCGATCAAATAAATGTAATACATGATTAAACCTCGGTGTCCCATAAGAGTCAAGGTGGGCTCCTCATAGCGAGAACTATCTGGTGGAAGAAAAAGGCCAGCATACTCGAAAGAATGGCATAACATAATGCTTTCTGGCATAGCTCATTCTAGTGCCCTCTCGCTCTGGGTTCTATCCAAGCCTGAAACGTGTATATAATATTAAAAAAATCTGTATCCAACATGGTACGCCACTCTTTCAAGGTCGCTTTCGGTATTACGTATGCATTAATGTGCATCTTATTTTGCTTCAGGTACCATCGAAGAGCCGCTCGGAGCTGTCGCTCCTTTGTAATAACGAGCCTTCTTTCGATGACCAGGGCGTCGTGGTCGATCCAGAAGTTCAATTTCGAACTCGTAACGTTAGGGTCGATCGGGCCGAAATAATTAACAAAGCTATTCCAGTCTGGCTCTCTAGTCTCTGAGTTGCAGATGTCTTTGACGTCTATCAGATCATGTCTCCATGGTTCATCGATGTGACGGATGGCTATTAGCATGTCCTCAAACTCATTTTTCCGAGGTATCTCATCCGCTATTTGAGTCTGCACACAACGGAGCATTGTCGGGGTTTTGACTTGTCATCGACATTTGCTGTTCTACCCTTTCGACCACCTCGTTGATATCGAAAACACTTTCCATTGTCGGTGTCATTGCGTTGAAGTCATTGTCGAGGTTCGTGTCAGCCTCAGATATGGCGTCCTCCGTACCGTCAGCTTCTGAATTTGCGATTGTTCGCTCGGAAGCCGACTCGTTGGCTTTTGGAGTAACTGGTCCTTCAAGGAGCTCGTCGATCTCGCACCCTGTGAGGTCGAGGTTATCAAGGTCAAGGTCAAGGCTAAGATCCGCTCTTGGCCTAGACCTAGAAGCCTTCAGCTTCTCCGGTAGCGCCGGCGTAGAATATTCCTTTAAGCATGTCTTAATCTGCTCTATCATTCTTGCTTCAAGGAATGCCAAATCTCGATACCAGGACAGTATATCGCGGATCTAAGGTTTAAATGTTGCATGTCCGGTAGAGTCCATTGACGATCTACTGTACTGCTGCCTGAAAAATTCCTGAACCCTCTTCTCTTCATGATAAACTGGCAGCAACTGCAAGAGGGCTTGCTTGTACCTATGTATGGTATAAGTGGTGCCGTCGGTGCCCTTTGTAGAGTCACACCCGTAGAATCCTTAGACTCGGAAAGACTCTTCTGCCAGTCGTAAAAAGCGACGAGCTGCATCTCGGGATGTACACACCGGCGTTCCCACGTACTAGCACAAGCCAGCGAGAAAGCTTCGAGCTTTTCTTCCAACTCTGGGATATCTTTAAATCCACCCGGAGCAATTTCCGCTAGTACGGCGCCCTCCGTTTCATATTCCCCCTCTTTGAGACTTGGACTTTTAACTATCTCAAATCGAATGCCTCCGGGTAGCTCCGCGTTCAATACTCTCGCATCAATAAAGGAAACAAGGGAGTTTACTCTGTCATGAATCCTTTGCAAGTTTGCCATGTTGTCAAGGAATTTTGGCTGCAGATTAGTACTTTCAAATCTCCGTGAGAAAATGTGCTTGGCCATGACGCCGGCCAACCTCGCATATGTGGCCGGACTAGACGCGTCGCTAAGTCCTTCTATAAGAGCAAGACTCCAGCGCTTAATGCCCTTGAAAGGTTGATCCTCCCCGGGAGCTGTGGACCTTATATTATCCAACCAGCCCAGGACGTCTCCGCTCTTCATTTCGAGAACTTTACCCAGAATGTCGATATACAGGGTTGGACTTTCAGGGCTACCTGACGCCTTTGTCAGCACTTTCCCACTCAAGGACTAAACAACAGGGTAGAGTTGTCTGATGGGTAACCTAACAACGAACTAGAAAGAAAGATTTACCTGCGATCTTCAATAGGAAATTAAGAGCCCGCTCCCTGGCTTGATTTGCCTTGTTGCTTAAATATACAGATTGTCTCGGGTTGTTGTAAGCAACTCGAATCACAAACTTTCCGTTGTCTTTCAAGTCCTCCTCCAAACAGACTGCAGTTGTTATGTCCCAGCTCTCCGATATTAACAGCCAAGCGATATCTTGAAGAAAGTTTGCCTTGAGTACGGCTTCGCTGTCTAGGTCGTAATTATTTCGTACAGCCCCCGTAATAGCCTTGCCCGAGCATTGCAGCGTATCCAATAGACACGTGACATCGGTAAAACGTTGAAGATCTAGGCTTTCCATAGTGAATTTTTGTCTTATAGGAATTTGAACGGCGTTGGTGGTCCGAAATCGTGATGGAGATTGGGTTTACGGTCTAATAAACACTTTCGGGGAAACGAAATATTGTAAGTGGTTCTTTGCGGGGTTGATCACTGACAGTAGGGTAAGAGCCTTCAATTTATACACCTAGTTAGAGAGAAGGCTGAAGGGCTATTATGTAATAGGCGTCAGTATCTTCGAGAGCCTTCCTGAATCGCTTTTCTCATTGGTTGGAAGTCCCTCTACATATTACGTCCAGGGTTCCTCCGGGTCTCAACACAGTCTTGTCCTCATTTTCATCCACATTCTACAACATTGCAGGAGCCTGTAGGTAGCTCCGCGATATTATCTTTCTCCGAACTTCTCACTGAGAATTCCCCAAGTGAAACTAAGTAAAGGTGAACTGGTGCACTCGCAGTAGCTAAGGATAGTATTTTTAATTATCCCAGGTCACGACTAAGTTAAGGCAAATGAGCCTTTACCAAAGATGTAAGGCTCCACAAAAGAGAACTTACATCATAACAAGGAGTAATGCGTCCCGCTCGAGCCAATATTAAAATTGTATTATTAGATTTGCCATCCAACCTCTAGAACCCCAAACTTTCAATGACTATGGCTGCTCTGCCCCACCACTTTCCAGCCTATCCGCGGCTTCGTATCTTTCGTTCTCCAGAGTAATCTTCCGGTAGACAGCCTCGCCATGCTCCTTAACGGGAGACGATGTCGATTCTAAACCGTCGCCGCTAGACGTCGCCAAGCTATCCGTAGCGTAGTTCATGAACTACCGGGCCCTTCTTCTCCTTTACTACCACGGCATCTGGGACTATTCACACGCTCTTCTTGTCGCCTACCAAGTACTGGTACATCGACCTCAAGTGCGGCATACAATCCACTAGCAGCGCAGTAGGCAACTGAAGCACGCCCACACTGGCCGCCTCCCAGAATCCCCCATGCCTCGTCAAATCTCTGCTCATCTTGCGCAACGAGGGCGGCGCTGAGCTTGTCAAAGGATATTACCCCTTTCGTGAGCACCGAAACGGCAGACGCGACGTTTAGAAATCTGACGAAGAACATTGACGCACGGAGAGTTTCTTCGGTAGTGTCATCTTCTGCATCTGGGCGATGATGGCGATCGGTATCACGTAGATTACGGCGTCGCTGAGGAGGTGTGGAAGCCAGTACGAATAGTAATAAGTCGTGCTGTTTACACATTGGTACGTGCTACCATTCTCGTTAAAGGTCCTATATATTCACAAATGATCTTGTTGATTAATGGATTTTTGATTCGAATCTAACCTTCTCATGCTTGCGCACCCAACAAGATTCTTAACGGGAATTTATATACTAACAATCTCTTACTTATCCGTCCGCACATCAACGGCTCATCCAAAAGAGCGGTGAGGAAACCACCAACGGCGCAGAACCAATCGAAGCAGATGAATTTGAATATCCGAGGATTGTGTGCTCTGGGCGCAACATCGAATAAAGTAGAAGCAGGTCCCACTTGCAGATATATAGTACAGAAAGCCCTATCAGGGTCACGAATTCGACCTATCATTGAGCAGATATTTAGTGAGTTCAGCTCAAGAGCCACACTTTGAACATTTCCTAACCCTACCTTGAAATCACTAGCATATGTACTCGCAGCAACACTGGCGGTAGACTGTAGTAGTTCCGATCGTTCATATGGCGTGTCAAGCCCCACTTTGCAACCATGATAATAGCTTCGACGGTGATTATCGCGTCCCTATTCACGGATCCCTTCTTCAATCCTTTGGATTTACGAACACTCGAATGGCAACACACAGTATCGCCATAGATTCAATGCATCCTTCGAATGCTAGGAGCAACGTAGATATGAGTTAGCTGCTTGCCTAAAGGGTATAACTTTTCTCTTGTTTCTTTTCAACCCTGAAGAATTACAATGACTTGGTGGCCTTGCCACATAGTGAGAAACTCTTATTTACAGCCTCGGGTTTCAGGCTGATAAGCAATAGGATTTATGTCAAGTAGTGAAGTAGGAGGAGAAGTCCTATGTAAGAATGATATGTTTTCCACGCCCGTAAGTATCACGAGAAAGCTCAGACACTAGGCAACAAGGGCACTGTCGTCTTTTCGAAAGGTCTGCTTGCCAGAAGGGATCCATCATTTCCTTAAATACTTGTAAACATTCGAAGGAAACAAGACCTCAAGTCCAAAATTTGCAGAGACTTAAATCCCCTAGTGTCAACCCGAACACTATCTGCGATATAATCAATGTTCTCACGAGAGAACCCGCTGCTAGTACCACTACCGGGTCTCACATTAACTTGGTACGCTAGGAAAATTTTGTGATACGATTCGAATGATGAATTTGCGAAAGAAACGAAGGAGCTTTTAGTCTCCATGCACCGGAAAATTACTGTTTGGGACTTTAACTCGGACGCATAACACCGGTAGCGAAGCTGATGTGTCATTTTAAATAACATGTGGGCTAGATAAAGGAAACCCTTGCCTTGAGTGTTTGATTCAGGGAGACTCCGTCTACAATCCTCTCATGATCATTAAGCATACATTACGAAGCACGAACACTTCCCAAGCGCAATTTCCAGATAAAACCCAAGACCCTGCTCAAGCCACAAAGCTCTCCTTTCGCAATCGGCCAGACTACTTTCCCCACAGTGGAGTTGACTGGAGTTAGATGGATTTTACCGGTAAACGTAATTGATTCACCGTGGGTTCACCTGCATATGGATTTGCGATGGCGTACGCGGGAAACGCAAATTTTAGTGAGCAAGCAGGATTTCGGAATCCAGCAAGTGAAGTTACACCGGGGAATAGCTTCATGAGATTCCCTTTTCCGGAAGGATTGAGACTGCGCAAGCATCCGGACTAACGGAAATGTTATGATATATTGTTACCAATATCTTTACTGAGAAGTTCGAGAGTCCTGAATAAACACCGGGCAGTGATGAATACACATTCTAAAAGGTTATTGTGTGCTAAGACTGAGACAGCAAGAGTCTTCCGGACCGGGAAAATCCGAAAAGGGGCCGTTGTTTAAGTCGCCTTACCTATTCACGTTAAGAGGAAGGACTGTGTTCAGAACGATATCAAATATTTCATGTCTATAGAACCAGGAGTGTATTTAGGGTATAAGCTGGGGGAAAAACAAATCAAGGACTAATCGAGGACAAATCGAGGACAAATCGAGGACAATCGTGCTTCAGCTTAGAATTCCCCTGAACTTCACAATATATTCGGCGATAATGTTCTCTCCCGGTCTCACTTATATTAGTATCAACTTGTTTGCCGTCGTCACAATAGTATGAGTGTTGAAGGCCAGTTATTCTCGCCAGGGTATTATTCAGTTCGGTGTACTATATTCACTGCAGAATGGCGGAAAATTCGCTGTCCAGATTCAGGCGGAAGCCTTGCTCTTCCTTCAACTGCCATGGATGTTTGTATCCTCCGCAAGGCAAAATTACAGGCGTTTTAGAATTGTTATTGACGCTTGCGCCGCGCATGTACGACCAGAAATCCGCGACCTCCATTCCCAGCTGAATTCTCGTGAATGGACAAAACTTTGACTCACGAACTTACCACGTAATCACGGTATCTTAGGAGCTAAAGCCGAGGAGGGTTTCGCTCCGCGTTCCGGCTTGCCAACTCCCGCATTACATCACTCTAAATCTCAGCTGGGGGATGACAACCGGAAGAGCAATTTCTCGAGAAAAATTGTTTTCAATGTATATATTGCACTACTCACCCCCAGGGCTCCCTTTTCACCGATCGTCTAACAATCATGGCAACCGCTGGGCCTCCTCATGAACTGACGATGCGCCGGAGCTAACTTTCCGACTCCTCGATGTGCCCCAGAGCTCATCCTTTACATCGCCGGATGGCTCCCTGGCAATGCCGACATCGAATGCCTGCGCTTGACATGCCGCCGCGCCTTGCGCTATAATCGATAATCCGACATTCCACGCCCGAAGCATTTCGTACCCCCACGAGCAAAGGGGTAAATTCTAAGACCATTCAGCTTACTTTCACCGACGCGGTCGCGAAACCTGAAGAGATGGGCCCGGAAATTGCCGACCGCGCATCGCTCCTCGCCCGTCTATTCGCGCCCGGCAACATCTTCCATTCAAAGCTCAAAAAAGCATTTTGGTGCTGCGAATGCCTCCAGATATTTGATCGCAGGTTCGAGTGTATCAGGGAAGGAAAATCTACAACTGGACCCGGCATATGCAAGGAATGCGAACAGGAAGTTGATAGTGGAGATTCGTTTTTCGAGTGCGAGGTTGCAATGAAATTACACCTAATGATGAAGCATGCTGGAAGTCGTGGACATGCAGACGTTGTTACTATAACGGCTTATGCAACCACTCTGACGATGACGATGACGATGATGAGGAGGACGAGGATTGTTAGTAAATGGGAGAGTCGAAAGAGAACACCCTGCGATTCTCGTATGCCAGGAATAGGATGTCAACAGGCAACAAGAACCCAATTTTTGTAAATATTCTTCAAGTTGTTCAATAGCCATCCATATAAGTGCCACATTAGAGAATCCAATATCTTTTCATCAAGAACGTTCTATTTGATTTGGATGCCATCAAATACGATGACTTGAAAATATTTACACTGCTAGTCTGTCCCCAAACTGAGCATGGCGTTATTACGAAACGTTATCTCGCTCTATCTTATACGTACTGATTTGGTCGAATCGCAACTAACCTTTGGCAGACCCTCGTACGCTAGAGGATATATCTACTCTTCGTCGTCGTCACTGCGTTCGTGTATTCTCGCCGCCATGTCCAAGGGGTGATCCACGTAGAACGCCTTGCGCCTCAACATGAAACTGTCTAGGCGGCGCCGCGCCGTTAACCTATGTCCCCAGTGCCATTGCGGGGCTAAGAATTGAGTCTAGGCGAAATCCAAGCTAAACTCTCTGAACCCAGAGTAAGCATTCTAAATGAACGCGTCGAGTCAGTACCGGTGACTCCGAACACCGCGGTGCCTGGGGAATAGCCCACCAGTGCTATATGCGGCGGTAGCCTGCATGACCCCGAAGAGTCTCACGAAGTTTACGTTCCGCTTGAAAGTCAATAATCAGCCTCGTCTTTCTCGCGCAGTTACGAGTGCAGATAGGCGCAAGTGCGGGGTTAAAGATCGTTAGCTGAGTGATTACCATAGCCTGCGGAACATGACTGTATCAACCCATCAGCATCAATATTTATACCTTTCGCGAAGACAACGGGAGATTTATTGAAATTTAATTTTATCAAGCCGTTATAAAAGTTTATAGAATCAAGCGACAGTATGGACAACCTTCCTACCGATGTCGTTAGAGAAGTATGGACGCGCATTCTGTTGACAGTGTTGGCTGCAATTGAGACATTGGCATTCTCAGGCCGATTGTTGAAAAAGATTATAGAGTTATTCGAACCGAAGCTTCCCGGTAACACGGCTACGAGACATTGCAGAATCTGCCCTGGTGAGACAAGTCACCCATACCTTTTCAGAGGTCGCGACACGATCAAACTAAAGGGAGCCATCCGGAATTAGCACCTCAAGTCGACACGATATGTAAACTGCGCCCGTTCATTCGCGATAAAATCGAGAACTGGCAAATTCTCAGATCCACCTTTTCCCGCCCAAGGTCGGAGACAGAAAGGCCAAGAACATTCCTCACAAGTTCACCTTGCAAGAGATCCTTGATGGCTACCGGGAGCAGCTCCGACGTCTAAGCAATGAAAGCATTCGTCTTCAAAAGAGTGATTATTGGCGACCGCAATGTCGACGCAGACTTTGGAGAGAAGAAAATCTAGACCGGGGGTGCTGAAGCCGTAGAATATCGGTACGCAGATTGGAGATCACCCGGTGCCGAGAGGATGATGAACGTCCTGGTCCCTGCTTTCGAATCCCAGGAAGCGTTTCCCGTTGTGAAGTCCTAGGAGTTTTTCCGAACGACCTCGAGGTTTTACAGCAAGAATCGGGGCTTCAATCGTTCTATTCTCGGTATTAAGATTAAAACTGGACGTCCTTGGGATCAAGCGACCCCGGAAGAATGGCCGGGACTCTTTCGATGATGAAAACGATTCTGTGGCAATGAATAGCGTCATGTTTGCGCATGTCCGTAACATTCTTCAACAGTGCACATCGCTACGATTGCTCCGAATAAAGAACCCCAATATGGGCTATCATGATGTGCAGGTCTGCTTCGAGCCTCTGCTTACAGAGGATGATGATGCAGGCGAGGATAGTACCGAGGGCGACGATGATGATGATGATGATGCGGGGAGGAAGATAATGCCGGGGAGGATGACAGTGCGGGGGCGATGAAGACAAAATGATGTTAGCACAGAAACACTGTAGGATTATTGCATGGCCCGTTTCTTTTACGACAAGTCAGAAAAGGTCTCAAGCAGTATCATCAAATTATTTCCCAACCTGAAGAGGTTGAAGCTCAATTGCCTACGGATGACTGGAAGTGGACGCTGGGCCCCAGTATTTAATGCCTTACGTGAAGTTGTCCTCACCTTACAAGCATTCGCTTCTCACGCTAATATTGCTACTGTACGACGAAGATGGTACATATGGACGCACGATCCCGGTATATTTCCGGGTTTCTCGGAGCCTGCGGCGGACTAGAGAATTTTTATCACCGACCGCTGATAACAACACATCGGGAAGACGTCGATATGTTCTTCCCACTGCTCGAGACCGTAATTGATCGAAGAACTGCAGCCGGGTTAAAGAAGGATCCGTGGATGTACCACCAGAGCGGTTCTTTTCCGACGATCGAATCCGGCTCGTCAGCGGGTGAATAGCCATACGGTCCCGTCTTTGAAGATGTTAGTAACTCAGTGTATTTTTGAGGCAACTTTTTTTCCGTCCTGTAAAGAAGAGCCCGATCAGATTTCGTTTTGATTCCTTTGTTTCTACATTAGTTAAGATCTCCACCAAGTGTCTAAATGTGACGTTTCTTGACCATTTCTGGCAGTTAATCAGCCATGCTGCTTGATATAATATTTATTTACCGGGCATCCCGGCTCACCAGTGGCTCCACGAGGGCAAAGCGCTACAATGCGCTACGCAAAAGACTGGAGAAAATCTTTCTTCAATGGCACGGGTAGCCAAACTTATCAGGATAGGTAATTTTAATGCCCTCGCTCGTCACGTTTTTTTATTGGAGATCTTCGGGAGTGATCAATGGTAGACCGGATTGGCTTACGCGCAAGGAATTCCTCAGTCCTGTAGAACACCGGGTGGCGAAAGGCACAGTAGCCGGATCTGGTGTAACCGACGGAGAAACATGAATCTGAAGTGTAGCCTAAACAAATGATCGAAGACGTTCCCAGCGAGATCGTGAGCCCGATAAGGCAAGTGAAGCTTAAGGTAATACCTCCGAGCTCTATTAATGGATCTTCCTTACACCGGCAGCTTTTTTAAGAATGTAGGTCCTTTGCACCAACCTATTAAAGTCTATTACGCCTCAAATCCGGGGTTTTTCGTGTCCCCCCCCATTATCGTCCGACCGGAGACGAAATGCGAAAACATCCTTCTGTCCCGTCGAGAGACATGCATATATACAGACTCAGCGCTCGTATTATTTTAACGATCCAATAGAACCGCCGAATTCCACCCCAGCTGCCTCGGTTTCCTTGAACAGGACAGTCGCTTGAGAAACATTGAGCGGATTGTGGCGTGGGGCGGTCCAGCATTACCCTCGACCCCGAAGACGCAGATGGGCTGATCCTTTAGAGTCGAGACTCGGCGGTGCCTGCCTCCATTTTATAAACCTCGAGCCCCCCTCATGTGGTAGAGATGACTTGTAACGTGATTATTTTAAGAACCACATTGACAAGACATCCTCGCGGCATGACTTCCACGATTTCAGTATTTCACCGGCGACGGCCGTGGCGCCGGCTACGACGGTAACGGCTACTGTCGCCGCTGTCGAGCTGTACTTCGAAAACGAATGGTCTATATACAGCAGCACATCACTCTCCTCGTCATCGCGGGAATTCTTGTTATGCTGATCATCGGAACAACGGCACTCTCGATCGTACCTGTCGTCGTATCGACTGGAGCAGCAGTAGCAAATGGATTGTGTTACTACGCCTTCTATAGCAACTACAACTGGAAAGCGAAACCGTGGCCGGAGCATTCGCGGATATAGGCTGGGGCTTCCAAGAAATTGGCTTGCCATTCTACAGCTACTTTATTCTTAGACGGATATTAAATGGCAAAGAGAGGGTCTTTTTCATGTTTGCGTTTTGGTTGTTAGTTACCGCCGCCGTGTCTCAAGGCTGTCGATATTAGTGTACAGGATTTCGCGGCGCAGAATCCGAGAAGAGTTTCGTTAGAATAATTAACATACACCATGAGGCAAATTTTTCGTCTATTGCAGCGGCGGAGGTCTTGAGCGCTTTCTTCCTGCTACGGAAATTCCGGAGTCAAGGAGGAGGGCCGCGGGAATTGGTTCAACCGTCAACGAAGGTTTGATAAGACAGCTCGCGCGTAGTACGGAGATCCGCGTCGCCTGCATGGCCTTCGTGGGTATCGGTCGGGCGGTAACGTATTCGTTCATGGTCGCGCCAATAGTACCGCAGAACATACCGAGCGAAATCGACCGCTTCGCTGCCGTGTGCACCGCAATGTTTCCATGATACTATATATCGATTTACTCGGATCGAAAGTCGCGGCTTAAAAGTCACAGCAGGGCAAATTCGTCGGATACGAGCGGAATACTACGACAGAGCGGCAATAGCACTCGAGACTCTACAGGCTTTTTAGAGAAGCTACGGTCGCCGCTACGGGCTGCTACCCTTACATAGCCCGGAGTCGGCATGGATTCGATATCTGACGATTTTCCTGAGTACTCTGGCGCCGAGTTGAGGAGTTACTTTAGACGACCGAGTTTGTTTATGATGAAGCAACGTCCCAGCGTGCCCACAATATACGAGACAAACTTAAACGCAGCTACTACCACAGAGGTATAAAGAACCGAATTCGAAACAATTCTTCTGCGGTATACATAAAGATGTAAAAAATACTTATTTCATTCACTTTGCATCTAAATATCCTTCATGTATGTCATGTACTGCACATATAGCCACCATATTTCTTAGTAGCCAATAAGAATGTTCTTGTCTCGCCATCCCTACAACGAAAGATATAATAAGAGCTTACGTAGCTATGATACCTCGAAAGAACGAAATTCTTCGGTCTGTGGAATGTATTTTGACTTTTCCAAGAACATGATTTGCCTTTTGCTTTTCTCCAGAGACATGCGTGAAGTCAAAACTCACCGGTAACAAACCTTGTCACGGTGATCAGCTATGCGCAACGTGGCGAACTATTAAAATTTCAAGAACAAATCTAGCGGTTTTCCTTCGTGTTTCTCCTTCCATCATTCCATTCCGTCAAAATAAACAAACTCGAGAATCAACTCATCAAAAATGCCAAACACGCAGCTCGAGAATCACTGAACGACACCGATAGCACAACTACGATGGTTAACGATGATACCACGCAATGGGACCCTGCCATCATACCTATCAGCATTATCGCCTTGTCAAATTAGAAAAGGGGCCTTCGACGACATGGTCTTTCTTGTCGGTCGGCCCGACAAAGAGCTCTACCGGAAAGAAATCATATGCGTGAAGGATATCTGCAACACTGACCACGAACCGGAATGGAAACTTTTGGCAGTATTTCCGGCGCCCAATGCGAAGGACCTGTATGGGATCAATTGCACTTTCGATGGGATGAAGATTGCTTGTTGCTCGAGACGAGACTTGTTATTACGAACGAAAGCAATTACGGCGGCGTGTCGGTTCCTGAAGAATGAGGGGAAATTGAATGTTAAGGTCGTTATGAAACAGAAGGACATTCCGACAAGAAAATGGAAGAAGATGTTTAGTGGATTGGGAGGAAGCTCGTGCTCGAAAGTACATTTCACTTTGATACTACTAGGAGGGTTGGGCATTTACGCTCGGCGGGGGTCTGGCTTTCCTGATTTCTTTTGGCTTGGAGTGTTAATGTAATAGAGAAAAGGTTTACTATCGTGAAAGTCGAGACTCTGGTTCGTAACCTAATGTCCGTAGAATGATGAAAAAAGATTGAAACATAAAGACAAGCGTTAGGGCCCCCATTAGCCTTACCCTTTGCAGTTTTCTATTATCGATTTCTTCCCTTATCACAATGAGCCAGACAATCACCGCCCCGGCATCCGTACATTTAGAACCACGCGATGTGGATGAAATTGCCAGAGAGAATGACATCCTAGACCCTTTCTCGGATGACATGGTTATTCCGACTTCGCGTACCGATGGAACTATCGTTCCATTATACGTGCTCACCGACTCTGAAATCACTTCACGGCCGACACCAATGCGGCACAGTCCGGGAATGTAACGCCGCCCACGACACCATCGGGTCGTAAAACATCGTTGATTCATTATGATAAGGGTGAATATGACGACATGGTCTTGCTTATCGCGCGCGAGGACGATCTCCACAGGAAAGAAATCATCTGCATTAAGGATATCTGCCATCCCCTAAGCCACGAACCACTATGGAACATGTTCATAGAGATATTCCCTCGGGCAGGCGACCCGGACGACTACGGCATCAAGTGTCACTTCAACGAGAAGGCCGATGCACTAGTCCTAGATGAGAGGATCATTGTCTCGAATGAGAGACAGTTTAGGGCGGCCATGAGGTATTTCAAGAACGATGGCAAGATGAATGTGAAAGGATATGTAGTCTTCAAGGTAGGATCGCGGAGAATTTCGATTGGGTTGCGGATATATAGCAGCGCCATTTCTTTGATTCATTAATCCACAAAGCTAGCTAGAGTCATCATTGATTCGTCAATGTAAACCTCCAATACATGTTCTACCATGGTTATGTAGGTGTATTCTGTACTGCGATCCATAGTATTAGGCAAATGACTCCTTGTTCCCATAAGGAACTCTATTGAACTCTTGAAGAGCCTGGAACCCGCTCATATTATATAAAGTCGCCGGAAGGCTTTTCGACAAATTCCGAACTTTAAATATTTAACGCGGACGTGTCCGGTGGAAAAAATTTTCGATAAGGTAAAAACCTTGCTATGACGGGATTTGGACGGAATGATACCAATAGACAGAAATACGACTACGATTATCAGGAAATAGATCCCAGACTCAGCTGAGCATCAATAATGGCTACGAATTGTCGTCACGACTTGTTAAAACCGCGAGCCTTCTAAAAATCCTTGGTGGCACAAAGACCAATGGTCCCATCAGTAATCCACCATAAAGCGGGAAGCGGACGGTGGAGCTGTGTTTCTCATTTTATTCAGCATACCGCATGGCTACTCGATACCAAGTTGTATGCTCAAAAGGATGGTGTCACCGTCGCTGTCTGCCTCGAGAAAACGGCGACGAAGAAGGGCTAACCGAGATATGTGCTTCGAACGGCATTTCAGTACGACAACAGTGAGGTGAACATCTTTCAAGCTCACAGCTTATTTTCAGCCAGTACCGAGGCCACCAGGGCTATCGGTAATTTGCGCTTCCTGTTGAATAGCATTGCACGTATGTAGCCATTATCCTTTTATTTCATGGTCCATCCACACCGATACTTTCTTCCTTTATTTCGTACAGTATACTAAGAGCGGTTTTCGAAAAATCAGATAAAGTAGTCATGGGCCACATTCTGCGAATGAAGTGGTCTGTCGTTTCGAAAGCTTGCAGCGACATACAAACGTACTCCACAGGAGAAGACGAGCCTTTCAAGGGTTCAGGCCTTGGGCAGACAGATAAGTCAAGTTTTATGCTCAGGGCTTGTGGGCTCGTGCACCGCGGGCAACGCGGAGAAGTTAGCCTCCGTGATCAAATATATGCCGAGCAATACGTGGATCCCTTTTCTGGCCATGTTATTTCCGTGAAGCAATGGCTGTGATACAGAAGTGCGACCGTATCGCGAACGCCCTCATTTGCGTTGGAAGTCCCACCATAATCTACTCCAGAATCTCAGCATAGAGCACGTCACCGGCTTTGATAAGTTCGAAGAGGGAGAGCATTATTTCGATGAGACCGCAAGAGACGTAATTCCTTCCTTTTGGTGGCAAAAATTAGAAGAGAAGATGGACCCTAGAAAGTTTGAAGACTTCCCACTGGTCTGTACAAACGCCTGGGACAACAGCAAAGTCCACCCAGAGATGCAACTGGTTGCGTTCTATCAGTCCAAGATTGCACTAACCGTAAATAAAAGACCTGCTCCGCTGTTTAATATCCTTGGGACAAGCGGCCATTCTTGCTTTTCGTGCCAGGAAGTCCTTGCACGGAGGGGATATTGGAATAGTGGATGCACCCAGATACTGGACCCAAATGGATGGTTCCCAAATTCTCTGCGGCGCTGCGTGAAAGAGTTGGGTCGACAATATTGAGCACTTGATCAAGGAGATGAAGGAAAGGATTAGTGGCAAACTCGACATTGGGGAAAATCCAGTCAACGGAATAGGGATGAATATTCCTACTGCCTCAAAAAGGAAGATCGATATAAGCAGTATCGGTGGTCCCGACGCGTCTAGGTCCAGTTATAGGGGACCTATGGAGAACGCGAAGGGGCTCTCGAGCAGAGCGGCGGGGGGAAACCAACGAGACAACGTTGATGATGCCATTTCGTTGTTAAGTGCAGGTACTTTAAGTCCGCGAGAGGTCATATCACTCCTAGACGTCGACCAGCAAAATAACAGTCAGGTAGATGGAAAGGAGGAGAAGGAAGACGAAGAGGGAGCGAAGATGAGGACGAATGGGCTAATAAATTCGAAGAATGGGATGACATGGACGAAGAAAAATCCGAAGACGAGGTCCACGACGATGAGATTGAAGAATTTGAAGAAGTGGACAATGAGAACTCGGAGGTGCAGGAAGTAACCAAGGAGGACCTCCAGTCTCGACCCCGAAGACGAAATAGCTCCCACCCCATGGTTATTAATCTCTCCGATCTGCTCGAAAAGAATTCGATGATATGGTACTCTGCATTAGGCATCACTCCGACCACTGGAAGCGAGAAGTAATCGCTATGAGCAATATCTTGAATAGGTTCCGTCAGCCAGATTAGGCACTGCTATCCTTGTGCTTCGATGAGAACGATCCCGAGGATGCTACTAGTTTCAGTTTCAATCCCAGTGAAGACGTTTTAATTTTAGAGAGGAAGTTCGTCATAAAGTCCAGCAGGCAGCTTCAGTCGGCCCTTCGGTATTTCGTAAACGATGGAAAGAAGAACATCGAAGGCCTCGTTTGCGCGAAACATAAGCTTAAATCGCTTGGTGGGAAGTACTTGAGGTAGCCAATGGGCGGGAACTAACTGAACCACTTCTCATCGCTCTTAGAAACAACGGGATATATTTCTAGCTGAATTAAGAGTACAGCGTTAGCAATACAATTGCCCTTGAAATCCGAGCAGTGCACTATTATAATAACCTTTCCTATTCACGTAGTTTTCGTATCAAAAATTACTATTGGGAATGAGAGATGATGGTGATTCACCAGGCACTTTGCTGCTAGAATATTGTATTTAATTTCTCAACTTCGAATCAGCAAGATCAAGCGATCCTCGGTGTTGTATTTACAAGGTATTTCAGGGTCGTCTTCTTTACAAAGCTTCAGCGCTGGAGTAATCTCAAGGATGAGGGGAAAGCAGAAGATAAGTGATCGTCAAGAGTCTAAGAGGGTCAGAAACCATGGAGTTGAAGAAGGGGTACAGAAAGAAGATAAAGAGGGATGAATTCAGGAACGCTCAGGATAAAACGCGAGAACGTGAAACCGACCGCCTGGATGAAACCTTTACGCTGATATACCCCGAGTTAAAAAAAAAAAAAAAAAAAAAAAAGTATCGTGAAGAGAACTTAGGAGATAAAGAAAGAGGACGAAAAACGTTAGGCTTGTTAAGATACAATACTACTACTTCTCTTTACTGGGCGCATGTACGCCCACAGTCGTCTCCGCCTCCTTACTCTCCTTCAACTCGCCCGTCTTATTTGTCGTAGAAGGCTTCAGCGTATACGTGCCCAAACTACCTACGGGGCTCAACGTTATCTCATCTCTACCACCATTACTCTTATCGTATTGACCACCGTCGACGCAGTCACTCTGCTCTCGCCTGCTCCACGTCCGAGCGCTTCCGATTACTCTTCCTCCGCGACTGCGGGACGAGCGTACTGCCGCCAAGCGATTCATCGGCCTCCGTCACAAGTTTCGGTGCGTGCTTCCTAGCGAGCGGCCTCAGCGCGGGTAGACTACTACATATTATCGCGAGCTGCGGTTCAAGGTTCCCAAACAGCGTCAGCATGCCGCCGAATTCGCCTTCGATCGACAGCTCTCCGACCATGTTCTTATAAGCGTAGTAAACCTTAACCGCGCCGGCTCCGCACGATACGAGGCCTAATCCAAATATGACACTGCCCAGTTACGCTCTTTTGAAGGAATGTTAAGACGAAATAATAGGGGTATGGTATAACCACAGCACGACGTCTGTGAATACGTTGACGAAACCGGCTACGACGATGGAGGCGCCGCCGTTCGGAACGCAGGTCGCCGTCAAGTAGTTCCACCATAAAACCGGTTTACACATGAAAATAAAGCAGAAGAAGGCGGCAAACGTGGAGCAGGTGATTAGGATAACGTGATCCATACGGCAACTCGCAAGGGCCGCCAGGTCGTGAGCTCGTAGTAGAATAGGAGTAACGATGATTTAATGGCGAGCAGCATTATAAGGGATATCAACATAGGGCGAATGAGTACTGTTGTCCATATATGTCAGAGAGGCTTTTACCAGCAATCGGAGAATAGAATCAAAACTATCGAGCTTATAAAAAACACAGAGACGCACCACTTGGCTAAGAATATTTGCCTCCCCGTCAGCTCCCAGTTCCCCAGAAAATTAAGAAAATACGTATAGTCTGTCCCGGTTGCAGCGAGTTAGCTGGTAGACATGCTGTCTATTGGTTTTCTACTATCAGATCGCTTACTTATCCATGTCATCCACGTAAAGTCATCGTAATAGCAGTCCCAAGGAGTATCGCCCAATCTGCCATCAATAATCCTCCATGATAACATGCCTCGAATATTGCTGGCGCAGATGTATGGTATGATATCTAATAATGTAGGATGGGATCGAACTTGTGGATTTGACTGTTAGAACTAACTAACTAACTGAGGGAATACACGATGCTATATATAATGAACTGATGATACTACAATCTTGATATAATGTATGCAGTCTGCCTCGACGGCTCGCAGAGCCTTGTCGTCGTAATCTCTTGACATCTACAGCTGAGATCTTGATATTCCAGCTGAAGTTCCTTGTTCCTCAGCTATACAAGATCATCTCGATGCCTATAGACTTGTCATGCTCTTTGGCATGCCCAATAGCTAGCAAATATATCCTCGCCGACACGATGATAACTATAACCGCCATAAGAGTAAATACCGTTGCATCGAAGCCGTGGGGTTCACCAGTCCTTCTCTCGGTATATACTGCAGTGTCTGGTTCAAATAAGCCACCAGCTCCTGCAGTGTACTCTGGCCGGAAGATAGTCTACCGCTACCACCTTCAGTATTGCCGCCGTACTATCTGAGCATCCTAGATACGCAGCGAGTTGGTGGTCCGTCGCGTTCGGATGGCTTGGAAGAATTCCGTTAGATTGCCTGCCAGGTATCGTCCTCTGATATTCATCCATCTCGGTGCTGCTGTCTGTAATAGACTAAATGCATTGCTGATGTAGTTTTGTTCAAAGCCGTCGATGTCCATTTTGAATAGAATCCTTTTAGTCAACGTTTCTCGACTACAACTTGTCAAACGCAAATCAAAATCAATTTCTGATTCCAACTAACCCCGCCGATATTCGAATTATACCATGAGCCCGATTCTCCCACTAAATGCTACAGAGAAAATAATTCTTCCAGAAATAAAAAAAATCTGGCTACGATCGCATGAACAATCGAAAAAGTGGGATGAATTGGAAATTTACGGGAATCATATGAGCAGATTTCTGCAAATCCTTACCGCCGCAACAATGCATTCCAACCAGAACTCAAATCTCTTGCCAAACCCGCCCGCATAGTCCAGAACATATCAATCCAGGGCTTCGGTCTACCATCTACCAGATTTATCTCTCATTGGACCAATACGGAGAGCCTGTTCCGAGCTGCTATCAGGATCCGGCATCTGCCATCTTTCCCTGCTAGTCTTGCAGGAAATATCGTCCAAAAAAAGCGCTCACAAGCTGAGCACTGGTTGTGTGGTTTCCTTACACCATGAGCCAATTATAACTTTTCCAGGCGAGAGGGATACAACGAATTACTCAGGTAGAAATAGGCAGTTAGCGCAACCACCTCGGCAGAGACGAAGAGGCCGAACCATAGGATCGGTGGAAAGGTGGGGTAAAAGTCGTTCACTCGCAAGGCGCTGAGAACGATAAGTAGCAACGCGATATTATCATTCAATATTACAAGAGCTTTAAGCAGAGCTAAGATGTACTACCTAACAACACAATACCAATTAATTAGAAAACCCGGAAACCTTCTATCGAGGAAGTGTGGGACATAAGTTGCTATTGGGCTGGAAAGAAAACAAAGGGCTTCGAGGCTTGCATAGAGTTTAAGCTGCAGACGAATCAGTGCTAACTAATAAGCGAAGCCACGAACGCCCGTGAAGTTACTCGATATTGCTGCACACCCTCTCACGGTTTCGCAAAGTGAGGTGAAGGGAAAAAATCAGTCTGCACAAATCCATGGCTCGATCTAGGAAGCTTCGCAAAGTGGAGTCTGCATTACCTAATTGATTCCAAATCGATCCAAGAGCTAGCGGTAAAAATCGCGATGAAGAAAACGGAAAGCATTCCTTTGTCTCACGTCGGAAAGGACGGACTCTGTGCTCCGAGATGCAAGGCTCTATCTCCTCGCCTCTTCGCCATTCGTTTATTCTCTTGGGCGGAATAAAGATCAATACACGCGCATTCGCCACCCACTGAGTATTATATGAACATCAATATTGGAAGGCTGGCGGCCCTCATACTCGTGGCGCTGGAATAGCGCGCTCGAGGCGTTCGTGTTGTTTTGCGAGATTTGTCGCCCCTCGGCATAACGATAAGATTCATATGCATCTGAAGGACTAAAGTTCTCAAAGACTGGAAAAGAGCTGATAACTGGCCAGCTTATAGTTTTTTCAGTAAGTATTCGAATGTTCGTTCCTAAAATAACTGGATTTGAAATGGCAAGATCGACTTATGACTAGTCCAAGTACTGGTTCTTGTGATTCGATACTATAGTACCATGATTAAGCAATGTGTATCAGAACATCATACTTCTAGAAACATTTCTCCTGCTGATTAAACATATGTTTCTAGTGCGTTTACTACCGTACAATAACCTGAAAAACATTTCGTGCCTAAGATTCAATTTCCAATCTTGCGAACATGCTCCAAATAATTCAGTACGAGTAAGATAAAGACATCAAGATGTTCTGAGATCCCATAGGAGGGAACACTACTAATTGAACAAATCCAGGACTGTAACCAAACGCCGATACACAAAGCGCAAATACCAGATCAAGTATAATCTTTTTCCCACTCTCATACGCCCACCACGAAAACTAAGCCCAAGAGTAATGCCCACATAACCTTCCAGGTCGTAGCCCCTTCCAACGTTCTTTGTGCAGAGCTTTCAAACGGCAAAGAACCTGTCGTAGTTGGAATAACCGGACTATTAGCATTGTGAGCGTGGAAGCACCAGAAGCAACGACTACGCCAGCAGTTCGGTGGCAATAACAGTGAACCGGACGGTACAACGCCTTCAGCGCCGCCGGCTCCCGCTGGCTCGGATTGTCCGGTTGGGCTGCTTGGAGACGCGCCAGATCCATTATTTCCGCCGCTCTCGTTTGCTCCCCCTCCTGAGTTATTTCCGGACTCCCCGGATGATCCTGTAGACCCAACGGCACTGCTGCCGCCGCTACCATCGCTGCCTCCCTCCAGAGCCTCCACTACCTCCACTACCTCCAGTGCCGCTGCCGCCCATAATTGCGGGCCTGGCTGCGAATTTTGTGAATTCGGAGACGTTCCAGTCCCAGAGTTGTTGGGGGTAGATGATGAACCGCCGGCGGACGATTGGAGCCCCCGATGATCCGGATCCGCCGTTTTCTGGACCACTTCCAGAGTTTGAGCTGCCATTGTTTCCATTGCCGGTATTAGGTGAACCAGATCGCTGCTTGAGCCGGAGCTAGAACCTCCACTAGAGCCAGAATTGGACCTCCACTCGAGCTTCCGCTGCCGCCGTTGCTCTGCGGTGTCACCGGAGCCGGTCCCGAGGCGCCAGGACTGCTATTACCAGATTGCCCGCCAGATGGACCCAAACTACCGCCGTGTTTGACTGGCTCGATCCACTAGACGAGCCTGATCCCGAGTTCGATGAACCACCGGAAGAGCCACCGCCGCTGTTCGGTCTCCGGATCCGCCAGACCCTGAGGAACCGCTTCCATTACTAGAGGAACCTGAGCTACTACCCGTTCCACCCGTCCCGCTATTTCCACCTCCGCGTTGCCTCCACCATTATTTCCTCCCCCAGTATTGCCTCCTCCACCCACCGGCCGCCCACCCACTGGCACCACCGTCGGCCCAGTCTCAGAAACCGGCGTCGTTCTCCCTCCACCACCTCCGTTACCCCTGGTCGGCGAAACAACCGGGGGTGGAGTATTGCTGGTCTTCGGAACAACAAGCTGCGCAACAATTGTCTTCGTCTCTGTCGTCGTCTCCGGCGCAACTCCAATAGTCATGCACGTATTACTCGGCACGTTGTCCGATATATACTGCTGAACATCTATCTTACTCGTTCCAGACACCAGAATATCCGTGGATTGAAAGTCATACGTCGACGTCGGTGTACATGCCGTTGCAGTTCCCTCGAGAGCAGTAGTATTACCCGCGAACGTAAATGGTTCCGTCCGAGAGTATCGAAACTTTAATTGTACGATTTCGTACGTTCACAGCAGGTTAACGTGATTATATGGGTTGGATTGAAGCTGATCACACGCGTGGGGACTTCGCGGACGTAACTTATAGTGAAGGGCTGCGTTTCGGTGGCCGCGAGGGAGGAGTTGAAAAGGAAGGTCGCATTAGCGTGAACCGTATAGAAGTCATCCATGTCGTCGGCTGGAAGTTCTCGAAGAAGGTGCAGGTATCGCAGGCGTTCGGCGGAGCCGTTACAGTAGGCGTTGAGTCTGACGTAGGAGAATCCGTTATTGTTGGCGTTGGTGTTGAATCTGTGGTCGGTGTATCTGTGCTAGTGGGTGAGCCGGTAGGGCTAGCAGTATCGTTTCCGTCTTCAACCAGCGTCAAAGTTGGTACCGATTCGTCGCTCAGAGTGGGTATCGAATTGTCGTTACCTAAGGCGCTGAATGTCAAGTTTGATGGAGGTATGGAGGAAGACGATGATTGTGCTATGGCTCTCGCACTTAGGCGAAGTAGCAATAGCAGTATAGACAACTGCTGCTTTTGCATCTTCGTAGAATCTTCTGCTAAACGTCAAATAACAGTACTCAGTGTTCTAGACGCCGTTGACTCTGATCGTGTCTACCAAGAAGCTTGTAAAAAGGTGAATTTATTTTCCGAACTCTTCAACAATCCTACATAGTGACACTAAGTGTATATATATCCCTTGATCCTGCCATAAAGGCAAAAGGCTTGCCATCCCACATCGTAATGAGTCCTACGACAGAGGAGGCTGGCGCCTGCAAGTTGCTCATAAAAGTCCGGTAGGCATATTTTTGGTCCAGATTGCGTAACAAAGGCATCCTTGCAACCTGTTCGACGAGGAGACAAGAGACACGTTGTTTACCAAAATCGCTGGTTTGCTCATGAGCCCCTCCTAGTATTTCGAGTCGGTGGTGTGGTCTAGTATTCCAAATATAGCCCGGCTGCATACCGTCAAGCAGGAACAAACTCCCGAGCAACTCATGACGAAGACCACTACTATGGTTTATCCGACTAAAAAACCCCTCAGAAGCTTTTTCATGGATCCTGCCATGTGTTGGTGGGGTCATAAAATGGAATCCTTGTGCAACCAATAGGCGGAAGCAAAGCCTCAGCCGCAAACACTCGTGAAGTTCGGGTTCAACCAACCAGAAGCCAGAAGCCGGGCATAGCCACGCCTTCGAGCTTCGCTGTTCCATGATACTTGGGGGTTTTTGTTTTTGTCAAGAAGGTGAAATCGGCGTCCAATTATCCTTCTTCGCGGAAGAACTCGTATGTCTAGGTGTCACAATGTCTTGGCCCGTGATACTCTCGAGAAAAGGCTCTCAATATACAAGTTTAGATTGAGATATTCTCCGAGGCTTCGGTGCCACAAGAGGATTGCTGTTGTTAAGGAGTGATCTTGGAGTTCGAGTTCTCGCCGGGCATTAACATTTATTGTCGATATGGCAGCCCGAAACTACACAGCATGATTTGTTGAGGGCTATATCGGAGAATTACTATCGTACATTGCTATACACTATCTACATTCATATGGCATTACTGTTTTCATAGACACGGTGTATCTGGTCATCATACAGCTTCGTCCCAATCGCAAGCCCAATCTCGCTAGCATGCAACTCCTCGTGCTATCCCTGCGACCAGTAGGATCGTAAACAGGCTCCAGACCCTCCAGTAGCTCTAGGTCAGCTTTCCCGCTAGCGCCGCTGAACTTCCGTTGGAATCTCCGATCCCGCTACTCTTAACGCTCCGGACCAGCCCTTGTAGCTCCGTTTCTCGCTTCCTCCGGTCTTATCCCTCTATACTAGTAGATCCATCCCCACTTTTATCAAAGATCCACAATCCTCTAGTCCGTAGCTTCTCGCGCCAGAGCCGTAAGACAGGCTTGCAAACGGCACGGCGGCGCAGATTATACAGAGGTGCATTTCCGCCGCAACGGCGACGTAGAACGAGTAACCGTACCACGATATATCGAAGTTCTTGATGGCGGAGACGAGGAGTTTTACTCTCACAAGTGCTATGACACATACACTATACATGCGTCCGCATCAGTACCATTCAAGGAATTCTCAGGGCCGCTAAAGATATAACTTACAGTAATCCCAACCCCAAAACACCAACCATCTGCATCCTCTTCCTCCGACTAACGTTCGCCCTCCACACAGTCCTCACCGGCAAAACAAAAACAATAACATCGCTAATAAGATTCATCGTCGTCTGCACGAACATAATAACACCCAGCGCGAGTCCATCCCAACACGACCCCTCGGATCGTAGCTCACCATTTACTCAGCGGCTTACAACTACACAGCAGCGTAATAATAAGTCCTAGTGTCCACATAGTCACGAACGCCATCGTGATATATACCATTACCCTGAATCTTCGGGGCTCGGGTGGCCGAGCGATAATCGGAGGAAGAAGCAGCACATGGATAGCTTGACAAATAAGGCGGATAGGGGTACGCTATCCAGTGTACTAGCTCCGCTATCCATAGCTTACGGCGTCGGGCTGATACAGGTCGAGGTAGTGTCGTCCCCATCCCCATAGGAGTGCGGAGAGTACGTGCGTCGCGGTCACGCCGGCGGCGAGGAACCATGCGACGGAGACGAGGAAGTCGTCGACGCCAGGCGATAGGAGGATACAGAGGCGGAGTATAGACGAAGGGAGAGGGCGAAGAGGGAAAGTACGGTGAGGGTCAGTTCGATCGGTGTGAGGTAGTGGCCTGCTACCGGAGATTAGGCGGCGGGTGGAAGCCGGGTATCTTTTGTGTCGTCATTGCGGAATGAGTATGGTGACAGAAGGACTATCTTCTTGTCGGAGCTTCGGGTCATAAGGACATCGTTATAATTAATGTACCGGAACATATCATAAAATATTTAGGAACAAAAGGTATAAAATTGTATAATATCACCCAGAGTGGTTTTTTTTCGGGTGTAGGCGCACAATATAAAGCAACGGAAAACATTATAGGCCCCTCCAAACGGTCATCGGAAGTACGTAGGCGTAAAAGCGATCCAAACGTCTCCGCAGCGATCTTGAGGAAAAAACTGTCCTTACTCCAACTTTAAATTTCTAAATAGCTTTATTACCTCAAGAGAATTATGCTAACTGCTGTATTCGATTTCATCTAAACATATTGCCGCGCCTCCTCAGTACAGTTTGAAGAGAAAAAAAGGCTAGGAGGTTGCATCGTTGATCACTTGAAGCGAGACGAGGTAAATCTAGTGGACGTTGTGGTTCAAAATCTGTCACGCAAAGGAGGCTTTACCAATCGATCCTGGCTTCCCTATTATGACAATACCTAACTGCAAGGCTTTCAATAGTTTCGAAACGGTTTCAATCAGATTATACTCTATATAATGACACCATAAACAAAAGGATCAGAGCATAAACTCGAACGAAATTCAAACGCAAAGGTTAGACGGAGCGTTGATCGATTCTTTTCGCCTAAGGCACCAACTGATCTTATTTCACTGCAATTAATCCTTCCAGTCAAAGATAGTAATCCCAGCGAGACGAGAATTGGGGAGTATCTCAGAATATTGGCAACGTCCAACTTCTAACTCTATGAAAATAGAAACTTGGCTCATCGGACCGTAAGTGTTTCATTCGAACTCTCTATTAGGGAACTCGAATGAGAATGCCAAAATCTTGGGAGCTTCATGTGTACTGAAGCTGCTATACAGCAGGTAGTCCTTTTCATTTGTTCAGCAACCACAGTAAAACCACTATCGAGCTCTCTACTTACATAGGTCACAGATAGAAGCAGTCTGTATATGAAGCTTTAACGTTATTAATAGCATAAATTACTTTTTATATTCACATGCACAAGGATTCAGAAAAACACCGAAGAAAAAAAAAAGACGGCAAAGTAAATAAACGTTTTCACTTTACATGAGGTTCCCTCTAATTTCGAGATAGGTTTGCATGGTGTCATATGTACTACTCGAGCCCAAAGAAGAATAGCTTCATGTGTTTCCCTCCAATAAGCACTTACCAGCCTGAGTCCTTAAAGATATTAGCTAACTTATCCTCCACGGTCTCCCCGCAGACCCGGTTTTCCCAGCATTATCCGAAAGCTCCTTAACAGAGTTCTGAATCTTAGTCGCGGCGTTCACGCCGCCCTCCTCGGCAATACTGTAGCGGCTGACGGGACCCAGCAGCATTTCCGCCAGCTTGACGGAGTCGGTGTCCGACGCCATGCCCAGCTTAACGGCCTCACTCCTCTGATTGGCCGCATCGGCGAGATACCCCGCGTCTTGAGCGTTGAGCCGGCCGAAGTTGTCGCCAATCTTGGTCGCGAACCCTTTCGGCTGCTCGCCGTACCCTTCGGCAACCTGGACGGCCCGGCCGCGGACGCCCCGGACTTGGTCTCAAGCGCGGATGGCACCTTGGGCTTGGACATATCGGCCTCTTTGGTCTTCAAGTACTTCTGGAGCATCTGAATGTTTTCGCCGATTAGCATAGCCCAATAGTCACCCGGAGAATGGTGAAAGCACTGAAATGCCGATTAATTTTTGTTTTCCACTAACAGCTTCCCTATCCGCATTATAGTTCCTCCCGAAACCGTACTTCTGCATAATCCTCCCAAACCACGACTTGGTCTCCGGGTGATGTACTGGATCATGCGGTCGGACGCCGCGATAGCATTCGCCGACTTTCTCATGTACTCCGCCGCGACGTCGATGCCGCCCAGCTTCGAGATGGCCTCGTCGATGGCTACCGGGTCCTTCGGGGGGCCAACGGCTTTCCTATAAAAAGTTGAACAAAAACACATCATATTAATAACAAAGGACTCTATATATATATATCGAAGAAGGAACGGAAGGCACTGAACCGTAAATTCCCATAAAGCGTATCCTCATTCGCGAACGTTCCCGTAAACTTATTCCACTTCCAAAGCGACCTTCGATACCGTGAATCCTCTGCATCATGCGCGCGTTCTGCTGGCTGAACATATCTTCATAAAAGCTCATCGTCTTCTCGAGCCCTCGTACGACGCCTGCTCCTTCTCGCTGAGCTTATTCCCCGCTTTCATTTTATTAACGAGAGGGCGCCACTTTTTGTACAGCGCTTCGTACTTTGTGGCCATGACGCTGTCGTCTGCACCTTCAAAGCTCCGTCGTCGACGGTGAAGGTGGGTGAGTCTTTGAGTGAGTCTTTGAGGGTGCTGAGCTTTTTAGCGGCGGCTTTGTCCTGGGAGGAGAGGTGGCGACGGTAGGTGTCGTCTAGCTCCTGCAGGCCTTTCCTGAGGTACTCCGACTGAGCGTCCTATAAAACGTCGAAATAAGAAAAAATCCGTGAGCATACAAATGGAATTTCCGTGAAGCATGTAAACAAAACAAAACTTATAGCTTACCTCTCCGGGAATCTTCTGTTGAAAGCCCTGTCTGTATTTATAGCCCCACACTTCGTGCTGCCGAAGCTCCCCGTACCTGTGAGGCTGGCCGAAGCTGATACCGCCGTTGTTGATAGACCCGACTTCGGCGTCACCGCCTGCCGCGGCGAGCGTGGCGAATGCGGCTGCTAGGGCCAAAGCGCTTTTGAAATACATAGTGTACTTTTGTTTTTGTTAAGCTCGGAGTATGTTAAGGGTTCCGAATAGCTATACTATGTAGTAATGGGGGAAAGATGTTTTTTTTTTTTAAAGGCAAACAGCTCCCTATATAGAAAACGATTTCTCGTGTAGACTTTTCACCAGAACTGAAATACAAAAAGAAGTTTTCGAAATGTAATGATGAATTGCCAGGAGGGTCCGATCTTTATGGACGAGGCCCTTTAAGAAGTTGGAAGTCCAGTGGCAGCCTCCTGGTTACAGCGACTTTACAGATTCGGCTTGTGACATCAGCCGTTCACGAACGATTACGCAAAAACTTAACATTTCACCGTCGTTTGACGGTCTAGATCGTAGTGTGATGATAAGGTTTTTTTTCTGAATGCATAAATGATCAATTTTGTTTTCTGAGCAGCTATAGTTCCCATCCACTTGAACGCATGTTTGTAGTCTGTATCTCAACCTTCCGGTCAGTAGTACAGGCCAGGTCTGCCGACCAAATTACTTTGTGCGTATATAGCTTCATGACATAGGGCCATCTAGAACCGGCCACCAGCAACCCTAAAGCTAAAGTCAGAACTCTCACCAATAGCTATAATGTTAGACTTGAAATTATGACCAAACCAAAAATATTATAAAATAAAATACATTATAAAGTAACGCGAGGTAAACGAGGATTCTAGACAAAGCCGTTGAACGTGGAATCCCCCTCCCCTCCCCCCCTAGGTCTCTTAGGCGGAGAAGAGGAACGGGGTCTCAGATTCACGTTATTGGAACGGCCCTTTTGTTCACGGGAAGCGGTTTCGGTTACATACATGATACATGCGTGTGGGCAAGTATATAATGGTGCTCCCCATCGAAAAATTGGTCTAGTCGACCAGGACTTTCGATACTAACAGGTGGTACCTATGAATAATTCACCCCTCAAGCACGGGGAAAGATTCTCGTTTCGTTCCGTACTCTTGGTTATAAAATCGTTCTCATTGGCTAAAGAATGACGAGATCTCCAATGCAAATTTTTCAGTAGCTAGCCTTCAAGTTCTGGATCACGATACATGGAAATATAATCCGTATCATAAGTCTAGCTAGTTCTTCTTTTTCCCCCTCTCCTTTTTTTCTTCTCTTATCTCTTCCATTTCGCTAGCTTTTTCAAGGTTCTAAGGTTCTACCTGAATACTTCAAGCTAAGTAAAGAAGACAGAAAAGAAAAAAAAAAAAAAAGAGGTTCTGGAACGAGAAGCTAGAGACTTTAACCAAAATTAAGCTTGTTTTTTTTTTTTTTTTTTTTTTTTTTCGATAACTCTAATTGATATATCAAGCCCAGTGCTCGGGCAAACACATACTAGTAGTTACTCAAAAACGATACCGACTTGAGGACCACAAACGTATGCGTATATTATAACACTCTATGTACTAAGCGCTTTATCTGATTAGTCTATTTTTTTTTATTTTTTTATTTTTTCCAACTGTTCCAGCCAATAAAGTGTTCTCAGGGACCAAGGACCGATGGACGGAGTAAAGAGTCCAACCCGAAATATGTACTACCAAACAGGATCAACGCATATAAACACCATGTACGGTTTACAACTTAGGACGGGAATAGCTAACACGATGCTAAAGCTTCCTCATAGACGAAGAAAGTCTTTAACAACCGCGAAAGGTCAAGTAGGACTAACAAAAGCAGCTGGCTTCCTGGCATGACCTTTAATTAAATCCACTATATATTCGACCCCAACTTTGATTTAATTCTTAGCTTTTTTTATCTTCTTTTAACCCCCGTTCATGCCCGTTCGCGTTTTTCTCTTGAGTCGAGTTTTTTTGTTCTTGTTACTCCGTCGTATATAGTTCCGCCGCCCGGGATTTGACTACCCCCCCCCCCCAAAAAAAAAAAAGGAAGCATTGAGAAAAAAGCTTTCGCCCGTCCAGTTCTCCTACGTTCACGTATAAAACTGTAAGCCTAATGTGACATGAACTAAGCCGAAAATCAACAGAACCTTGACAACAAAAGTGAAAAATAAACCTTTCATTACTACTATAATATTAAACTAACAAGTACAGTTATTTAAAAAAAAAAAAAAAAAAAAAAAAAAAAGGGTAAGAAGTTTAAAAGGAGCGATCCTCTAGCTGTATGTGTTTCTTATTACTATTCTTTATATTACACTTAGAAAGACGGGGACAAAACGGCCGTAGACAGAAAAAAAAAAAAAAAAAAACGACGAGAAAAAAGAAAACAAAAAAGAGGACCGGTCCGTAATATCAACGAAAGGAAGGCAAAAGAAATAAGGGCCGTAATGAAAAAAAAAAAAAAAAAAAAAAAAAAAAAAACAGTACTATAAAGAAAAGGAGCAAATCCTGAACTCCGCCCGACAGTGTTTCTCGTGTATGTAAAGTTAAAAAAAAAAAGTCAAGCAAACCAATATCAGAACTAAAAAATAAATAAATAAATAAATAAAGGTAAGCTTAAAAAAGAAAAACAATAAGCATCTCAAACCACTCAATATAAACCCCCGTTCTTCCATCGCTCTTCATTCCCTCTCCTACCATTATTATTATTACATCCACCTCCTTCCCCCCTTCTTTTCCCCTGGATCTCCTATTACTCTGCCGGAATATCCCTCTTAAACTGCCAAAACAGCTCCTTGCTACCCACCCCGATGCACGTGTACTTCAACACACCCTCGACGAAGGCAACAACGGTACTAGGGTTCAGCGGCGCTCCGGCCATCGTCGTTTTATAAACTAGTCCGTCGTACAGCACGCCGCCGTCCTGACCGGCGTTTAGGAAGGATGGTATCATTTCGACTTTTACCACCGGCGTCTATTAAACCCCAGGGAAAAAAATATCATCAGCAACATGGTCCATACCTTTTAACAAAAGCACCAATAAAGGGGCGAGTTATTTTACGGGAAGGAGGGGAATGTTTCGCAGATAATAGTACCTTAGAGGGGCAAAAAAAAAAAAAAAAAAAAAAAAAGGGTATAATTACATCATTATTCTTCGAGACCCTAGCGTGACTCTTAAAGTACTTCGCGATCAGCTCCAGCGTGGGCTCGTGCGAGCACGTAACCTTTATCGAGTTCTTCGACGGGTTTAAATCCCCGTGTATAGTCAATATATACGGTAACCGCCGTCTAAACAGCTCCGACGGCGCGGGCAGGGATTCCACCGTGGGGAAAGCGGGGCCGGATATTTGGCTGCTGTGTGAAATATATTAACAATCGCACTTTTTATAGCTGCCTACAAAACCACGGAGAAAAAAAAAAAGGGGGGGGAAGGAGGAATAGTAGGAGGGTGTGGGGGTGATGACGTACTTCTTACCACCAACAAGCCTCGGACGGCTAGCGGGTTGTGCGGTCGGCGTGCCGTTCTCCAGCGGCCGCTTACCCAGCCTCCACCTCTGCACCGTCGGCGTGTTCGTGTTCGTGTTCGTGGTCGGAGTCGGAGCGACGGGCGAATCGTTCGCGGACGTAGCGGTAAGCTCGTTGACGAACGCTTGTAGAGCTGCGGTGTCGGAACCGCTGGCGTGGTTATTGTTGGTGGTAATGTCGCCTGTAGCGGTTGATTCCCGGTGTATCTTGTTGATGGCGTTACGGACATCTTTCGAGTTCGCGAGGCATTCGGGCCATTTGAACCTGTAAGGAAGGACGTCATGTGTCAGCTGATATTCCAGCGCATAATAAGAAAGAAAACCCGGAGAAAACAATATAACTGCGGAGAACAAAGGGGAAAAAAAAAAAAAAAAGAATTAGAAAGAAAAGGAGGGCGCGGAGGGTAAAAGAACGGACTTAAGCATATTATATATCTGCGGCGGCGGCTTCCCTTCCCTCTCGAGCCCCCTAACGAACTCCATCTGCTCCTTCGTAAGCCTCCTCATCTTCGGTATCGCCGCCAGTTCCGCCCCCTCCAGCAGGGGGTGGTTGTGGTTCGGATTCTCGACGGAAATGTAATGTCCGACACCCTTTATTTTTCTCCCGTCTCCGGGTTCTGCGAGTACGTCACCTTCGACCGGATGGCTATGCGGAAGGGGCAGTCGCACTTTAGCGATTTCGTGCGCCGGAGTACGACCTCTTCGGGACCGCGGGCGTTCGGCATGCCGCCGCGGAGCAGATTACGACGGCGCGCTTTTGGGAAGATTTGTGCGTCGAGAGCGCGAAGCCGTGCGCCTGCGCGACCTCGTTCGCGGCGGCGAGGCAGGATTTCCTGTCGGGGTAGAGGTGCGTCGGGAAGTTGTAAACATTATTACCCGCCGTATTATTCCCAGTCGCCTGCTCCCCCCTTCACCGGCTTCACCGCTACCTCCGGTATTCTCGGCATTATCCTCGTCGCCAGCCTCCGCCATCTCCGCGTCCACGTCCGCGTCCGCATCCGCATCGTGGTCTTCGTAATCTTCCTCCTCCTCTTCCTCACCCATATCCTCGTCCTCCTCTGCAGCCCCTTGGTCGACGTTAATGACGTCCTCTACTTCTTCTTCTTCTTCTCCTTCTTCTTCGTCCTCGTCGTCGTTTATGGCTTCGGTTTCACGGTGGAGCTGCGCGAGGGGCGATTCCACGGCGTCGCCGAGGGTTACTGGTTTTTTGGGTTTCGGTTGGTAGAATTTGATACGCATGTCCGACGGGGTCGATTTGGCCGACCTAGTCTTGCGCGTTGACATCGTGGGCCAGTTAGCTTGGGACTGAAGAGGAGGCGGTGGTCTTTTCCCGTTGGCGGCTCATATATATATATATATATATATATACTACTAGCTACTGGAGGGCTTGGTGGCAATGTTGTGTTTGTCGGTGTTACAAGAAAGATAGAAAGATAGAAAAGATCGGATGGTTTTGTGTTGGGTTCGTGATGTTCTGTAATAATTTGTACGTGTGCGTGTTGGTGGGTGGTATTTTGTTAAGTTGTGCGGGATTGAATAGTGAATAGAAGAAAGAGGGGTGGCGATGGAGAGAGGAAAGAGAGACATAATAAGAAAAAAGGGAGGGAAAGGGCTAAATCCAACCCCCCCTTTTTTTTTTTTTTTTTTTCGCTGTGAAGAAGAAGAAGACCAGTGAAAATTTTCCACATTTTTTTATTTTTTTTTTTTCCTGCCAAGGAAAGTCCACTACCGTGTATGATTACGTAATGCGCCTATTCCCATTTAGGGCGGCTATTTCCCCCCACTAGGACGGATTGGAATTTCCGAGTCCAAACACCCAAACTACAATTGAAAGCGAACCAAAGGAGCAAAAAAAAAAAAACACAGGCCAAATTAAACATGATCCAGTATATTTTTCTTATTTCAGCTAATAAGAAAGACAGGACGAAAAGATTTGCTAATTCTGTATCATGCATATGCGTTAATGGATGGCTCTGTTTTCACGAGACGGGCATATGTCTAGGGTTTTTTTTTTTTTTGAACGGAAATCTTGTGCAGGACGAGACGGTTTTGATCGATTTGCGAATTGACTTTATAATCAATCAGGTCATGTTCTGACACCAACGGTTTTGACTTCACATGCCATTTTATACACGGGATATCTTTGTTTCTTGTCAGAAGCGCATTTATCTCATGCTTACAAGATCAAGACGTCAGCGATTCTCTCATGTTTTTCTTTCTCTCTTTCTTTTTTTTGGTAGTTCAAAAGACGATTAAACAAATAGAGCGTTCTAGCTCTTCAATGGTGATAACCGTTTACTTCTATTAGTGATAATACAGAGGTAGTCTACATATATTATCATTGTAGGAACGAAATATCTCTAAGGACCTATATATATACGAGTTCTCCCATTCTTTCATAGTCGCGGTCTCGAGAGTTTTGAGAAAAGCGCCTCCAGACAAAAATGGACTCAAAAAGAACTATATTCCGATGGCTTTCCGTGGTAACTATGTATTCTATTATTCTAGTCTCGAGGGGTAGCAGTTCTTCACATTGTATCCGCGTATAATTAAGAATTATAGGCGCAACATATAGACGGTGTTAACTGTGAACGGATAATTCTCTTATAGCATTGACCTTGCTAGGTTAGTGGGTTTCAAGCAGACTTGATCACAATACATTGTTATTATTATTATTATTATTATTCGCGAAGCCATTTTAGGATCTAATCGATTTCATCCTGCTGCAAAGGAGAGACACAATTAATGGCTTTCTTTCATGGTAGTATTTGTTCTGGTGCCTGGGGTTTGCCATATAAAAATGATGGACGCAACAATCTCTTTCTCCACTGCACAAGAGTTCGAAAACGGAACTAGTGGAGTAGATTCGAGCCTGTAAAGAATTTACGAAACATATACTCCAAAAACTCGGAGATATATCAACCGTAAAATAGCTGATATAGGTTGCAGTGAACGACAAGCAAGTTCAGTAAAGTCCCCGCTTCATATCTTTTCTCCTTAAGCAACAGATTGATATCGGTAATGAACATAAATAGATAAATAAATAGCTATACCCGATTGAGAAAGGGATTTTTTTTTTTTTAAACTTCGGAGTCTACTCTTCGTAGAATCACGAGTAACCGAGCTGTTGGTGCTGAAGTTATTAAGTTATTGATACTCATTGCATCCCGATTCGTGGGCCTAAGCTAGCCGCAAGGCCAGCGGGGGGGATCCAGCTCTCGATCTCCACAAAGCTCAAATTCAAAAGGTCCAAATATCATAACAGGAACGGAACAACATCGCCTTGACTCATATATTAACTAATCAGAAACTATGATCCTCGAGATCCCTCCCCGCCCTTGCACGTTGACTCAAAGCTTTTTGTCGCGTAACCCAGGAAACGTGACTACGCGATTTTTTTTTTTTTTTTTTTTTTTTGCCCCGCTTCTTATAGCAGCAGCCCCTTCCGTTTTCTCGCACGATAACAATCTGCTTAAGCACGATCAAAAGATGAGAGAATCCGTTGCTTCCCCAACAGTTTTCAATAAATTATCAAGTGTTCTCGCATGGTACTACAGGACACAGTATTTCGAAATCGAAAGTTATCGTCGATAATGCTTGTAAGCTATCCTACGTGCTGCGTTATCATTGGGTGGTGTGAGAATTCTGTGCAGTGTTCTCCCCCCGCCCCATGCAGAATATGCAAGCTGCAGCTGCTAGACCGGTTAAACGAAAAGTAACGGATTGTCAAATGGGAAGAGCCGTCGCCCGTTCCCGCCGAACTTCCGTTCATGTCGATGGGGGAAAATCCACCCCACCTTCGAGTTCCCCAGTATGCAGTATCTTATTTTCAACGTATGGGATACAGTATAAACCCTCAGCCATACAATATACCAGTATCCCTTTCCTCTGCATGTCATCCTCCTCCTCCACTCCTCTCCCAACTCCATGACTCGAGTTATCATGTCCTGACCTTCTTTACCCCTCAATTGCAAAAAAAAAAGAGTCATTGTTCTGTTGGTTTTTCTTGTTTACGTTTAAGCAAAATAAGCGCTTAGAGCTTCGAATCCTGATTCGAGCAAGCATGAACTACTTACTCTACGCCAAGATGGGCCTTAGCGTCCTGCTCGTCCGCTTCCTCGAGCGGGATGCGGAGGATGTTCGTGCTGCGAGCAGAAAGTGCTGTCTTCCTACAAGGTGGACAAGGGCAACGTGGGGAGGCTGATTTGGAGGCTGATGCATCCGCTGATCGTAAGTTAGGATATAAAAACGAACCCTTGCTTCCCGAAGCTCAATCTGTTCATCATCGATACCGTTCGGTCTTGATATTCGCACCTCTTTCTCATCGAAAGCTTTCCAGTTTTGTTCATTTCATTCAATTACCATATTCGTAACTTTTACACAATTCTCATCTCGTTGGTTATCACCAGGTCCTCTTCAAGCTCTTCGTAATCTGCGTCTTCCCGCTCCCCGCCGAGCAACCCTACGACGACCATCCGCCCGCCTACTCCCCCCTCCACAGCCGCAAAACCCGCTCGACTTCATCAAATTCCCCACCCACCCCCTCCCCCACCACTCTCGCCACAAACCACAACCGCCGCCATAAAAACCCTAAAAACAGCAATGGAGCACTCCCTCACCTTCCCAACCCCCACCCAGCAATCCTCCCTCGCCGAAACCCGCGCCGCCCGTAACGACCGCGAAGCTCGACGAACTCTCCCGCACAAACAAGAAACTAAACGCCTACTTCACCCCGTCGTCGAAGCCGCGAACAGCTCACGGAACGAATGGTCCAAACTCGAAGCGCTGCGCGCAGCACTTGCGGACGCGTCGTCGAAGAATATACCCGTCAACGACGTCGACGGGGACGCGATAGATCTAGACGTCATACAGGACATCTTGTCCGAAGCGGCAGTAGACCCTGCGTCGGTCGCAAGTGCTAAAACCGCACAGCGATAGCTTGCTAGCTGCTATCAAGCAGGCGCAGAGGAAACACCGTTACGCGTCGTTGTACGCTGGTATTTTTAAAGAGTGGCTCGCGACGACGATAGGGAGGTGTTGGAGGGCAACGGGACGATGACGCGACTACGACCGAAGAAATACCGACGGGGCGACCGGAGCTGGTATCTTCAAAGCAGGAGCTCGAGGTGTGATTTTTTCCCCTAGTAGAGCTCCAACCCTTCCGGAACGGTGGAGTACATTAATGCCCTTTTCGCATCCGCAAAGGCGCACGAGGATAGCGACGACGAAGACGCGGATTTTGCGCAGCTCTGGGATAGACCCGCTGGAGATGCTGCAGACCGCTATAACTAACTTCGGCGAGAAGGCGAGTTAAATACACCACTATTTCGGAAACGGACGTGAAGCAGTCCATTCACGGCCTCTCAGCAGTGAATTACTCACGGAGGTGTAAGAGGACCGTTTGTAAAGAGATATTACTCGACGCAAAAATAATAACGAGATCGCACGCGTACTTACTATTCAACTACGCGACGTTGAGAATTGGAGCTGGCCGGAGGACGGCGTGGGCATGGTGTTCAGACGGCACTTGAATGGGAAGTATAGGTGTTATTCAGACGAAGGCATCATGGACGCGATATTCTTGCAGTGGGTCGGCGTCGCGTGGGGGATAGAGATACGAACGCAACTTAAGCGTTTACGACTCTACGGTGTGGTTGAGGAGCAGGATCGATCGATAACAAGTTTGGTGAGTGTTCTCTGTCGCCCAACACCGTGCAACTTGAATGCTTTCTCAAGTTACCGGAGGGGGTTGAAAGTAAGGGCCTAGAAGCTTAATGCTGATTCGAAGTTTACTCTTTTGTGCTGTTAGGCTGAGATCAGGAAGCACATGCTCCGGCGTATGAGCGACCCGGCGACGATACTTACTCCAAGAGGGCGAAGGAGAAGGCGTTCGAAGACGAGTTCTTCCAGAGCCTTTTACCGGTTAGCTTGTGTATGTCATCCCATCCCTTGCCCCCCCCCGAAAAACCTACCGTTTGATATCCATCATTCCTAAGAGTGGTGCACAGACGACTTCCGCGCCTACGCGAAGACGGCGACGAAAAGCCCGAAGAGAACCCCTTCCCGGACCGTCGTGCCCGTCAGGAGGAACTAAAGCAAAAGCTGCTCCAGCGTATGCTAGTCGACGCTCGCTTCTCCAAGGCGATCAACCCAGATAGCCCCTTCACAATCGCGCACGCCGACATTGAAAAATTCGCACCGTCGCTGTGCCACGATACCATACTCGAGGTAATGCGCTTTCACCGGCGTTCCGGAAAAGTGGATAAAGTTCTTCCGCACGTTCCTGGAACTACCGGCCAAGTTCTCGCCAGAGGAAGAAGCACGCGTTAGCAAGCGCGGCGTACCGATATCTCATCCGCTGGGGTTGATTTTCGGCGAGGTGCTGCTGTTTTACCTGGAGTTCGCCGTGAACAGAACGACGAAGAACGGCGTCGAGCTATTCCGACTGCACGACGACTTCTGGTTCTGGTCCTCGTCGGAGGAGAATATGGTTACGGGTGGAGCACGATGAAGGAATTCCTATCACTCTGCGGGCATAACTGGAACATGGATAAATCCGGCAGCGTAAAGATCACGCACAACGCACCCTCCCAAACTCACGATACCGGACGTCTTAACGCCCGGCGTCGAACCGCTCCCACAGGGAAGCCTCTCGTGGGCGTTCGTCACATTACACAGCGATGGTATGTTCCGCATCGACCCCGACCAAATATCAAAGCACACCCTCGAAATGAAGCGCCAGCTCGCATCGCAGAAATCCGTCCTCGGTTTCATCGGCGCGTACAACCGGTACATGCACTTCTTCAACCCGTAACTTCGCCGAGCCAGCGCGGGTCTTCGGCCGCGGCCACGTCGAGGAAATAATACGCGTGTTTAACCAGATACACGCCGACATCTTCCCGGAGTTCAACGGCGACGTATTGCAATCCATCAAGCCACGATAACAAAGCGCTTTCCCGACGACGTACCGGCAGACGAACCCCCTCGAAGCGTGGATACTACTCCCATTATCGCTTGGCGGATTAGGACTGCGTAATACGACGCTGGACGTCCACCAGATCTCTCGGACTACGAAGACGAAGAAAAACACGGCATCCTTCGCGTCCTGCCTTACGCAGGATAAAAAAATCTACAACTCCGCTAAGAAAGCGTGGAAGCGAAGCTATCCTACCCTAATCTCCTCCATCTACTCCGCCGACGCAGTACGTCGATAAGAGGCCGCAGTTTTGTCGTTCGAGGAGTTCATACTCGGACGGGAAACGGTTGCCGTACTGGGGGGAGGCGTGGGAGTCGCTCGTTTCAGTTCCGGAGGGGAAGTACTGGAGGGCGCCGGAGAGGTGTCTAGAGCGCTCAGGAATACGACGTGCAGGGAGGAGGCGTTGGCGCCGCTGACGAAGAATTTCGGGAGGTTGAGTAGGTACTGGAAGGGTGTTTTTGGCGGTGTACGGGCCGCAGGTGCTGGGCGCGTTCGGGAGGTTGGATTACATCGACGGGAGCCTGTTGCCGGTTGCTATGGTATGTTTTTACCTTTATTCGCCCTTGGTGATCTTTTCGAGGAGGGCTTACGGCTAACGTATGTTTCGTGATAGATCGAGGTGTTTAACAACGCGAAGTTAAGTGGATCAATAGGTGTGAGGTTCACGACGATATACAATAAAAGCGTTTCAGAAACTTGAAGCGGTACAGATCTTTGCGCATGGTTTACTAGTAGAGATAACGAACTGCACCGCTTTATGGTAACTTGGCTCCTTTTTTTTTTTTTTTTTTTTCCCTTGTTTCTCGCTGTTGATATCACTTGCATCTTCCTCTTGTTTATCCTTCGTAGCCAATCGAACAATGCACGTTGCAATATCGTTTTTTTCTCTTGCTTAGCAATTTGTTTATTGAACAAAAGCAATGCACAAAAAGCCTGTGTACACTTGATATGATTCACCTGTTGCTTAGTTTAGCTGAATCCTTAATCACCTCTTAGCAATTTAGTCCATTGCAAATCAATGTAAACTTTGTTTAGGGATAATACGTAGAAATGGACGTAAAACATTAAGCAGAAATAGCGTTCCGGTATTTTTCAATCTAACATAAGTCACAGAGGGAAACGATCAATAGATGTAATTTGTATCCTGCGCGTTACATATCTACGAGCGTCCTTATTGGTCTTCTTTTGCTTACAGTGGAACCTCTACAGATTTATCAAATCCTCTAATCTTGAAATGGCGACGTATAACTAACTACAAACAGGACAATGGAAGTCTTCAATCCCGGCCCGAAGTTTTCAAAGTTTCTTCACGGTTTACACGCCGTGGCTGGCGCTTCTCCTTTCCCTCCTTGGATGTTCGTCAAACCTTTCCATACAGTGAGGCTGGGTCACCGGAGTCTGGCAGTATCAAAATCTCGATTCAGAAAATCGAGGCGAAGCAAATACTGTGCATCCTTCTCCTCGAAGAAGCTTAAAGTTTGTCACACAAGGCGATGCATCAATCTTTCCAAAAAAAAAAAAAAAAAAAAAAAAAGAGTGTGACTATTTTGCTGCATGAACCTCGGGTGGCGCCTGCAAACTCTGCGAGTTATTTCAAATCGTCGACCTCGAGAAATTAAACAAAAACAAAAACCCTTAACGCCGAAATTTTGATAAATCACAGGATTCACTCCTGCAGCTCGTATACGTAGCAGTTCCGGGCGACGTGATTGAAGCCATTCATCTCATCCTGTATAAGTGATAGACTAGTGATTCTCCTTCCATCCTTTGGTGTTCTTCTGGTCTAAGGCGCTCCTTTTGGTAAACGAGCTCTCCTTTTCTTGAAGTTTTTCTGTATCGGTTTTCTCGGAGGATTTGGCTTTTCTCGACCGCCCATCTGCCGATAAATCGCAACATTTCCATGCTGTCTATTTGGGAGGCCGGCGATACTCTCAACGCGGGAATCTTGTTTTGTGAGGCGGTTTTGAACCTTAAAGACAAAACTATTTGATGCTCTTTGAGTAACTTGAATAAATCACTATTGTTGGGTTTTGCGCTGGAAGCAAGGGATACCCAGCCATTCCATCAGTTGAAGATGGGAATCCCGACAATACGGACGCATTGTATCACCAGAGAAAAATAACTCAGTTTAGAAGGACAAGCGCAAGTCTCAACAAGATCTCAAGCTTTAAAAAAAAAAAATCTCTTTGAAGTTCATTCATTATTGATACAAGAAGAAAAAAATTAATTGCAGGCGCTCCGTCAACCGAGAGGATCCGAGACTATGCTGAATCTTAAATATTAGATATCTTGTATCGTCGCCGGTCGGCCTTGTCAGTTCGTTCTGACAGACAAACTTTGCCTATAGACGTCGGCCGCTTTTTGCCTGTTTCCGATAGTTCATGTCAGCCGCAGGACGACCGGGAAAAGGATAGTCTCACAGTCCTTTATCGTATACTTTCACTATCTTTCCTTGCCATCCATGCCATCCAGCAAGACCTTGGCGTACCACAAGGAGCCTAGTCTCTTAACCTTCATGGGATTCCCCCCTTCGTTTACTGTGACCAATCTTCGCCTTTGGAATGGAGGAGGGAAAGTCAAATGAACCACCAACTCCCGTCCTTTTGCCTTGTGCTTCAAGGCTCTTTGGCTCCTTTTTCCGCAATCAGGCACCTTAAGCAACTAGATCCTTGGTAGCTTAACCTATTTTTGCATTCTAGGATTACGCATAATATATCGATAAACTTGAGTCTTTAATTTCGTTTATTTTGCCCCCAAAGGAAGTATCGAGTATTTTGCTATCTTCTCTTCTCTTCTCTTAAAAGTGACAGACCCCCCTTTATTTCCACAGATTCTCTTTTCGTCCTTGATCTGCCTTCTTCAAGTCGCTTCTCTGCTTCTGTCGCTTCTTTTATTCACGGACCTGTTTGTTCTTTTTTTTTTTTTTTTTTTTTTTTTTTGCCTTGCAGGAACGCCAGCTGGACTCTCATTCGCTGTATCTTTTCCGGGCTTATCTGTATTCGTCCCACACCCTTCTTGTTTGTTTTCCCCTGTGGGCTGTCCGATTAGAAATAAAATAATAAAACTCCTTGTTATTAAAGTATTTCTCTCCACCCATCCCTTTCCAGAACTCTGCTCCGTCTCCTTTTTCTTTTCGTTTTCTCGTTTCTCTTGTCGTGAGGAGAATATATCGCCACCCATGTCGTTATAGCAAGAGAGACATTATTATACAACGATGTTACAACCGCTATTAGAGGTATTCCTCCTGCTGGGTACCCTCGTACCCCTAGCGAGGTGCGAACCGAAGGCCTTCTCATGGCAACCGTCAGGCTACTGGTATGTTTCCCCACTTCTTCCTAACAAAACACCCCCGCTCCGATCGAAATTCGCTTGCATAGTATCGCATCCACAGCACCCGTGAAACAAGCACAGACATAGACTAACACAATCCAATACTCACAGGGATGGCATGGACGGCTGGTGGTCCACATTCTACATCCGCGTCGGCTCCCCCGAACTGGTCGCCCGCGTCCTGCCCGTAACCTCCTGGCAGGAAACCTGGACCGTCCTAAAAGAAGGCTGCCCGAATTCCACCACCATCGACCAAAACATCCGCCTAACCTCCCCCGACGACCAAGAGGTCCTCTGCTCCGACTCCCGAGGCCAGGTCGCCGAAGTCAACGGAAGCACGTCGTGGTTTCCCCGCGGCATCGCGATATTAGACCTCGACCGCGACAATTTGGGATTCAGCAGCGATGATAGGGGGTTGTACGGGCAGGATCGGTTGGGATTGGGAATGGACGACTCTGGAGTTACGCTGAACAAGCAGGTCGTCGCGGGGATCGTGACGACGGACTGGTGGTTGGGGATATTCGGGTTGAGTAATCAGTCTACGTACTTCGACCCGGCGTTCAAGGATCCGCAGGCGAGCTTTTTGGGGACCATGGTAAATGGGAAGAATATTACGGGGACAAGTTGGGGTTACCAGGCTGGTGCTCATTACCGTACGTTGCGCATTTCATCAGGTTTAATTTGCTGCTCAGTAGTTGCTGTAAGAAGCGATTTTCAATTTACTAACGTTCTTATTATCGAACAGAACTCAAAGGCGTACAGGGCCTCGTAACATTCGGCGGCTACGACCGCTCGCGCTTCTCACCGAACACATGGACGACCTTCGGGAACTCTGGCCTGCAGTTTACGCTCCGCGACGTATCCTACACCACTTCCTCCACTTACAACATCCTGGATAAGTCCGAGAGGCCGAACGCCCTAACAGGATACGTCGACTCCGCAATACCGTATCTATACCTACCGAACAGTACCGTCACGGCCCTCGTCAACGCCTTCGGCCTAGAATACGATCAAAACCTAAACCTGTTCACGCTAAACTCCAGCCAACACGACAAACTAGTATCCCTCAACCCAAGTTTTACCATCACCATCAGCGACAATTCTACCAGTCCGACCGTGGATATCAAATTACCCTACGGCGCATTCGACTTAAAAGCCGGACAAGGCGTAACAGGCACAAACAGCAGCATCTACTACTTCCCATCCGCCGCGCCACTTCCACAACAGGCGTAGTCCTCGGCCGCGCGTTCATGCAGGAAGTATACATCTTCAACGACTTCGACCGCAACACCTGGTCCATCGCGCAAGCAGTCTGGAAGGATAACTACAACGAGGACATCGTCACCGTATACAAACCCGGCACCGAACCCGCTTCCTCAAAGTCGCACACGGGACCAATAGTAGGCGGTGTAGTAGGCGGAATCGCCGTGATCGGTGGTTTAGCGATCCTCGGGTTTTTCGTGTGGAAGAAGTGGAAGAACGGGGATAAGAAGGAGGAGGACGATATGCCGGAGCCGCCGTACGCTGAACTCGGTGGCGCGGGGGTGCACTCGCCGCGGTATGAAGTTGACGGTACGGGGGTGTTGGTTCGCCAATCGGCGTGGGGGCTTGGGGACGGCATAACGAGAATAAGACGGACGCGATAGAGATGGACGGGTTATCAACGCCGTTGGCTACTCCGGCGACGGAGATGGAGGGTCACAGTCCTGGTAGTGGAGGTAGGGGAAGTTTCCCGCCGAATGCGGTCGTCGCGGAGTTAGACGGTGGCCCAGTGTTTTTACCAGAGATGGAAGGGAGCACGCCGGGAACGGAGGATAAGGGTTTAGGTTCGGTAGGAGGAGCGACATGCCTAGTCCGCCTCCTCCGCCACCTCCTAGCGGGCCGCCGCCGAGTGGAAGTCCACCACCTCCACCTGCGGCTCATCGATAAGGGGGAAAATTAGCACATGTAGATTGATATTGGGGCCGGTGTTTTGACTACAAAAGTTGCTTTCCGCGCGCGCGTCCTTTTTTTTTTTTTTTTTTGGCTTCGTTTTTACTTCATTTCTATACCTTTTTGGCGCCTTTTTTTGGGCAGATTGCCGGTTGGCTCACATCATGCTTCATGTATTTTACGATGTATTTAATGAAAATCTATTCAACTTCTAATCGAAATAATTCACAATTCTTGAGAAAGTTTCCATGGCTAACTTTGCTGCTCCCCTTCCTCTTCTACTGGTGTCGTTCGCGTAAGATTGTGAAACGAAACCTGAGGAAGCACCAGGCGAAATATCTCACAAGGTCACGACGCCCTCGGAGGTATACAGCTAGGGTTTACATTTTTTCTTGTCACATTTTGCTATATTCTCCTGGTTGTGCATATCTGCATCTTGGATCTTGACTGGAAGACCTTTTCTTAGGTACTGTCCGCTCTATTGGTCTCTTTGAGGATCGGGGTGTCGTTAGAAGTTGTACTCTATGTAGAGACACTGCACAACAGACCGAAGCAGGCCTATAAATCATACCACCTCTTAGATGCAAAAAGTCTAGGCGAAGATCTTGCGAATCGCTCATGATTTGTCTGCCATTAACTGGCCAGGGTTGCATTTTTCTAAGCAACGCATCGTCTCGATCTCGGTCAATAAGGTTCTTTTTTCAAATGAATCACAATGCTATTCTTTGTTCAATTATATACAGCACGAGTGTTTGTTGTGATTCCGACATCCGAAAATAGCGCCAGTACGATCACCTCTTGATGTAAATCCGCTCGAGAGATCATCCAAATAAAATCCTACCGTAAAGCATTAGGGCCTACCAAAAGTGTACTATAACTACGCACGGATGTACGAGATAAATAACCGTTCTTTAGAGACCCAAAGCATTGACTTAACTAATGGCAATTTGGGGTTATAGTATATAGCGTTAAAACATGGCGTACTATGAAGGCCATGAACACGAGTATATATAAAAAAAAAAGAAAGAAATTCATGTTCTCCGAGTCATGAATGTAAGAAACAAAACTCATCTACCATATATACGTACGTATGAGCGTTGACCTCGACAAGCACTGGTAGTCTAGTGAATGCTTACAACACTATAGATTGTAAGCCGGGCAATATCAAATATCCCCTTAAGATTGACCATTGATCATTAATCGCTGTTGGAAAACATTGCGAACCGCGATGATGATACTCTGTCAACATTTCGCTCGCACTTGGACAATCTAGGTTCGTGTAACAGAAGTTGTCCCGCTGAGCTTAAAGCTAAGCATATATATTAAGCTTATTTTTTTTAAAAAAAAATCCAGGGAAGGTGAGCCTCTCCTCCTCGAATACGTTCATCTCATCTCTTCTCATCGCTCACCATCATGCTGGGTAGGCACCGCATTTCGTCACGGAAATTTTCTACAATGGCCACCACAGCGCCGCAGGGCATCAACAAAAATGTCTACGCAGCAAATGCCACGCAAGCTCTTCATCCAGATGTCCGGCGCACCGGGTACCGGGAAGAGCACAAGAGCCCGGCTTCTCCGCCAGTCCATCGACGCCGTCGTGATTAACCACGACGTCCTCCGGTCCAGCCTCCTCAACTCGGGTATCCCTTCTACGAGGCGGCGAAGCACGCCTATAATCTCCAATGGAATCTCGCAAAGGATATCATGAAGCAAGGTTTCAGCGTCATCATCGATAGCACTTGTAACTTCCAAGAGGTCCTCGACCGAGGATCCGTGTGTGCCAAGGAGCAGGGGTGCGTGTATTGGTACGTCTGGTACAGGTGCTGGGACATGAACCTGCTCGACGGGCGGTTGCGGGAGCGGGATCCGATTACGAGCCAGCTGACCGGTGTCGACCGTCCTGCTGCTGCCGCCGGCGCTAGCGATAGAGATTTCGCGCTGTCTTCGAGAAGTGAGTTGAGCAACCCTGCCGTCCGGAGGAAAACGCTATCATCGTGGACTCAACTGGCGACCCGGGGGAGCTTCGGGATTATATATTGAAGCAGATTATTGGTTAACGAAGGAAGGTTGGTGGGGATACGTTTAATTGAAATAGGGGTTTTGAATATTTTAGCTTGATCACATTGCGTCGTGCTAACGGCTACTATCTCTCGATCTTGTCTTCGTTCTAAATACACAAAGACGAGTCTTTTTCTGCTTCCGACAACCGAAAATAGCGCCAAATATGATAAACTTTGTGCTGTAAATCCGCCATAAAGATCATCAATAAGAATGTAATCCTAAGGTCACCAAAGGTGTGCGCATAGACGTACGACATCCCGTCCCTGATGGTGAACTTCAATATAAAGAACATTTGCCTCAAGTACTTACCACCGGGGCTTATTGCAGGTTATGGTTACATTCTATATGTTTTTGTAACCGCCGTTAGCTGAAGTGCAATCACACTTATGAATGTAAACAAATTTGATTCATTTAGAAATGCGTGGATGAACATTTGGGGACCATTAGGATGGAAAATAGCGGACGTCTGCTAAGACCACCCACGCCAGCTATTGACTATTAATCGCGATTGGGACAGAACAATAATGCTAGAGTTTGATGATATTGTCAATATATCGCTCATGTTGATATATTTCTCCACAATGATTATCCGTTCTATTTTTGTCTTGTGGATGCATCGTTCGATTTCTTTTTTGCGGATCATCGTCTGCAATTGTGCATGGTTGAAAGAAGCAAGGACCCACATTTCCACGCACTCCGGCACCGCTAGCAAAGCATGGAAGAGGAGATGATAACCGGCGGTCAAGTTCCCCTCAGGTTTCACGCTTACGTCCAGAGACACGGACCGCCAGAAAGTAAAGTGTCGTGTTTATTTGATGTTATTGTTGTTGGCCTTTTTCATGGCCGTTCACAATTGACTCTTTCGAATCTCGGACTCTTCCATGAATCATTAGAGCACAGGAGTAATTTCTAGAGGACTTTCCTGGAATAAAGATGTCCAACTCGGCGATTCAGGGAAGAAGCCTGTAATAATCCAGGAGAGGCACCGATAAGGATAGTGTTCCGGGATGGAATCTTTACTGAGCGGGGAAACGATCCGTATTCGAACTAACCAGACTGACGAACAACATGTCGCCGTCCTTCGACTTTGTTTCTTACCCACCCACTCGCACCTTCCGCTAAGAGCACTGCGCCTCCCTGCAATGTGATTGGCGATCGAGGATTATTATCGTTTTCTTAGTATTTTCCCTAGTAGCAGCCACTATCTTCTTAAAAGCTCCAGCTCCCACCCTTTACCCAAGAGTTGAATAAGGACCTGGTCATACCACTTGACCACCTTCCCCTTCTCTTTGAATCTCTCGTCTATAACGTCAGAGAAGACTCATTCGTTCATATGTTTAATTAAAAATAAGGACCTTCGTTTTTCTTGTTTTACTGTTTTAGTGTCTGACCTCGTTCGTTTACCACATTCGCTTTTGGTTAACGATTAATTCTCCGTGGAATAAAACCGCGAGGATATCATCTAATCGTATACTCGATCACGTTCACAAAGAGACTCGAAGACGGTTAATAGCAGTACGCGTCTAACACTTCTTTTGAGTTCGTTACACTATATATATACATAGTGTATCTAAAGGCTAATATACTTCCATCTGGAAAAAGGTTATGCCCGTAACATCATACTCTTCCCCGTCCATCTACACGATCCCATCCCCCTCAATCTCCATCCCCCAAAACTACACATACACAATGTCGCCCACGCCCACAATAACGAACGTCTCCCCTTTTACCTGCGCTGCTCACCCTCACGACCGGTGTACGCTCTTAACAACATCGACGCAAGTCCACCTGCACACCGTAACAATTCCGCCCGGCGCGTCCGCTCTATCGTCGTACAAATCCTCCTTCTCCGCAAGTATATCAGCAGCATCGCAACCCTACGCCCACGGCGAACTAATAATCGCCGGCGAAAACGATAACAATATTTCTTACGATAGCAATGGGAATCCCGTCGAAGTACTCACTTTCTTCGGGGTTATAACGCACCCGTTACCGTCAGCGTACCGTGTTGCGGAGATTGGGGGTTGGCGGCGTACGAAATCATATGGCCGACGCCGACATCGTCGGTGGATGCCGTCCTGACCGGTCACATTGCGGACATGAAAGGAGGAGAATATGAGACGTGCGAAAATTATTCCGGAACGAGCCTGGCAAGTTTGGCGACGTACGCCTCGGAAGGTCCGTTTGGGTTCGTGCCGTATAACGATTGTACTACTTTGAGATTTGAGACGCCGGCGCTCCCGACGATGGGCGGTCCGGTTACGAAGACTTTCGTGAAGCAGCTTGTGCCACGGATACGGGGACGTCGAATAATGGGGGGCAGAATGGGAACGGCGGAGGCAACGGCGGAGGAAATAATCATGGTGGTGGAGGCAGTGGGGATAATGGAGGAGGGGATAGCCAGCCGCAAGTTACTGGTGGAGTCGGAGGGGGAAGCGGAGGAAGCAGTGGTAGCGGTGGAAGCAGCGGTGGTACTGGGAACAGTGGAGGAAGTGGCGGAAGCGGCGGTAGCGGAGGTAGTGGAGGCAGTGGGAACTCGTCCGGTGGTAATTCTGGGTCGTCAGGCGGAAGCTATAATGGTGGAGGAAGCGGCGGCGGACAAAGCGTCGGAGGCGGCTCAAGCAGCGACGGCGGGAGCGGCAGCAACGGGGGCGGACGCGGGAATATCGGGTCGGGAACTAGTGGTTCACAGCCCGCCGGAGAAACGGCAACTCCAAGCGTCACGCCGAGCGAAGCAGTCTCTGGCGCTGGACGCTCCATCTATAAAGGTGCCGGATGGAATGCCGCCGCGTGTCTCGCTATTATCATCGCCATCGGTTTACTATAAAGTAAACGTTCCGAATTTCTTTGTAACAAGTCGTAAGTAATGATAATGACGATACCACGTTGTTTATAAGTTATTACTGTACACAAGTAGCGCCTTGATCGGTGCGTCATGTACATAAGACATCTATTAGTCAGGCTATTAGGCAGTCTAGACTTGAAATTGGAGAGTAATAATAATAAACTCCGTACGAAGTACTAACGGTTCAAGTTCCCTCGTCGGACGTGAACGATTAGTCATGATCTTATAAAGGCATTTGAGAGAGCACACGCTCAAGAAACTAGGCTGTTACATCACAGAAACAAAAATCAAGAGCCAGAAGCAAATAACCGCCAGGGCATCTTGTCATACTGACATCCAGACCTCAATAGAATCCAGCAGGTTCGTGCGTCCGCTCCAATCCGTTTGCGGCCAGCCATTTTATCCTATGGTTTGTCTCCGTAGAGTAAACTTCACCGCATTGAGAAACGAACGAAGCTTAGCGTGAACTGTAGATCGCCGGAAAATGACATCTATTATCCATCCTCTAACCAATATAATAATTTGACTTAAAAAAATATTCTCGTAGAAGAATCGATAGAATTCCCTGATCGTAATGGAACGGTGGGAATTTCTGCATGATCTACGATTTCTCCTGTAGAGCGGGGTTAGTGCATTCCACGGTGACAACGGGGGCAAGAAAGGGGAGGAATATATATCGTTAGCCCCTCTTTGATTGAGGAGAATTCCCTTTGAACTCTTTTTTCAAGAATAAAAGTTCTTTCTTGCCTCAGGGCACGGTTTAGGCTGATATTTGTAGATATTAATCGTTACCTCAGGCCTGTAGTTTTACGAAACACCATGAAAGAACCATCGTGGAAACACACAATAGTAGTAATGATTCTTTCGTGCTACGAGACTAAAAAACTGGGTCGACTTACTTAACGTTCTATTAACATCTCATCGTCATTAAAGGCAACAGAATGGACCCTCCTAACCATTTCTACCATCGTGGTCCTTATTCGGCTCTATATCCGTCTCTTCTCCCAACGGAAATCCCTCACCTCTCCGACATATTCGTAACAATAGCAGTAATCGATGCCCTAGCACTGGTCTGCTGTGATAGCATATCATACTCATTAGGGGCCATGGATGAGGACTCGACGGTGTACAATAACGTTTCTGAGCTCTACCAGAAGGAAGTCTTCGCTTCAGTATTCTTCTTCGATGTCGGGCTTTACCTACCGAAGGCTAGTCTATTAGCATTCTATTGGACATTGATACCGCTCTCTTTGAGAGGGCAGAGGATCGCGCTGTATTGCATCACCGCCTACACGGTTGCAGGAGCAATTACTACGTTTCTGGTAGATATGCTGTGGTGTGCGCCTGATGTATCGAATAATTGGTGTTTAATCGATCCTTTTCTCTCGCTACCAATGCACGAGATAGAGTGGACAGGAATGCAATTAACATTGAGGTAATATATATAGGCTACACCCGGAAATATGCTCCTCTTATACCTCTATGCCGACGAACTGGATCGACTGGTCGCTGAACATATTCTCCGACACTCTCGTCTTTGTGCTCCCTTTCTTCCTCCTGCCGAAGATACGCATATCACCCGCGCAGAAGCTGGGCGTAGCTGCGACGTTCTTTTTAGGTTTCATCGCGATGGCGGTCAGTGTGTCGCGTTTCATTCTCATAAACGTCAGCGATGCCGTAACAACTCTCTGTAAGTCTCATCACCCTTCCCAAGTACTCTCCCAAATACCCAACTACCACCAAAGCTAATATAACAAACAACCATCGAAGTCATAACAACAACCGGCGAACTAACCTGCGCAATCATCGTCGTCTCCCTCCCGTCCCTCTGTCCCCTCCTAACCTCCACGGTGACAACATTCCGCTCCGGCCTCTCCTACATCATTACATGCTCCTCGACAATACCCCTAATGAAGCACAGACCAATCTCCTCTCCTTGCAAACGTCTAAAAAGGGGACTCTTGTATCGAGGAACAGTCACTACACTGGTCCGCTGAGCGTTATACCGGACGACCCGGACGATCCATTACCACCGCCACCAAAGAGTTTGGCGGACAGTTACGGCGCTGATGTGGCACTGTACGAATACATACGGGAGGGTCAGCTCAAGAGGAAGGAAGATAGGCACTATACGGGACCACTGGTCATTATACCGGACGATCCGGAAGCACCTCTGCCGGCGCCGAGAACTTCAATAGAGAGTGATGAGGAGGCGAAGTTGAAGGTTCGGGAGAAAACAAGGAGAGGGAGAAGCGGAGGACAGGGGAGAAGATGGGGACCGGTGGAGTAGGTTCATGGTAGTGAGATGTGGAGTAGAGACGAGAAAAAGGATAACGGAAGCATATGAGAAGCGTCGTGTCCTATTTTATCTTTTATTTGTAAATCACTAGCCTGACTGTATTACATTCATATTTCCTTTCCTGTAGATATAGATATTGATTTGTCGGGGAGTTTTATTCCCTTACATGACGGATTTGTATAGTTTGTCGATAGATACTGTGGTGACTCGCGTAAGAGTCTGGAAACATAACACCCAAGGAGAGAGAGAGCCAGAGAAACGAGCTCACTTTCGAGGATTCATTTAAGATTCATCTATATATCCTACCCCCTCCTTGCTGCGCACTCTCAAGGATCTATTGCTTGCAAGGACTAGTTTCGTGAGCGCATTGTCTTCTACATCCCTACCTTCTTTGCAGTCGACAAGTACGTTAATATCGTGTTATACAATCACGTGACATTGAAGTTCGTTTTCCCATATCAAAAATCTGCCGATAAAGAAGCTACCCCGTACTTCAAATTAATATATCTCCACTATTACTTAACGAAATACCGGGCGCTTAAGTATAGGACTACGACCGAGTTCGGATCGCTACTTTATGTGATTTTAAGGTACCTATTAAGGATATTATAGCGTATATCGATATTAGCTATAGTACCTGTTAAACGATCGCTTAACGCTATAAATAACTAGTAAAATTAGCGTTTGAGGCCTGTTGGAACACCGTGAAGAGGGATTGATCCTTGGGTTGATTGATGGAGATGATGGGGGAAAGCTCCCCTATTTATGTACAATAAGACATATACATGATTATGGTAATGGTGTTCCTACAAGGCCGGGCGGGCCGGGCCGGTTTGGGCACCCTCTGACCCGCCCGGCGGGTACCCGGCGCATCTTCAACCCGCCCGGCCCGGCCGATCCGGGCTAACCCGCCAAGACATTTTTATATATAAAAAATGATTCTATTTGTAGATATTTTTATAAATTTTATTATTTATTTTGCATTTTTATATCGATTTGGGAATTATTTATATATAATTTATTATATTATTTCTATATATCTGCTAGCTAACAACATCCCTATGCCATGGCTCAACATCTCCATCCACCAACATAATTATTTATTATATTATATATATCTGCTAGCTAACAACATCTCCATGTCCATCCCCAATATCTCCATGCGATGGCTCAACATCTCCATGCCGTGGGCCAACATCTCCATGTCCATCACCAACATCTCCATGGCAGAACACCGGTATCCCCATGCCATGGCTCAACATCTCCATGTCTATCCACCAACATCTCCATATCTATCCACCAACATCTTCATGGCATGGCTTAACATCTCCATAGTAGAACACGGTATCCCTATGCTATGGCTCAACACTATAGGTATCCTTCTACTAATATTACTATGTTATGTCCCTGTATTAAACTAATATATTAGTAAAACCGTTAAAACTAGAGAGATAAAACTAGAGAGATCCTACTTACTAAAACTAAAGAACTATAGCGGTATTCTAAGTTATAGAGCTATATAAAAGGGAGAATAGCTGGATCCTATAATATACCGCGATTAGCTATAAAGTACTCCGGAAAACTTAGAGAATTAAAGTTAGAATTATAGAAGAGTCTAAGTTCTACGAACTTAAAGGGAAGTATCCTTTTTAATACCTTAAGTAGACTACTATTAGGATCTAATACTTTTTTAATATTAAAGAACGGCTAGTAGAGATAAAAATATTTCTTATAGACGGCCTAAAGCTATAAGAACCTCTTTTTTATCTAAACCTTAATACGAGTTATATAGCGCTTAAATAAGATAAGTTTTCTATAAATTACTACTATAGATTCTTAAAAATTTAATAATTTTAAGATAAAAAAGAGGTCGAGTAGAAAAGGGGTTCTAATAGCTTAAGACGTTTGTAAGAGATATTTTTTATTTCTACTCGCTATTTCTTAATGCCGAAATTATATAGTATTTGATCGATAGAATTAGTAGTTTTTAGATCGAAAAATTCTATTTTCTAAAGGATAAATCCCTTTAAGTTTAAAAAAATAAGATTCCTCTATAGTTTTACTTAAAATCTCTAAGTTATCTATATTGTAATACGGAATCTATAAAGTAAGCTGGGATTCTAGGTCCGGTATAGGGGGTAGCGGTATTACCTTATAATATTGCCTTCCCCCCCTAGTTTTTAATAAAAACGACCTAATCCTCTATTATTTGGTATTAGGATGCGGCGGTGGTTTAGTATTAGTAAGTAGGATCTCTCTGGTTTTATCTCTCTGGTTTTATCTCTGGTTTTAACGGGTTTACTAATATATTGGTTTGATGTAGGGATATGATATGGTGATGTTGGTGGGAGGACACTCATAGTATTAAGCTATAGCATAGGGATACCGGTGTTCTGCCATAGAGAATATTAAGCCATGCCATAAAGATATTAGTAGATAGACATGGAGATGTTAGTAGATGGACATGGAGATATTAGCTATAGCATAGGGATACCGGTGTACTACCATGGAGATGTTGGTGGACAGATATGGAGATGTTGGTGGATGGACATGGAGATGTTGAGCTATGGCATGGGGATACCGGTGTTCTGCCATGGAGATGTTGGTGGATAGACATGGAGATATTGTTAGCTACTAAATATAATAATAATAATATATAAATAATATAATAAATTATATATAAAATAATTCCCAATCGATGTGAAAATACGAAATAAAATATAAAATTATACAAAAATATCTACAAATAGAATTATTTTTATATATAAAAATGTCTTGGCGGGTTAACCCAACCCGCACCGGGCCGGGGGCGGCGGCGGCCAAATCCTGACCCGGGCCCGGCCCGGCGCCTTGACCCGGCCGGGTCGAGCACCTGAACCCGGGTTTCGACCTAGAACGCTAAGTAAAATCTTTACGATAAGCATTTAAGTAAGCGTTTAAAAGCTATCGACCGCGATTCCCGCGCGATTCTAAGGACTATTAAAATAATCTATTTATATCGGTTAACGATATAAGGTATAAAGTCGCTATAAAGCCTAATATCCGTATAGTTTAATAAGTACTATAAAATAATATTTAATCCTATATTACAGCTTAAAAGCCCTACTTAACTATCGAAGCTTAGCTTAAACGATTAACCTTTGTAAAAGTATTATAACGATATAAAATAAATATTTATAATATAGTATTTAGCGATAAAAGTATTATTAAAAATAGGTATTAAACTAGGATTAAAGTTAGATATAAATCGACCGACGATAAATACGCTAGTAATATTTATAGTATCGGTTTAAAGCTCTTAGAATATCTATTATAATATAGAGTTATATTATCTATAGGATTAAAGGCCTTTTATTAATATCGTAAGTATACGCCCGCTAAGCGTATTAACTCTAAGGATCGACTAGAATAGAATACCGATTAATATATAAAGGAGTATTTAACGCCGTACTTTTTACTATAGTATTATAAGATCGGTAGATCTAACGTAAGGGTATTATTTATAGAGAATAGTACGGTATTTATTAAGCGAAAAGGGTTATAACATAGCTTAATAAGAATTATATTATACGGTTTAAATAGGTTATATACTTATTTAGATTTAAATCTTATTAAAAATCTATAATATATTATTAAGGCCGTCTTTATAAGAAATTTTAGTCGCTTACTATCTACTAAATAGCCCCGTAATAAAAAGAAGCTCTAGCTAGCTATTAAAGCTAAGTAGGATACTATTATAATCGATAAGATTAATATTCTTATCGATAGCTAGTTAGATCGTATTAAGGAGTACCTGGCGCGTCGCAGCGGTTATATATACTATTAAACTCTTAATTTTAATAGTTTATATATAGTCGAGCTTATTTTATAATATGGTTAGTTTATTAGTATTATTAGTAGAGATATAGCTTATATGATCTTATAGTTATTTCTTGAAAATTCGATTTGGTGTGGTAAAACGAACTTCATTGTCACGTGATTGTACTAAGCTTTCCGGCGTGTATATATCTGGGAATCTATGAAAATTGCAAATGGTCAAGCCCAAAATAAACGCCGTTGCGTGAATGTCGGCTGTCAAGCGTTCCACTTGCCATTGAAGCGCTTGTTTGACCCTAATCGCGATATCTCTTCGGTCGAGAGATTATGGAAGCTTCGCGAAGGAACTCCGGAAATAGGCTGACGTGAGCTGCAACTTGCATGGGTGATTACGAATGCCCCCTCTCGCTACTGGCTTCCTGGGTGGTCTTCAGACCCCTGATTTGTCGCTCTCAGGCGAGATATATGCGGGTGGGGTCACAAGCTGTAACGCTAGGAACTGCAATCTTCCGTCTATTGATCGCCAGGGAGGACGAACTCCCGAGATTTCCGCTTAGAGCGACAAGTCGGAGGGAGCGATAACCTTTAGAGGTGGGTTAAGGGTGCTTGAGCAACAAGTGTGATACTACACTATGAGAAATATCGAAGTGTGTGTATTAAGCGGATATCCCAAAGCTGAATTACATCAAAGAAGACCTTTTGCTTTCCTAAAATCGCTAGAGACTTAACAATGAAACTCGAAAGTATTTACACGAAAGATTGATTACATTATTAAGGTGAGAAATAAGAATATTATTATCCTCCTGGTATGAGTTATTCCCGATTGTTTTACGTAGCCAGTTACCTGCACTGCAGAGAAGAGATCTGAAGTTCATATAATCGTTGTACGTGAATGAAAGCTTAAACGATCTTTGGAGCATGCCCGTATATCATGATCTTCTATCCTTGTTGAACCTGCACGTCGCCACCGTCAGTTTCCATCGGGAAGCTATCCATCATTATGCTGCCCCACATATCGCTGTCCTCCGAGATCAAGCCGAGCGTCGGTAGCCACTGCATCAGCCGAAAAGCTCGTCTCCGCCACCACCAGTTCCAAACGACGGCATATCGCTCGAAAACGGTATCTGTTGCTGCTGAGCCTGCGGCCTCAACCTCGAGCTCCATCCTCGCCTCTCCCTCGCCGCCTCCTCCGCCTGCCGTTCCCTTTCCTTAGCAATCTGGTGTCGTGCTTTTTCAATAAACTCAGCGGTGGCAGCTCCGTTTCCGAATTGTGATCTTCGTCGTGCGCACCGCCGCAACCCTCCTCCGCATGCTTCAAACGTATACTCGTCCCGTCATCGTTAGTGCTAGCCGCATCTCATGCCACGTGCGCATGTTACCGAATAACCATTTCAAGAAGAAGAAGACGTCGTGGTACTCGAAGTCCGTTACTCCTTTCCTTCCGAAACATTCAGCTGCGCTGCACGGTCCAGGAGTGCGTCCATGTAAGATATCACATTCGTTCCGCAGCGTCGACGACGGTCAATGTAGGTAACGATAACTTAGACATCACCACGACGGAGTATGTCACCGCGCCAGTCCGCGATCGTATACGCGGTCTGGTTCGGAACGTGGCGTAGCAAGTACAATCTAGCAGCGAGCAGTTCGCCTGTAAACATTGGCAAAGTATACTTATGTGCTGCATTCGGCGTCGCAGTCGGTTTCCCAGTTAACCGCCTGGGTCAAGTGAACCCCATCTCGTAGCAATAGCATTTTACAGCGCGGATGGCGTAGTCTAGCGGGTCGTTCTCTTGCCGATGTCCTTCTTCAGGTTTTCCATCCTCCCGTCGAACGAGCGGAGGTTCATCTGCAGCTGGAGGTCCGAAAGTCGTGTAGCGCCTTCGTCGTCATTGTAGCCGAATGTAATGAATACGTCCTCCATATCATCTGTGCCTGACGAGGCGGTCCAGTAATAGATCGAGCGGTGTTCCGGGTTCTTCGAATAAGGAGCGAGAACATTTATCTACGTAAGGCCTGTGGTTTTGCAGTAGGCTCGGCCGTCGAAATGCGATGGATAATCTGATTCCATGTAGCTGATAGATGTGTGGCATGTAATTGATACACTTACGAGAACTCAGCCACCAAGTGCCCAGGAACGCCCTCCTAGCACATTGACTCAATACATGGTATCCTGCGTCTTCTCAGGATCCGCCTTCTCGCCACCCTCGAGAGCTGTCTTGGATACATGGAGTCCCATATTTTGCGCTGGTGTTCGCTGCGGTCTTCTGTCGTATCCGAGGTCATCAGCATCGCTATGGCTGCGTTCAGCAGTTGGTTCATATTCTGTATAGTGGTTTGAAATGGTAATGGTAAACTAAAACTCCGGTTAACCAACGTCCTAACTCGTCTTTTTGCCCACAGATAGCAGTGATATAGAAAGAAGACTTACATGCGATAATAAACCAATAACGCCTGCAATAATCCGATACTCCGATCCACGCGTATGAAACTTTCTCCGCGATCGCCTTTCGGAGTATGGTCTCCAGCCGAAGTTGCAGCGGCCTATCTTGGTACGAGACGGTAGCTAAAATAGCCAGCAATAGCAACGGCTTCTCCGCCCGTAGCTTCTCGACGCTCTGGTTCGGCCCTATCAACACGAACGGGAACCGCCGTTGATAGTCGACGTATCTCTCCAGCATTATAATAGCTTCAGAACGAGATACAATACCACGGCCGATCACGTCTATATCCTCTGCCCCGGTGTTATTGGCAGTGGATTCTGGCGACGTTATATTTGTGTCCTGCGACACGGACGGGGAACACTCCGACGCGGATATAGCGGGTCATAAGGGCACGTGGCGTAGATTGTATGACAGAGTTCTGACGGCTTATGGGGCTCTTGCTGCGAGGGGCGCCGCTCCGGGGAAAGGCTTCTGCACGGGACTCTGGTTAAGGTTTACGCCCGCGTTTTTCCGCAGCACGGCCGTGCTGCTGTCGTCAGTTTCGACGTTTCAGCGGTTAGCAAGCTACGAGGCCGTCGAGCTGCGTTCGACTTCGGCTACCCGAGTCTTCGATGTTTTTCTCGCCTTTACGGTGCGAGGGGCACGCTCGTCACGATGCAGGTTTTACCGTGCTTCAGACATCTGCATTAAAGTCCAGAACCATTCGTTAATCAAGAGTAAGAATATAAACATCTAGTATTAATTGGACTAAAAACTTACTTGGCACACGTGCCAGCAACATCGCTCTGAACGCATGCAATCTTCAATGCTCTGCATAACTCGCAGGATCTGTGCTTGCCTTTTTAGGTGGCGAGTTACTGGTAGTTGGCCAGGTACAGCTGCGATGCCGGCAGAAGTGGAGCTTATGGGGGAACCATCCCGCGCCATAGGTGATGCAGATGCCGCTGATCAGATTCGACGTCCATCGAAGAATAACTCGAACCGGAGAATCAATGTAGATGGAAGGGTGCTCGAATAGCCCGACGCCGGGAAGGCTGGGGAGCAAGGATGCTCTGGAGAATATGTTAACATTATGGTTTATCAGGATATTGCCTTGGTATCGAATGATCAATGGAAGTGTTTGTCTTTGTAAAACTTGAGCGGATAACGAAAGACAGTTCTATAATCCCAGATGCTGATAAATGTGGCAGGTATAGGGTGGAACAAGGTAGTAACGAATAGGTACAAGAGCAATATAGGTCTTATTTCCGTGCGCCAAACAACTGTTCCGTATTATGAGATACCAACTTTCCTTTTTATGCTGGAAAGGATGAATTGGGCTATTCAATGAAAACTTGCATCAAGAGCTTCGTCGAACATCTCAGCTATAAATATCGAAGTTGAACTTTTAAAAGTTATTTCAATCAAATCACAGACTTAGACGATAATAGGATAGAAACCACGGCTCCAGACAACATGGTTCCAGATCTTAAGATCTTCTGCTCTCATCAAATTAAGCGGTTCCCAGATCGAAAGCCATCGTATCTCGATGCAATCAACGCTCGTTTATGCATCCAGGCAGCTTCGTGATCTTGCGAAACATGAAAGAATAAAAACTGAAAGCAAAAACAAATCGAAATTGGCAAGGCGAAAAAAAAAAAGAGTTACTGTACTAGGCGAGGTCTTACCTTCGGATACAAAAACGTGGTAAACACGGTAACTAGGGCTAGCTACAACTGTCGGCGATCCCTTGTCGTTTTGAAGATATCCGCCGTTGAATGTTCGCGTGTGAATACAGCGAGACTTTCAAAGGTAAGGTACGATATGATGGAAAAACACGGAGAGTAGTAGATGTTAAGCACCGACGCGCGCGGGATCGCAGTTTAAACGAATGAATAGGTCCGTTGGGGCAAAGGGGACGGAGAATTGGGGAGGGAATGGAGGGGAACAGAACCCTCAAAATGTGGGCCTTTTTCCCATTGATATAAGACCTTGCTAAGGGCCTTCAAAGCTCATTCAGGGACACAGTTTACTCTAAACTGGAGTGATATACGAGTCCGTTGCTTTCAGACATGAGACGCAAGTATTAGGCCTGCGGATCCAGGCAACTAGGGTCGGACTCTATCGTCTTAGCTACCGGAAGAGGTGGATTTGAGCGTTTTCGCTTCGCCGACGGTTCTTCGTCGCCCACGGAGTTAAAAGACTCTCCGAGACTATCACGTGAGTCGGAGTCGGAGATATTTTATAATGCCGTTCTCCGTCATGGATATACCTTGCTATACCTTGCATATAAAGGAACAAGTATAATAATTCCCTGTAAACTTACCAGACGAATGGTACCAAAAGGTAGCCCTTATAACAGATATCAGAGAGGAAAATAATCAGATCATCTTTCATCCCTGGGTCGGATTTGTTAATTTCCCTTTTCTGAATCCTATATCCTATAAAAGAACCAAAAACAAGCAATAAGTACTTACACGCCGCAGTCTAAACCAGAAACGAAAATATAAAGGTTTAGGGAGGATTTTCTGCATTCACTCGAGATCTCTGCGAGTTTGGATCGATTAGCCATGCGAGCCAGCCTAAAACTTAAGCGTAATTACATTTTTAGGATTCTTGTCCCAGAAAGTTGCTCGCCCCCTTGACCTGATCCAGCCGGGATCTAGAAGGAGAATTGGTGGATCTGGCGAATAACTTCGCAAATGTACGTGGTGCTTTCGCTGTAGTCAGCTTCTAACCACGGAAATGAAACTCGCCAACGGCCTTTGCCTTCCTTCGTATATACGCGATTAAGGCTAGACGCGCACATTAATGAATATATATCTAGTGGAGACATAAAGCTTATGAGAATACGGCCATTAAATGTTTATGTGCAATACTTGTAGTTACATTTGCCTTATAGGGGAACAAACAAAAGTTCAAGCGGCTTTTGTTTTTGTAGGGGACAAACAAACGAAAAGGCTACATATAAGAATACTAGTACGACCTGCAGTATTCGTTTCGAAAAAGTCAATTAGCCCACAAAATCCGTCGACGGTTTTCTTCAACGCCTAATTCCGACTATTGCCATCTACCGAGGCAGGCTAGTAAACAAGGATGCCAGAAACCATTAGGAACCAGGAGACAGGTTCCACAACGACATCCAGCATTGTTTCACAGAAAGGAGAGAGGGAGTTGGTGTCAGCAGCTGGTTCGGAACGGATCGTGAGAATGAGCCCCAACAAGAAGCCGCGCGTGGCACGGACGTTCCTTCAAAAGATCAGCAGGACTCTCAATTGCCCAATGACGACGATGAGGAGGTGTCTTACATGTCAGGCTTGCCACTGTACCTCATCGTTTTAGGGTTGGGTCTTGCGATCCTGCTTGTTGCTCTTGTAAGTTTTTCCACGTTCTGTTGAGTCAGTGACCAGCACAATACGCGTCGTTTCAACATTTCCAATAAAACCAAAGCTAACGTTAGTATTCATATCTAATAGGACAATGCAATCCTTGCAACGGTATCTATACCTTTTTAAATGAGTTATCATGAACTCTGTCACCTTTCGGGGGCTCCAGACTGACTGCTTGCTTCTCCATGTGTAACGACAGGCTATCCCCACAATCACAGCCAGATTCAATTCTCTGGATGACGTGGGCTGGTACGGAAGTGCGTACTTAATGACGACGTAAGTGGATGTTTAAATTGCACGATATTCTAAGAGATGGGCACCACTAAACAGGGGATGCCCCTGGATTTGGGGGTTTCATGGGTGTTCTCTGGGCTCGGATGCTCCTTATCTCGATCAATCCGCTGATACTTTTCTTTTCCTTGACAGCTGCGCCTTACAACCGTTGGCAGGAAGATCTACCGCTTCTTCTCGCTAAAGGTATGTATTTTGGAACAGTTGAAGATTTTCATGTGCTTGAAAACTTGCTGTTGAAGCTATTCGGATTTCCCTATCCAGTGAATGGAAGACAAGCAACAGAAGAAATCTTATGATGTTTGGCAGGGTCTAATTAGTGCAATGTCAACTTTATTAGGGCACATTTTTACTGTTTCTAGGTCTTTTCGAGCTCGGAAGTCTCGTATGTGCGACTGCTCCTTCATCTACTGCTCTGATCATCGGTCGAGCTATCGCTGGTTCCGGTATGCATCATCCATTAAACATCTCATAAACGGACACAGTTCTTATCCTTTCTATGCGACTCGCTTTACTATCCGATCCTGAAACTCCTTGCGAGTCTGAGAACTTACTGTAGACTCAAGGGGAAATTTGAACGTTGGATGTATCGCTAACCAGAAATTTAACCTCGGTATGTTTTAGGATCTGCCGGAATCTTCTCTGGAGCTCTCACAATCATAGCTCATACCATTGAGGCCCATAAGCGACCGAGTACGTTCTTGTTCTTCGATATTCCCTATATCGCGGAGGCGATTACCCTTTCCGATATGAAAGAAACGCTTATGGCTTGAGACATAAATTGTTTGCTGATTCGACCTTCAACCTTGTCCTCTTTAGTATATATGGGGTGTCTGATTTCCACTTTCGCTGTTGCCGGAATTGCCGGGCCCGTCCTCGGTGGGGCCCTGACGCAGCACGTTTCTTGGCGCTGGTGTAAGTCACCTAGCTTCCTCCCATCTCAGTTACCGAACAGCATCCGCCTCTATCGTTTATTTTTTAGCTGAAAGCCATATCAATCTATCTCACAAGGCTTCTACATCAACCTCCCCTTCGGTGCCGTAACCGTCGCGATCCTCCTCCTCTTCTTCCACCCCACCTCGCGGAAGGTAACGGCAAACACACCACTCTCCACTAAAATCCGCAACCTCGACCTCCCTTCCCTTATCTTCTTCGTCCCCGCCATCGTCTTCCTCCTCCTCGCGCTGCAATGGGTGGCACGAAGCACCCTTGGAAGTCCGGGATGATCATTGGCTTCCTCGTCGCGTCTTTCGTCATGATCATCCTGTTCGCCGTGTGGGAGTCCTTCCAGGAGGAAGACAGAGCCAGTATACCGGGAGTCCTTTTCAAGAACCGGAGCGTGCTCTTCAGTGCACTCATGGGTTTCATGGCCATGGGCGGCATGCAGGTTTTGATATATTACAACCCGATATACTTCCAGGTCGTCAAAGGCGTCAGCCCTGCGACCAGTGGATAAAGATCTTGCCCATGATCATGGGGAGTTTGACGTTTAACATTACGGCAGGAATTCTCAGTATGTTGCCTTATCCTCTTTCATTCCTAGAGTATTTTTTGCATGTGAAAAATAGAATATCTATATGCGCGTCATGATCCTGGACATCTGTATTAACGAAAATCTGTTGGGACTTGCTAGTTTCAAAGCTGGGCTTTTTGAATCCCTGGATGTATGCTGGTTTCACTATACAATGCATCGGTGCCGGCCTGATGAGCACCTTTGGACCGCACACCAAACCGCCGAGTGGGCCGGGTATGTTACCCCATTGGGGAACTTGTCATTTTCAGGGAAATAAATTCGTTGCGTTGGCTAATACACATTCTAGAAAAATGTTCCTGACGGGAGCTGGTACGGGATGGTTATGCAAGCGGTGAGCATAATATTGGTCCTCCTTCATGGCTCAGGATATATGTCCACTTCTTAATGGATGAATAGCTTCAATTTATCCTCTAACAAACCTCGATGCTAACCTAGTAATGACTTGGACATAGCCCCTGATCGTAATTCAAAACGTTCTACCCATTCGTCTAGTCTCCGTTGGCACCGCGTTCTGCGTCTCGCTGCAGTTTCTCGGCGGCGCCATCTCCCTGACCATAGCAGAGTCAGTCTTCTCCTCCAAAATGCGGCACTTCCTCCCGATATACGCTCCCAAGATCCCGCCGCGGACGTTCTGGGCATCGGTGCCAGTAGCGTGAGGAAGCTGATCCCCACCGAAAGCGTGGATGGCGTTATCAGGGCTTACTGTAAGAGCATTGACAATACTTTCTACGTTACAGTCGCCTATGCAGGCGCCGGATGCTTGTTAGCTTTGGCATTGCTTGGATTAGGATTCAGAAGAAGGACGAGGAGCGGGGAAGGGGAAGGCGACGCCTGCTGGTAGCGAGACTGAGAAAGACAAGGAGACCCAAGCCTAATAAATATCTGGATTCGCTTAGATCTAATTTTTTCCTCTCTCCAGAACAATAGCACCCTATATCATGATATCTCAAACTTCTCGTAAGTATTCTTTATCTATTCCATAACAAGTTGTTGATTCGCTTAATCCTCACTATACTAGAATGTATTATCAAAAGTTTGTTTTCGCTTCATATAATTAATGCAGTTAAGGAGACGGCATTATCCTGAGATTTCAAAGTCTGCTTAATACTAAAAACATACTTACTTCTTGTCCGAAATGAAAATCTCTCGTTCTATTGGATCCTTGTTTTCGTACATCTCGTCGATATCTATGGTGCTATCGCAGCTAGATTATTCTCTCCTTGAGCGTTTACCGTCATATGGGAAAACGAGCCCGTAAAATAACATGAAACATGAAGAAACGCGAGGTGCCTTAGCGAAGCCATATTGCCTTTTCGTGATGCTGGATGAGGCTCCGGTTTCGGTACGCGCGGGGCAGACTCTGCATGTCAAATCTGCTGCAGATGCTCAGCCTTCCTGCAACAGCAGAAACAATAGGGTAGAATTATTAATCATTCGTCTGTGGAAAACAAGACCTAGAAAAGGGGGAAACTTGCCATAATTTCATTGCTTCTTTCCTCAGAAACAAATACATTTTTACACGAAGGCTACGCAAATCAAACGGAATCAATGGAGGTAGCCGGGCTCGCTCTAGGCGTTGCGGGCATTTCGGGAATCTTTCAGGCGTGCCTTGCTGGTTTCGACACGATATGCCTTGGTCGCATTACGCCAGAGACCACGAGATTCTCCTAACTAAATTGGAGGTCTAGAAGGTCCGCTTACTACTATGGAGCGAAAAAATCGGACTGGTACTCAGCGAGAATAGAAAGATCTACATGTAGTATACAGTTGCCCTTCCCAAGGCGATAGTCGTCCGGCGTTCCCTGAACTGCCTCAAAATGATTTTTCAGGACGCCCAGGAATTTCATAAGGGTACGGTCTCGACTCCATTTCAAGCGCTGAAACAATAGCGTCTAGTTCGAACCTACCTACGAGTCCGATATTTCAAAAAACGTACGCGCGATTCGACAGTGCGACCCGGAGCGTCTGCCAAGCTCCGGCGCAGAAAATTCCGAGAAACATACGAGCGTTCCAATCAAGACTCTTGCTGAACACAACGGAGGCTTCCTTTACGTCTGTGGCTAGATGGGCTATAATTGATGCGAGAAATTTGAAAAGATGATAGCGACGTTAGAGAGCTCGTAGACGGGCTTTCATTGGACGTTTCGAGGCGACGACGCCGAAAACCACCAAG
>AZLU01000055.1:170277-219139 GCA_002224055.1 Pezizomycotina sp. ARF18
AGCCGTCGCGAGCTTGACGGGCACATCGCTCTCAGGACTCGACAGCTTCGGGTCGACGGTGTCGTGCTCCATTATTAAATCCAAATCAGCACCGGCCGTACCAATCCGCTCACGTGCGATCCAAATGGGATCAGCTTGCTCCCTGGTTGCACGCTATTGCACACGCGTTCCAACAGCTCCATGGTCTTCTCTTTTCGCGCTGCTTCTTCTGCCGTTATGTCCACCTTGCTAACCTCCTCCAGAGCTACGGACGTAATCTTGTCGTAATCGATGTCGAAGGTCCTGTGCGGTGGCTTCACGCCGGATTGGAACCTGGGGGCGCGGTGATTATTTGAATTATAGCGACCGCCTCCGTGGTAATTACGGCGGTCGTTGTAGCCCGCGTCCTGCCCGTTTCTGTCGTCCCTCGGCGAATTATTGAAGGACCGTGCACGTTGATGCTGCGGAGGACCAGCGTGCAGGGAGTTTCCCGGATAATGCGGTGCGCTGCCGTGGCTCCTATGCACGGCGTAGTGGGCCCTGGGACTGCCTTCAAGCCTTCCGGGGCCGGTAGGTGGTGTTACATGCTGCGGGGAGCTGGCGTCTCTGGGCAGCGGCGGAGGAGCGGCGGCACCAAGAGGTGGGAAGTCGTGTATGTCTGTGATATCACCTACAAACCGCTGCGGTGGAGGCTCAGTCGGGAAACGGTGAGCTGACGGGGGTGCGGTGGGTGTGGTCCGCCGGGAAACGGCACCGGATGGTGGTAACGATTTCGGGTGAATTCGAGTTCCAATTTGAGAAAGAGGAGGTCCAGGCGGACCAAAAAATGCTTGCGGGGAGCGTTGTTGCATACTGGAGGACCGTTAACCCTTCTTTTGTCCATATCTTTCTCCTGGTTCTTCAGTATAAATCCTCTGAGTGTAGACTCCAGGTCGTCGACCTTAGCGCCTGCTGCGGCTCCAATCCCTGACCTTGGTCCGAAAACGGCCCCATCCCGTTACCCTGGTTCACAAATGCCATGCTTTCCTCAATTAACCCGGACATATCCAGCCAGGTTGATCTTCTGTTCCTTCAAAGCATTCAACCGTTTAGTTTTGTTCTTTGTGTTGCTTTTGTTTTTTTCTTATCTTGGCGTGGGGTGGCTACCTCGACTGTGTGTAACTATTGCCGTAAAACGCATCCACTAGCTTAGAGCAGGTCGTACTCCCTTTCCGTCGGCTATCCTTGACCCAAAAGTCGTTTCTAGAGAAGTACTTGAATATTCTCTACCACAATTAGAGGAGTTGCTGACTGATGATTACGAGGCGACTGGAAGACACTGGTGGCTGCAATATGATGTCAACCGTCGCCATAGTAGAACTTTCGTAGGCGTCCAAGGGAGATATTTCGTATACGAGAACGCTCCACAAGCTTGTCGCAATATAGTTTGAGTGATAGAGATCCTCGATGTTCCTTGACTAGAGTTATCTCTGAAAGGGCCAGTATTTTGCACGGGGGATGATGAAATAAATAAGGTTCAAGTAATTTATTTATTTAGAATTTAAGAAGTGAAAGTCTAAAGGAAAAAGGCTAAAACGAACAAAGCTCTAGATCTGGGCAGCGGTAAAATTTGGAGGTACACAAAGCGAATCTTGGATTTTAGCGCCAAGGCCAGTTCCGGCGGTAAGTACAAGAAGCCACCACCCACAATTTAAAATAATAGAATTTACAGAAACAGGAAACATTCCCGTCATCCATCTACATGCTACAAGTTTGAGCCAAAAAAAAAGAGAACATCACGCTTCCTTCTTCCCTTGCCATCAGTCACCCCACCCCCATTCGCCGTAACAATGCGTCTACAAATGATAGCAAGCTCTCTCCTGCTCCTCTTTGCCCCGCCTTCTCTCTCGCTGCCACAGCCGCCGACGCGATGACTTCGACACGTTCGATAGGACACCCGCTGAGACCATCCTGCTGAAGCGGTGGCCAGTATCAGCCGGCAGCGACGAGTCGAAGCAGGTTACCATCGGCACGATACGCTACTCCGTGAGCGCTAAAACGGGAAGATACGAGAAAGCGGTGGTCCCCGAGGACGTCGCGAACGACGAGAGGGAGTACTACAGGGTCGGGATAGTGAAAGCGGGGGGTGGGTCGGAGGGTTGTTAGGGTGTATGTTCTTCTACAGTCATCCTGTTAAAGTTATCGTGCGCTGATAGATATAATTTATTCAATTTTTAGTCCGACCTTCAAGCATCCTTAATCCCCGAAGTTGCCCTCCGCGTAGATGGAAAAGGCGAAGTCTGGAACGTAAACTACGACGCAATCCGCTCACCAAAAGCTTCCTATTCTTCCGCCTCGGAGCCGACAGTGACGGTGGTGACGACGGAAGCCGGGACGATCCCGCACCTCAACAAGCCCGTCGTGCTCACGGCCGAAGGGAAACTGCCGGAGAAGCCGGAGGAGAAGACGTTCCTCCAAAAGTACTGGTACCTGATACTGGGAGCAATGGTACTGCTATTGCGGCGGCGGAGATGCGAAGTAAATTAGAGGGATAAAGGGGGTTAGGTTTTTTTTTGAGCATTTTTGTTAAGTATTACGTGTCAATAACATGTATGTTTCAACGGAAAAGAAAGAGTTAATTGAAGATCCAGTGATAAGGAATGCTCCGGTAAATTGACCCCTTATTAGGGTATCTGGTTGTTAGAAAGGAGGCCCTGACTCGGATCGCCGAGTCAACAAAAACCAATTCTACACAACCACAGGCTCTATTATACAGGCCAGAGAACAGATGCCGCTGTCACGATAAATGGTGAACAGATGAGACTAATAGGTTTATATTGACGGGCAGATAGTTCCAAATATTTGCTAGCTTGTCTTAAAAAAAAAAAAAAAAAAAAAAAACGCAGAGCATCTCTAATGACTGATACAAGAGAGAGAAAAAAGCGAGTTTAAAAAAGTTTGGATATTAAAATATTAAAAAGGAGGACCTCGTTAAGAACTCCTCCCAAGTTAAAATATAAAGCAAGAAAAAAAAAACTAATGAGAAGTTTTCGGATCCTGACTGACTACTGACTGACAGCCACGAAACCCTTAACCTAGCTCATCATGCTCGTGTCCTTTGCCTCCAGAAAAACAACGGTATTACAAAAGATAAGTAAAAGTTATAAAATAAATATAAAATCGAAGGACAGTCATCGCATAATTAACGCCAATCCATGAGAGGTATCATATCGTCAAAATATAAAAAGCGCCAAACAGAACATTCAAAAAATCCCCAAGAAATAAAAAGAGAGAAAAAAGAGTCTTGTCGAGGTAGGAGAAAAACGCCGTGGAACAGTCATTATAAGTGGGAACGCGAAAAGCCGAATTCTGTGAGAGGGAAGTTTGTGATTTAAACAAGCTCGAACTCATCGTCTTCGGAGGTAGAATCCTCAGCCTGGACGACATCGTACTCGGACTTGACAAGTTTGTCGAGTTCGTTAGCCTCAAATCGCGTAACAGCCAGGTTGAGTGCCTGAGCGAGGATCTGAGAGCCGTAAGTCGGACCACGGGGCTGGTCGTAGGAGAAAGTCACGCCAGCGAGGGCCTGGTCTCATCTTCGCAAACCGGGCAGCGGCGTTCCGGTTCTTCGTGGGCCATAGCAATCTCCTCGTCGTACTTGGAGTTACGCGGGGCCCGCATGCTCAAGTTTACCCTATTGTTGAGGCAGTAGTCACAGCAGGAGCGGTGACGGTAAGGGCGGTTTTGCCTAAGACTGTTAAAGAGAATACCTTGTAAGTAATTATTCATATAATTATATTATAGAGTAAATTAAAAGTAGGCATTGTTTTGAACACACAGCTCACGCTTGTTCAGCAGTTCACGACGCTTAGGAGTAACAGAGGCAGAATCCTCCTGCCAGGACCACTCGTCCTTGGGGCGGCCTAGGGCTGCAGCGTCAACGCGCCTGTAGCGGCTCGTTGCTTCTTCTCGCGAAGGCGGCCGACGGCGTTGCTACGGAGGTCAGATTGATCCACGAAGCCGTCGATAGCAGAAGTCATTTTAAAAATCGATAGTAAATGTAAGGTTTCGAATTGGTGTCCAAAGAATAGGATACGGGTAAAAGAAAATCGACCGATTGAAACGCTTTTTAAATATATAGATGTATATGAAACACTGTTGATAAGGAAAGGCCACGCAGCACCTGGCTCCGGCTTCAAAATGCTACTTTGTAAGGTAATCTGATTGATGATCGAAGACGTAAGATAAGAATTGCTATATATATTTAGTGTTGAAGAAAAGAAAGAAAGAAAGAAAGAAAGAAAGGATAGAGAGGGAGTGTGGATTATTTATAGAGGTTCAGGAGAAATGGGGTTGATAGAGTCAATACCGGTTATGAGTAACACTGCTTATTACAAAGTAGGATTTCGCTCATTAAAGGTACCCTATTATCATCAATTACTTCCAAACGGACCAAACCCCCCAGAATACCCACAGCGTCCCCAAAGGAGAAGAAGGCAGAGAGAGTATTAATTTTAAAAGGTACATGATCATAGAAGATAATAATAAGGGGGTGGACATCCAGTAATAGAAAACAACAGTAGTATAAGAGTCAGCAGCCTCCTCCGGGGTTGTTATCCCCCTTCCATGTCCTCCCCGTATTTCAAATGCACTTTTAAGTTTGTAATAGTCTATATTTGATAAGATAAGACATTCTTTTATTTATTATAGTAGTAGTAACATTCTAACGTAAAGAGGAAAAAGATAGGGAACAGTAAAGAGATGTATAAGTATATATCATTTCGTTTTCGTCTAGTGATAAGTTGTGTTGAGTTGTGATTGTTAATTAAAAATTTAGTGGACGTATTAGGTACCAACCAGGATAGAAGGTTGTGGAAAAACATCAGTGATACGTGACGGAAAGCACCAGATTGCCACCGCTTCCCTCTCTCTTTTAATACTGAAGTACCTGCAAATTAATGGTCCACTTGGTATTGCCCCGTATTTTTTCTAAATCGTGACGTCTCTTTTTGCGGATGGAAGTAGCTATCCGTTGCCAGTTTTCGTGAAACTTCAAACGGTAACTTTGTGCTCAATGATACATTGTCTATTAAGCTATTAAAATCGCCCTGATACTTGCAGATACACGACCAGAATTGATCCATTCATTCTTTCGTGAATTTGTTGAGGTTAGCAATTGTAACCCGCAGATAGTGAAGATGGGAATACCTCCCACCTACAATCTCCCGAGCGAGATACCGACTCGACTCCCTAGTTTTTTCCTGATATCGGAATCTCGCCTCTCCTAGAAAGTGCACTCTGCTCCACGTTCGGAATCGAACATCGCATATGAAAGATATTGTAGTGTCTAGATAGCTGCTTAAGTCTAGAGATAAGGCAGTAAACAGGGGAGAATATTAGGTGATTCTCTCGCAAAATAGCCTGATCGCAATAAGCGTGTAGACTTTTACATTAATAGGGAGTGGCATCGTAGACGTTTTCTATGAACGCAAGTGTAACGCAACCTGAGAAACTTGTTTCTCGCATCAGGGTTCACCGAGGTTCCGAGGTCCCAAAGCGTAGACAAATAAGGTGCGCATGCAGCTGAGCAAGATGAGAGTAAGTCGTCTTTGGCAGCAGCCCTCGAGTGATTCATCTTTGGCTCAGAATTTTTGTTTATCATCTTTAATTTCCTCATAATGTCGTGATTTTACCTCTCAAAAAGCCGGGCGAGTCATATGCCTTAGAAAAGCTGAGAGGGCTGCGGCATCATACGAAAGGCTTTAGGTAAACAAAAAAAAAGGATATCTTTGTCGCGAGGGAATCCCAAGGCACCTCCGGCAGAAGAGCGGCTGCAATCTGCGAGGACCAAAAATTGCTCACTGCATGCTGCATAGCCTCTGATTGGGCTGAACCACCCGGTGGCTGAAAAAATACCCCAAAGCAACCACTCCCACAGGGCAAGAATAAGGAAGCGTCAGACCTCTCTGTACCGTATACTTCTAATAACCTCAACTCGAAAAGGACATTTCATCATGCTTACCTAGTTCATTCCTGTCTTGCACGGAATAACACTCTAACTCTGGGTTTGGGACCTCGTTAGGGGTTGCATGCTGAGATTTTCTTGCGTAATAATAGGGCCGTGGAGACTCATGCTTACCCCAGCTGTCCTTTTTCCTTTCAAGAAAGGGTCATGAGGTCACTATTGTGACGTGGTGAGTTTCACCCGCAGCGGCAGTCAATCGGAGACCCAACTCCACCCCAACAAGTTCTATCTAATTGCCCTGAGACGGAAATTTCACGAGAAACTGGTTTATCCAGCCAATCGATATGCCAGAAATGAGAAAGAAATGTTCAATTTTTCGTAACAGAGATCTGGGTTAGATGTGCAATAAGACCGAGCGAGAGCGCGATCGACAGGCGAATAATCCTTCGCCGCGAATTTGCGGACAGCCTTTGGGCTGTGGAGCGATCGATGCCGCATGAAATTGCAAACGACAGAGCTGGGGGATCTTCTGTCTTCTATGAAGCACCTAAATCTTGAAAAAAGCGGAACAGAAACCAAAAAAAATAAAATAAAAATAAAAAATAAAAATAAAGGGACAAGACAGTAAGTAATAAGGAGAACTAAAAAAGGAACAAAATTAGAAGAAAGATTATTCGTAGGGCTAGCCGGCTCGCATGTCGCAATTCTCAGTATCTATTTCTCAATCGTCGTACTCGCTGTCGTCTTCGCCTTCTCTGGAGGGCAATCTCTTGGGGGAACCACCCAAACTGTGCAAAGTTGACACCAAGCTCACCCTGAGGCAGATCCAGGATCTCTACGCCTTCTCCCCTAAGTGCGTCAGCCTGATGGCGTGCCCCAGAAGGTTGTTCCCTGCCCAACTACTCATTAGACTTGCTCTCTTTTTTTAGATATAGTAAAATGGAGTTTAAAGGTTGGGTTAGCGTAGAGGCAGAGGCCAATAACGATACCTCCTTGATATTATACCTGACTGTTTATGATCCGCTGCCATGGCACGTTATCGTTGTTGAACTCAGAGTCGGGAGAATCTGAAGCATTTGGAAGGTGTTTTAGGGCCTCGAATTTCTTAATTAGCTTCTCTATTCCCTGGCTTGAGATTTTGCATACCGAATGCCTTACTTACCATGCCGACCTGCGAGGTTCGTTCTGAATGTGATCGTCAATGTTAGCAGAAACAATGTAGAATATTCTTTATTTAATGTTTCAAGGTGGATTTGCATACGGATATCCAGCAAGCTTTGCGATGTGGCCTTTGTAGTAGAGCGTTAGCATATATGATTAGGCTAAGAATTGAGTAGTTTCTATTCTCGAGGGAGGAAGATCCTAGATTTTTGTTTGAAACCCACCGTAGGATGTAACCCGACCGTACGGAACCTCCTGTATAGCTTCGTAAACAGCTTAACGATGGCTCTTAGCTTTAACCCTCAATCTTATGGCATCCGCAAGGGCGGAACTCGTAGAGGTAAATATACCAACGAAGAAGGCCTCGGCTTCGTCAGAACGTCGACGAGACATTGCAAGAGTAGGGCAATTACTACCGCGGAGTTGATTCCAAAGGAGAGGTTTTTGGAAAGATGTAGAGGAAGTAACACCAATAGTTCAGAAGAAAAAGAAAAAAAAGCGAAAATGTCTCGATGTGATGGACGGAGTGAGCGTTGGTGTTGAGAGCGAGGCCGGGTGCTCCCTCCGTAAGCAAAGTAATTGGTGTCTCCGCTAAATGCCGTATAACGCGCGCTGACACATGACCTATGCCAAGAGATTTTTTTTTTCAATGAAAAGCTGCCAATTTTCTTTTCAGCAACTGCAATTTCGCCTCTTGCATCGACACCAATTCACACAATGTCAATGAGCCGAATAGACTACCTAGCCGCGAAGTATCTAACAAAAGACGAGCCGAAGAAGAAAAAGAAGAAGAAGGACAAAGGTCTCGGCGATGGCGTCGGCGGTGGAATGATCGTCGATGAGGATGCGGACTTCGAGAAGCAGAACGACGATAGCGACGTCGACGATGGGCCGATGGTAGTTGCCGGAAAATCCACCGAATTCCGCAAAATGAAAAGTCAAACTGGAAGAAGGCCGGTTTCCACGGCTGAAGAAGATGCAGCCGCCGACGCGATCGTAGCCTCAGCTGCGAAGAATGCAGACAAAGCCGCCATTCCGGACGACGAGCGGCCCGTAATAGTCGACGAGGATGGGTCGACAATGATGATGGAGTCGGGAGCGTTCGCAGGCTTGCAAACGGCAGAGCAGGTACCGCCGCGATGAAGAAGAAGCGCGCCGCGAGATGCGTCATTTGCCGCTGAAACGCCGAAGCGGCCGGAAAGGGCCAAGAAACTATATACCGTGACGCCTCCGGTAGATAATAAACGTGGGCATGCGGCGAGCCGAAGCCAGACAAAAAGCAGAGGAAGAAGAGGCGAAAAGCGGGCGGAGAAGGAGAATCTGAGGGGCGTGCGCAAGTAGCCCAGGCGGAAGAAGCAGGAAGCAACTCGAGGATGCGAAACTCATGCCGTTCTCCAGGGCGTTGCCGACAGGGAGTTGAACGAGGAGCAGGAAGGCGACGCAGCGGTGGAACGATCCGCCGCCGAGTTTTGACGAAGACAAAGAAAGGGTTTTCGAAGAGCGGGTTCCCATTGTATAAAGGGCACGCGCCACCGAATCGGTACGGTATCCTACCGGGTCACAAGTGGGACGGGGTAGACCGGAGCAACGGAACGGAAAAGATGTTCTTCCAGAAAGCAAACGAAAGGAAGGACCGGCAAGCCATGGAGTATGCATGGGAAATGATGTATAGAACGGTCGATGTTAATCAATAAGTATATTCATATACCTTGGGATTAAGAACGGAGATGCCCAAGAATGCAACGCATCGAGCTGTTCTCACCTAGCAACCCTCTTGGAGCCGGCTTCAAAGCCCCATTGAGAGGACTAATGTATCAAGCGGCCATGAGAATCTGGACCCAATTGTACTTACACTTTTCAAATGATGATGATACCAATAGACTACGAATCCGCCGCCGATGGGAGCCAAAACGCTTCAAAAACTAGCCGCACCAATGTTATATCAAATGAAGGATAAAGAGGAGCATATGTTAAGATTCAAAAAAAAAAAAAAAAGAAATTGTAAGCCAAACACCTTGTATGAGACCCAAAAAGAAATGAAAAAATGCACCGAACAGATGTGCGAGTCGACAGTAAAACGGAGAAGGAACGAGAAAAAAGAGCGGAAAAAAGGCTCCCAGTACTTCAAAAGACTTTAGCTTTTATTCTCAAGTTCGACCGATACCAATTTCTTAACTCTGCAGCCTGTTCTATATCAGGCTCTGACTCATACCATGCGGTGCCTTCCAACTCCTGAAAAGCGTTCAGGCTTCGTCCGTCGAACTTATGAACGTACAAGCCACGGAAGAGGACAATTTCTCCAGCTTTGGGTATAATTTGTCCAGATCAAGCCAGACTGAGAGTCTTGTTGCCGGTTAGAAGTTGATCCAGGAGCTTCCATATCCTCTTATTCTAGAACGTGTGTGCGGATGATGTTAGTGGAATGTACAAAATGCCAACGGTATGCACAATTGGAAAAATGCCTTACCCCTATTGTTTCTCGATATGCATTCTATCACTAACCCATGTCACGATGACGAGGACATCTCCAGAAAGGAAGTATGTCAATATGAGGACTTACTGATCAAAAAACGATGGAGACGAGATAAGGTATCTGTATCAAATACCACTAACTCGACGGCCAATAGTGTATTAATGAGCTGTCCCAGAGGAGTAATGTCGGGAACGGAATTTGGGGAAGGAATTGGTGCCGTTGGGATGGGTATTTAAACTGTGGGGTTCTGGTTTGCCGACGCAAGCTGGAAGTTGGAGGGGGCCGGCGGACCTGGGTTACAGCTCGTGATCGTAGCTGCCTTCCTTCAGTCCGCGAAGCGGGAAGCGGTGGCGGCGGCATATTCCTTGAGTCCTCGCTCTTCGGTGACGGGGGCGATATAATTAACGACTTTGGCTCCTCTTCCTCCTCGAGACGGTGCTTTAGGCTCTTCTTCATCTTCGCAGAGTCTATTTCGCGTTGCGAACTTGCGCTTGTTTGCGTGGTGCCGTCTTCCGGTGAACGTAAAGCTGCTGCGCACTCGTTGGAGGCGTTGGTGAAATGGATAATGGAGTTGGGCGAAGCCTGTGCGGGCAGCGCCGTAACTAACAGGCTCGCTGCTTTCAACAGGACTTAGGAATTTGATCTTCTTGGACGTAGAATTATCGCCTGAGCTCTACTTCCTTTACACGCTCATCGTCGAGCCCATTTCATCATTCTGAAAAATGAAATGGCAGTATTCCACCGTGAGATCGTGGATGACGAGATACTTTTACGTGAAAGTTGCAACATAAGCTTACTGCGATTGACACTGGAATTGCATTAATTGAGAAAAGATTAAATTCGGAAATTGCAACAGACGTACCTAGTAAACTTTTTATCAGAAGCTTTCTTTACTTCCGTCCGGACGTCATACACCACTGGGCGGATATATGCACCTCGGGTAAGGACCTGCAGATCAAATATAAAAGTGAGATTTGGATTAAGCAAGCTGCAGCAGCCCGGGTATATCAGCGTTTGGGTATCTCGGCAAAAAAAACAAATGCAAATAGAATAATGGCTCACGCACCGATCATTGTGTACTTTCCATCGTTCACGAACATTCGATACGCGTACTTCACTTAGCAGGGTCGTCGGAAGGGTTATATGGGTCCTTCATATTTACGCCTTGAACTTTGAGGACCTTGAGGAGGGGGCGGGAATTGGCGTCACGAAACCATTCTCGCCGCTTGCAATGTCCAGCAGAACTGGCTCCAACGGTATTTCACGCGACATTTTGTGTAGCTCTCTAGATACCTAAGTAGCTTTTTAATTGCGATTCGAGTCCTCCGAGTCCGTTCTATGCCACTTGAGCAGGCGCCGTGAGGGAGCCTGTCAAGCTGCTGCCCATGCTGTTCGGACTTATCCTTGCTATCGCTCACGATATATGTAAGTAAACATAAACAAAGAACAAGGTCAAAGTACCCACTATCGTAGTGCGAATGACTTCCGATTGGAGTATAGGTTTGAAATCTAGAATCGTTGTCCTGCATGCAAATCATTTAATATTATTATTTGACTCTTGGCGTGGCAGCTACCAAATTCCAACCCTTGCTTTGGAACAGCACGCGCAACAAAGAAACTCATCACCTCATGTATTTAGCTGCACGACCTATACATTAGCGGCACAGAGTAACGTTTTATATCAGTTAGACCGCTGACCGTCCTTTCATGCTTTCAATTGAACCAATTGCGGCAAAGAAAAAGAAGCCCTCAGAGCTTCAGACAAGCCAGGAACTAATAAAGCATCCAAAGGGTACAGATACCGTCTCGTTCCGAAACGTTTCATTCGATCAAAAATCGCCTACGACTCCCGCAATAACACAAGGACATAGCTTCTCTCTACTCACTGGTATTTGCACCGATTGGAGCTATGACTAAGAACGAGAACTCAACGCTGCTGGCTGAGGAAGCCCGATGGTGGGAGCAGTTCACGCAAATGAAGGAGGAGCTGGCCGCTACGGAAGCTAGTGAGGCCACAGACAGTGAGGAACCGGAGCTCTACGGCAAAGACATCTTTCCGGACTCTGATTACGATAGCGACTACCCCGAGGACCTCGAGGAGATATATGGCTTTGCAGAAGATGACGAAGATTTGTCTGACGGCGCGGGCAGGAGCGGGCAGGCTACATACGGCAAGAAGTGGCTATCAAGGAAGCTGGAGAAACACAATTCGCGGATGGATTCTGGAATGACAGCCGAGAGCTTGTTTGACAACGTATTCCAAATGCTGGCTTCTAAAGCACAAGGTTAATGAACACAGTCGCTGAACAAGGAACCTTATAAGCTATAAAAAGTTCGTCACTAACAAAATGGTATAGACGACGAGCTTCAGGGTTCTCTCACCGACGTGCTAGGATATGATGACTTCGAGTTCATCACAGAGATAATACGGCATCGGCGGAGTATAGTCAAATCTCCAGCGTGCCTGCGCAGGATAATCTACGCGGCGCCAAGCTACTAAGTAAGGCCGAGCGTGATGAGCAGTTGCGAAGGATGGACGCTGCCCACAAAAGCACACCGTTGCGGCCGCAATCCTACTCCAGTGATCCGGAGTATCCACACGTCTATAGGGCACATAACGCCGGCAATACTCTGAATGCGTTCGGAAAGAAGTATGCCGTTCCTGATGGGACCATCAAGAAGGACTTTGAAGTATAAATGTTCCAAACACTCCATTTTAGTATGTCTAGGTTACTAATTCGGCTTCAATTAAGGCATACGAAGAGATTATTATCCCTCCGTCGAAAGTCGGTACGGTTCAAGCCGGCGAGAAGCTCGTTATGATAAAGGAGATGAACAATCTGTGTCAGAATACCTTCAAAGGGTACAAGAGCTTGAACCGGATGCAATCCTTAGTTTACCAGGTGGCATATAATACGAACGAAAATATGCTCATCTGTGCTCCTACCGGTGCTGTAAGTTCCCCCCGGTGCGATTTTAACAACCCTACATACTTATCTATATACAACTTGTGACAGGGTAAAACGGACGCCGCAATGCTTACGATATTAAACGTCATATCGCGGAACTGTAATCCATCTCCAATCTCGTCACCAGATGCAAATCACTACAATGTTCAGAAGGACGATTTCAAGATCGTAAGTCATCCGACTCTGTATGTCTTGCTGCGCTCTTAATAATGGATCTTGCTATGAAGGTGTATGTGGCTCCCATGAAAGCTTTAGCTGCTGAAGTTGTGGAAAAACTCGGCAAACGGCTAGCATGGCTTGGAATCGAAGTTCGCGAGTTAACAGGTTGATATGTCCTCTACGTTTCTTCCACACACGCCTACCGCTAACGCAAAACTCAAACAGGTGACATGCAATTGACGAAGGCGGAGGTAGTCCGTACTCAAATTATTGTCACAACTCCCGAGAAGTGGGATGTCGTTACAAGAAAAAGCACAGGGGATACCGAACTCGTTCAAAAGGTTCGCCTGCTGATAATCGACGAAGTACATATGCTTCATGATGAAAGAGGCGCCGTCATAGAGAGTCTGGTGGCCAGAACACAGCGGCAGGTCGAAGCATCCCAGACTATGATTCGAATAGTGGGCCTCTCCGCTACACTCCCGAACTATGTTGATGTTGCTCAATTTCTGCGCGTGAACCTGTATGCCGGCCTGTTTACTTCGATGCTTCCTTCAGGCCGATTCCTTTAGAACAACACTTCCTTGGTGTTAAGGGAAAGGTAAACACCAGAGCTTTCAACGAGAATCTCGATAGGACGGCGTACGAGAAAGTGCGCGAAATGCTTGAGCAGGACCATCAAGTCATGGTATTTGTCCATTCTCGGAAGGATACTTTGAAAACTGCCCGCACGATTTATCAACTGTGTATGGACGAAGGCTGCACTGACCTCCTCGACATGTCCGAACACCAACACTTCAAAACTTACGCCAAGGAAATGGAAAGATCGAAAGGCAAGGAGCTTCGCGATCTCTTCAAGAAGGGATGGGGTTCATCACGCTGGCATGCTAAGGTCTGACCGTAATCTAATGGAGAGGATGTTCGCCAACGGGATGATTCGAGTCCTATTTTGTACGGCTACGCTCGCTTGGGGTGTCAATCTTCCGGCTGCCGCGGTTGTTATCCGAGGAACTCAGATCTACGATCCTGAAAAGGGTAAACATATGGATCTCGGTATCCTCGATGTTTTGCAGATTTTCGGTCGTGCTGGTCGTCCGCAGTTTGAAAAATACGGTATCGGCTTTATCTGCACAAGTCACGACAAACTCTCACATTACCTCTCGGTTGTGACGCAGCAGCAACCCATCGAGTCTCGACTTGTTGAGCGGATCGTTGACAACTTGAATGCTGAAATATCGCTTGGAACGTTACCACGGTCGATGAAGGCATACAGTGGCTGGGTATTCGTACATGTATGTGCGATGGAAGAAGAACCCGCTTGCTTATGGTATAGATTGGACGGACGTCCGCGACGATTCGAACCTCGTGCAAAACGCCGCGAGTTGATCGTCAGGGCAGCGAGGCAGCTACAAAAGGCACAAATGATAATATTCGACGAAGCAACAGAGAAGCTAGCCCAAAGGATATTGGCCGAATAGCTTCCAACTTTTACATCTTGCATGAGAGCGTGGAGATCTTCAATACCCTCATGAAGCCGCTTGCGAATGAGGCAGACGTTTTCCACATGCTCAGCATGAGCGGGGAGTTTCGCAAATCCAATCCAGGGAGAATGAACAAGCCGAGCTTTCCCTGCTACGGGAGGATCAGTCGGTTGTGCCGTGCGAGTTTAAAGATAGTACGGACAGCTCGCAAGCAAGACAATATTCTCATGCAAGCGTTCATATCAAGATCCAACTTTCAAGATTTCGCTTTGGTTTCCGACGTCAACTATGTTCAAAAGAATGCGACGAGGATTGTCGAGCGCTCTTTCACATGGCTCTTGGAAGGCGGTGGGTAACCTGTGCCAGGTTCTATTATCACTTTGTAAATCTCTAGAACAGCGGAGGTGGCCATTTGAACATCCTTTGACGCAATTCGATCTGCCCAATCCGATCATCCGGAATCTAACGAATCCGAGGTTTCAATAGAATATCTGAAGGACTTGGACCCCGCCGAGACCGGAGAGCTTGTGCACAACAAGAGGGAGGGATATAATATCGCAAGGATAATACAAAGCTTCCCTCTGCTGGCTGTCGACGCTGAAATAGCACCTCTTAACCGCGACGTCCTCCGTATAAAGCTATACCTTACGCCGCAGTTCAAGTGGAACGACCGCATGCACGGAACATCTGAAAGCTACTACATATGGGTGGAGAATTCGGAGACCGGAGAGATATACCACCACGAGTTCTTCATATTAAACCGCAAGAAGCTGAACGACGAACACGAGCTGAACTTCACAATTCCTCTAGGAGACCAGCTGCCGACGCAGATATACGTTAGAGCTTCGTCGGACAAATGGCTCGGTGCCGAGACCGTTACACCGGTTTCCTTCAAACACCTCATACGGCCGGATACGGAATCGTTCTATACTGAGCTTTTGGACTTGCAACCGCTTCCCATCACTGCCCTGCAGAACTCTGTCCTTGAAAACTTTACGGCAATCGGTTCCAATACTTCAATCCAATGCAGGTACGTAGCTAATTTTCGAATAATTATCATGTTTTTGAAGACCATTTACTAACATCCCCGAAATATTTAGACTCAATTGTTCTTCACACTGTATCGGACCAAGTCCAATGTCAGTTTATATATTCCAAAATTTTATTTATTGGGCATTATTGACCTATACTACCCTTGCATAGGTTCTCCTCGGCTCTCCTACCGGTAGCGGCAAACAATAGCATGCGAGCTGGCAATGTGGGCGCATTCAGAGACACCGAAATCCAAAGTCGTCTACATAGCTCCAATGAAAGCACTCGTCCGTGAGCGTGTAAAGGACTGGCATCCTCGACTCACGGCACCCATGGGCTTAAAACTCGTAGAACTTACGGGTGACAATACACCGGATACCGGTCGATCAGGGATGCAGATATAATCATCACCACGCCTGAAAAGTGGGATGTATCAGCAGAAGCTGGCAGACCAGGGACTACGTCCGCAAGGTATCCCTCGTCATCATCGACGAGATTCATCTGCTCGGCGGCAACCGCGGTCCGATTTTGGAAATTATCGTCTCGCGTATGAATTATATTGCGTCGCAGACTTCGAATCCCGTGCGCCTGATGGGTATGTCTACCGCCTGCGCGAACGCGGCAGATCTGGGTAGCTGGTTAGGCGTCAAGGAGGTCTTTTCAACTTTAGGCATTCTGTGCGTCCGGTGCCTCTGGAAATATACATCGACGGCTTCCCCGAGGTGAAAGGGTTCTGCCCATTCATGCAGTCCATGAACAAGCCTACCTTCCTCGCCATAAAGTCGCACTCGCCGAACAAGCCTGTAATCGTGTTCGTGGCGTCAAGGCGGCAGACGAGATTGACTGCTAAGGACCTCATCAACTTCTGCGGGATGGAAGACAACCCTAGACGTTTCCTGAATATGCCGGAAGAGGACTTGATTGCGGTGCTATCGAAGGTTAAAGATAATACATTGAAGGAGGCGTTAGCATTTGGTATTGGGTTGCATCACGCCGGTCTTGTCGAAAGCGATCGTCAGGTCGTTGAGGAGCTGTTTACGTTTAACAAGATACAAGTGCTAATTGCACGAGTACCTTGGCTTGGGGTGTAAGTATTTCCTACCGACAGATATTGTCCCGATTATGTTATGCTAATACTATTACCCTTTAATCTAGGTCAACTTGCCAGCCCACCTCGTCATCGTGAAAGGCACCCAGTTCTACGACGCAAAATCCGAAGGGTACAAGGACATGGACCTGACCGACGTCCTGCAGATGCTCGGAAGGGCTGGACGCCCGCAGTTCGATTCCTCGGGTGTAGCGCGCATCTTCACGCAGGAGTCTAAGAAGTCGTTCTACAAGTACTTCTTGCACACCGGTTTCCCCGTCGAATCGTCGCTGCACAAGGTCCTCGACGACCACTTGGCGCTGAAGTCGCTGCTGGTACGATAAAGAGCACGCAGGATGCCCTGGATTATTTGACGTGGACGTTCTTCTTCAGGCGGTTGCACAAGAACCCCAGCTACTACGGCCTGCAGCTCGAGACGGAAGACCACGCCCCGCTGAAGCCAGCAATGAAGCTAACGAGTTCCTAATCGAAATGGTAGAGGGAAGCTTGCACGATTGCAGAGGTCTGGCTGTCTAAAGATGGTCGGAAAGGGGAACTGGAGAGTACTAGCTTGGGCAAGATAGCAAGCTACTACTACCTCTCCACAGGACAATTCACATGCTTATTCGGCGCGCGAAGAGGAACGCGAGCTTCCAGGAGTGTCTGAGCTGGATGTGTCTCGCCGCCGAATACGACGAACTCCCCGTCCGGCACAACGAGGACCTCATAAACAACGAGCTGTCGAAGCTGCTACCGTTCTCCGGAAACAGCCTGGGGCTACCCATGTGGGACCCCCACGTGAAAGCGTATCTGTTACTGCAGGCGCACATGACGGGTACGGAGCTTCCCATATCAGATTACAACCAAGACCAGGTATCCGTCCTCGACCAGAGCATCCGCGTCCTGCAAGCCGCGACCGACTTACTCTGCGAGCTGGATACCTAAGCAGCTGCCTGACCATGATGAGCGTAATGCAGTGCGTCAAGATGGCCCGCATGCCGGACGACTGGCCGTTTCCATCCTCCCCGGCGTCGAGCACGACGGCATACTGAAGAGGATAGTACCCGCTGATAAAGGACTCCCGTCATCGCTTATGGAAATTACAGACATGCCTTATAATAGGATTAACACGCTCGCGGCGGCGCTGGAATACCCAAGCAGACCGTACCGCAATTTCAAAGAATCGCGACGGGCGGGTTACCTAGCCTAGAGCTTAAAGTCGAATCGGAGATCACGGGAAGCGCGATGAACGTGACGCTGCTGAGGAAGAACAGGGGCTCGGCGGGATAATAGGATATACGCTCCGAGGTTTCCCAAACCGCAGACGGAAGGTATTTTGTAGTTTTAGGTGACGAGGCGAAGGGTGAGATATATGCTGAAGAGGGTCGGTGGAGCAGGGTTCATTCGGTGGGAAGGGTAGCAGCAGCAAGATAAAGATAAAGGGAAGGGGAATAGTTCAAACGAGGACGACTCGAAGATGCGTGCTAAGACTACGCTGACGCTGCCGAAGGGTCTAGGATTGGAGCACCACGATTCGGGTGGAGGGTCCGGTAAGATGACCCTGTTCGTCGTAAGCGACGGATACATCGGCATGGTATGGAAGAAGGATTGTGAAAGTATCAACATGCCCTCTTCGCCTAAAAAAAAAAAAAAAAAAAAAAAAAGGTTATTTTCCGTCTCGTCCTCCTACGATTTAGCTCTGCATAGCGATAAAATCTTTGCGCTCAGATAACGATAGATATTCTTGCTATAGTTTTACAAAATATATTTATTATTAAGCCATGATTAAGCGTATGGCAACCGTTTCACAAAACTGCAGTGATACGGTTGTAACTTATGTACATTTCCCAAGCAGAAACGAACTTTTCAAAGCTCGGAAATTATTAAACGAGGTGAAGCAGGACTTTGATGATCGCGCACGGACCAAATTCCTCCAAAAAGAAAAACACATGAACCTTTTTTTCAAGATAGGTATTAGCAAAGCAAGGTTAATCGTCGAAACGAGTTTAGGGGAAATATCGTTTTAAGGGAAAAACAGAAATAGTACTTGATGAAAGATAAAAAACACAGCTCCGGTTCCCTTTAATTATTACATGTAGTATGCTATTTATATACAAGATCCACTTATATCGTACAAAAAACATTTCCGCAAAACTAGCGAAGACAAATTACTAAAAGAAAAAAAAAAAAAAAAAAAGGAATAGAAGAAGAGCGAATACTAGAAATACAGAAGAATTTTGTTTTTTGAAGAAAATTGCGAAATGAAAAGATAGCAAGGAAAATGGAACATAAGAAAATGTAAATAGCTAGGTAGAAGAGTGTAAATGCGAAGGGAATATATTTTTGTACACAAAGAAAAAACAAAGCTGCTTTGAGCTTGTAAAAAGTCTTGCTAAAGCGACCATGCGCGGCCGCTAACCAGCTAGCTACTCGCAAAGGATAGAATATGAGTCGATGGAGGTGTGATACATCCAAGCATAATGGCCGGAGTGAAGAGGTATAGTATGGTTCGTCAAGTTAGGTAAATGATAGAAACGGGTGAAGGTCTTAGACAAGGGAATGAATGAAAATTCTTAAATAACGCTTTATAATATATGACGCCGTTTTTTTTATAAGCCGAATGAATCCCTGTCCTAAAACCGCAAAAATAATATTGAAGAAATCTAGTCCCAAAGTTTTGTAGTATAATAGAAAGAAGAGAAAAGTGGAAAAGCGTTGTATTCTTATGGCCGGGTACATTGCCTAGTTATAGTCGGTACGAGCCTCCCCTATCGCCTGCACAGCGGAGATGGGTGGCTGTTCCGCTTGAATTCGTTCAAGCTGAAGTCAAACGGAATGTCTGATGACATGGTATCAATCCTGGTAGGACGGAGTACAGTCTATCAGAATCTGGAACGATGGGAAGGTTGAGCTGCCTCTGGGACATGGAGATCTGGCGCGAAATAGACATGTTCGCGCGCTCGCGATCAGTCGCTCCGCTTCATCCTTGGCGGCAGTGTCTTCGACGGCTACTGGCTCAGCCGGCGACTCTATTTTTGCCGAGACGGGAGTACGTGCTCGGAGCGGCGTGGTCAGCATCTCCCAGTTCCAGACCTGTTCAGCGCCTAGGCGCACCATGTTTGGGGGATCAGGGAAGTCGCTGACAGCGATGCCCGATTCGAGAGCAATGTCGACGAAGAGGTCTCCGAGACGGCTGAGAACGGCGATAAGGGCCCACGGAATATGGCAACTTCGTGGGGAAGTAAAACCTTCGACATATCCTTATGCTCCACATCGTCAATCTCGAACTCCTGGTTCTGCAGGAACATCATTAAGGACGGGACAATGTCACTCTCAGGCCGCCTGGACTTGCGAGATACACCTCCTTGTGTAGCTCCGTTGGGTCTTGGGCTCTATTTCAGGATTCACACCAGAGAGTGCTTCTACGAGAGTTTTTCGGAGTTCTTCCAGCTTCTCCTCATCCGGAGGGGTCTGTGGTGTCCTTGGTGTCCTTGGAGTTCTCGGAACAGAGATAGAGGGAGAACTTCGGAGTAATGTTCTGGGTTCAGATGTCTCGGTGTTTTAGGACTGAGGCGGAGATGGTGAGGAGGCGAGGAGGAAGGCGTTTCATCGGATCGCTGTGAGGTTGTTAGAAAAACAATATAGAACAATAATTTATTTGGACGGTATTATGGAGCGTACCATGATGTAGTTGTTGTCCCTTTCCTTGTCGTTACCCGAAATCCTCCGCTCAAAAATCGTACGTCGCGGTTGCGCTTCTTCCTCTTTAGGAGAAGGAGGAGCAGGATTGAGGACAGACCCAAACATGATGCTGTACCTCTCCATGTCACTCTTCGGGATATCTATCGACAGCAAATTTTCAGAGGCATGAGCCACCGCCCTATCCTCTTCGATCGTATCCATCGATTTCTTCGCCGACCCGCCAGAAGAGCGCTTGGAAAAGATTCCTTTTCCTAACAGCTTCTTCCACGTGCCGCGCTGCTGAGTACCGTTGGTGCTTTCAGCTTTAGTTGGAGAGGCCTTGTTAGGACTCTGCTGCTGCTGCTGATTCTGCTGAGAAGGTTGTTCAGTCTCGTTTTCTTCCGACTTGCGGAGCGTGATACGATGTTGGGGAAGTACCGGCAGCGGAGACTTGTCGTCTGCTCCTTAGACGAGGTATCAAACGTCGTCATCGTAGTCATTGTAGTCATCAAAGGAACATGCGTAGGGCTTCCCAAAGCTACCCCTATGAGCTCTTCCGACGGAACTCTCAGTCGCGAAGAGGATCTCATGGGAAATCTAGCCGGATCCGGAACGAAGCCATACGGCAGCCCGTCTTCAGCAGGACGAGGTACGGAATCTTTCCCAGCAGTCTTTGGCCGCCCGCTGTCCTCGTTGTCTTCATTATCCGACCCACAGGCTATCGTTATCACCACCAGACATCCTTGGTCGAGAAACTTCCACTTGGAGGCACCTTCGGGTTTGCGAAAATACTAGTACGCCTGGAGTATCTCTTCTGCTGATAAGTCGATAGCCTCTTGCTGCTCCTCTTCCTGTCGTTCACCGATTTCGACCTTGGGGGTGTCTTTCGGAGCTTGGGTCGCTCGGCCACGCTGGTCTTCGACCTCGACAACGCTCTAATACCTTCCCGTGCCATCTTTTTTAATCCTTCCGTTTTGACTTCTTTTTATTCAAAAATTTAATAGGTAATATAATTTTGGGGGCTGTCAAAGCTTTCCAAAATGAACGGCACCGGGCTGGTAGAATGAGATTCTATGGTAAAAATGTGTTAGCAAAAGCACTGTCGACAACAGCCAAATACGAGAATCAGCAATAGCAGATATCCCCAGAAGAAAAGATACACATAAAGAAACAGCTAATACCAGAACTTTACATACTTTTTTTGTCCCAAAAAAAAAAAAAAAAAAAAAAAAAAACCTCAACAAAGAGGTAAACGAATGAATAGCCCCGCTATATGTAATTTAGGATAAATTTATTTAAAATGTTCAAAAAAGAATTGACAGAAAGGTGAAAAGGGCACGAGCGGGCATCCGAAGGTACTATATAAGTCCTTAAGTATTCTTTAATGTATTTTTTTTTTTTTTTCCTTTTTAACCACCACTCCCCCTCCCAAATTGATCGTAACGCCTTTCAATCCGATACACTAGTGGCTACCGCTAAAGGGCAACTAAAGGCGGGAGATGGAGCAAAACATAAAGATAAAATAAGTTTTAAAAAAAATAAATAGAAATAAATAAAATGGATTGATAGTAAAAGCAAAGGCAAGGGAGAGGGGTTTCTTAGGTGGGGTTAAAAATGGTGTCTGTGTGTTCTGGTTTGAGAATGAGGGGGAATGTCATAGAGTGTTTCGCAGCGACAGATAGATTAAAAAAAAAAAGAAAAGAAAAGAAGAAAAGAAAAGAAAAGCATTTTAGCATTTTAGTATTTTAGCATTTTAGCATTACCTTTCTCTGACGGGCTCTTGATAAAGGTGACAGCAACGGTGCAACTGAAACAAGCCGACTGAAAGACAAAAAGAGAAGCGTATGTATGTATAAGTATATATAAGTAGATAGGTATAAGGTGATAATATTGATTCAAAAGAGTGCGATACGCGGTGAGCAGGATGTTTCTGTTGACTGGTGTTAAATATATAGCCAAGCTAATACTAATGCAAATCCGCTAGTTAGAAAAATGAATGAACGAATAATAATAAATAAGGAATGAAATTGTCTTTTAATGAAAGTCAAGAAAAAAGGTATTGAACAAGAAAGAATAGTGATAGAAAGAACTAGAAGAAAGGTAGAAAGAAGAGAAAGAAGAAGAAATGGAAGGAAGAGAGGAAAAGAAGAAAGAAAAAAGCTAGCGGCCAGCTTTTTATGAATTCTTTCAGCTGCGGCGCCGCTTCCTACTTTTAATCTCTCTTAATTAATGACGACTCTTTTTCCTTTGGATGTCGTTGGCGCTCACCTGCGACAACTGCTTGCTGGCTGGCCGGCAGGGCAGAACGGAGAATGGGTCCAGAAAATTCTTAGAAGAAACGATAATTCCAACAGTTCACGAATAGCCTTCCAGGATCCCTGAAATCCATATATCGAGGTTATAGGATACAAAGAGAAAAGAGAAAAGAGAAAAAAAAAAAAAAAAAAAAACAAGTAATTTATTGTTATTATTATTATCATCATTATTATTATTTATTACCTGGGTCCAAGATATCTTGGTTGAGGGCAGAGGAAGACCGTCGTCGATTGGTAGCGGTTATCTCTTCGCTGTAATTAAAAAGAAAAAGACAATTATTTTGACGAGGGTGAGAAAAGAAAATATAGTTATTATTATTATTAATTATTATTGTTTCTTTTTGAACAGAGCTAGCTGCTTGCCAACAATTTGAGAAGCTTAGAGGCATTCTTTTTAAGGGAGTTAATCAATCAAAAGAATGGATTAATCAATTATCCATTCTTCTCTTTTTATGTTATATATTGCTTGAGGACCGTACGCCTCTCAAACGGAAGATATTCACATTGCGCTTGGGAGCGAGGGGTACTTCCAGAGAGATAATTTGGGCAACCTTTGTCCAGGCCACCTCGACTTCATTGAGGCCGCTGCTCCTACTTCAGGGTAAAAGAAAAAGAAAAGAAGTAAATCGTCAGTGAATAAGTAAGAAAAGCCGCTCGAGAAAGACAGTAGATCTTCCATCCAAGTTTTTTTTTCTTGATAAATAATATTCCGTATCGAGGGGAATAAAAGAATATTCAGCAACACGCATTAGTAGTTACATCTCCGAAGAATCGATAGGCCCCTCCAAAAAAAAAAAAAAAAAAAAAAAAAAATGGGGTACATGCAGGTCTTGACAGCGCGGCACCGATATGACAAAGGATGATATGCGTTGAAGAGAAAGGAAGAAGTCCTGCTGTGTACGTGTTTCCAACAATCTCTCCCCCTCAGCGCCTCGTATCACTTTGCTTGTCAGACGAAGGATAATAGAAGGGGGGAAAGAAAAAGGAAAAATAGTATGACCCTCTATAAAAAAATATTTATCTGTAATTCTGCAAATCAGCCCAATCGCTAGCGTCATAGGCTAATCGTTGTGGGTCTTGTTTCAAGTTTCGAAAGGCGGCTCCTCGCCACAACTGAAAAACAGCCGGTGAATGGTCAATCATAGAGGTGTTAAAAATTGCTCGTCAGCTCCAACGGCAACCTGGCATTTTACCATTGTAATTATTTAAACTCAGATGAAAAGCATCCAATACCGAGGAGCATTCCATCCACTCGCATAGAATATTCTTCATGAGCCCTACGGGTTCCGAGCCTTACCGCGTGAGCTGTTTAAACGCACTTGGAGGTGACAACAAATTTCAGATCCCCAACGAATCGTATATTGTCAATCCTCATGGAGCCTCCGGAAGAACGAAACTAGAAGGAAACTATGTTTATTGTTATTGATTTTTATTTTAAATTATTTTATATTTTTTTGCCAGCAACTGTTAATAACTGATCGGATCAACTGAGGACCAAACGCAGATTTATTGCTCAAATGATAAGTAGATCGTAAGGAAAATCAACCGGGGACGGGGAAATGGCACTGGATGGTCAACTCAGCAGTTACCCGTCACCCGTATCGCTGAAATCCAAATTTTCCCGTCTTCCCATGAAGAAATAGCAAGTTGCCTTCGAAAAGTAGCGAGCTCCGAGTCGCAGAATAATTGCGGTGTTAATTGCACCATTCCGATTTGTGCACATGTGGTCGTCTTTCCATATTAGATGAGCCCAGGACGGGTAACACTGATGAGTGCCTGAGCTTGTTTCATGACGATTGGATTTTCCCTGTAAATTGAGGAACTACAGAGATATATAAGTGTGTGCTGCAATATATTTTTCACAAGGCCAAGGACATAAGGGCGACTCCTTAAAGGGAGCAGAGGAAAAGGGATCAGCTAGGATTGAAAAATAACAAATGAAGAAAGAAGAAATCTATATATCGAAAAGTTATAACGATATACGCGTCCTCCTTGGACAGGCTCTACTTTGTTCCGTAATAAACGGGCTGAAGTGGCTATAGCCATTCTGCCTTTGCTTCTTTAGACTGTTAGGCCCCTCTCCGCTGGCGGTCGCCGGTGACCATCCATGCTGTGGCGTGGACGAAAAAAAAATCGATTTCTAGAAGGGAAAAACTTAGCTTGCCAGCTTTAACCGAAAAGGGGTACGGAATTTCAGTTTTGAGCTGGCACAAGAGGGCCAAGGGGGACCGGAAGAAGCAATTGCAATGGCAAGGTCAGGCTAAACGGAAAAAATACGTTTAAGCTTAAATAAAGTATCTTCTTGAGTGCAAAAGGCGGAAAACGTAGTGTAGAATTCCCTCCAGATATCCCCGGAAATTTGCTCCGAGAGGAGGAAACAGTAAACGAATTCTTAGTTAGATAAAGGAAATTGAAATAAGCCAGTAAAAAGACCAATAATCAGTTAGAAGAGGTACCGAGGAGCAAGTTTGTATTATTATCAATTTCAATCGTTCGTTGGAGATTTAGCTTTGCATCGTTTGCTTTCAGTTCTTCAAGAAGAACGTATCAGACATCAAGAGAGAATGCAAAAGCGAAAGGCATACAGTCGAAGAATCCGTTTTCGACGGTATATACTATTAGGAATTTTAGAGGCAATTCGTGAATCAAGATTTGTCAACCGCTCAACAGCCCGGCGCTGCCTGATATAAAGCACGGAAAGACATTCTATCTCGGGAACCGCTAAACATCCGAAGTGCATTGTAGGACGGCCCGACGACGCATTCTTCACAATAAACCTAAGTGTCGGCGGTATTAATCCTCCGTAGCTAGCTAGGCTATCATCTCTTCCTCGAAAAGCGATATCTTAATTTTTAGATATTCCCCGTCGTGAAGGTCGATTCCCTTTACATACCTTGAAAAAAAAACGTTAGACCAAACAGCGCTTTCGACAAACCCGCTCAACCTTTGTGATACCTCAGCGTCCCTGCTTAATTTCCCGTGCTCTTAGTGCGACAAACACAACAAAGATAAATCATGTGCATCGCAAGTTTTTTGTATGACATTTGGCTTAAGGAGTTTGATATCGCTCTCCTCCATCGCAAATCCTCCTTGATAGCTTGCCATTACTCACTCGAGAGTCGAGACTCCCCTGCGTATCTCTTTCCATAGAACGTTATCCCTTGTCCTTACGTTTTTGTTCTTTCAGCTTCAGGCAGATAGTGGCCCCTCTCTCCAAGGATTAGCCGTTTGCTCGCTCTCATCGATTCGGCCGTGTAGTTTCAAGGATAACTTTCGATGACAGCCATCTGAGAGTAGAGCTAGCCCAGAAATCAACCAGATTGATGTAACCAAAGGGGCCGATGTTCTTTTTTTTTTTTTTTTTTTTTTTTTTTCTCGTTGAAGCTTCATCCCTATCATTCCTTTCCGAGACCTGAAAACCTTTGAAACGAAGACATTAAGGATATTCCTGACTGGCTTCCACGAACGGTATCTGGAAGAATCTATCCCGTTATTGAAGTACGTGGTGCTTTACCGCTTGGTATAGAATCACTGTAGTCAAGAAAGAGGTAGAACCAGCCAGTTAAACATGGAGAGAAAATTGAGTTGGAAAGCAATATATGGTAACCTGCCGCAATAATTCGCTAGCTACTTGTACGTTGCTTACTGTTAGACTGCCGCGAGAATGGTGGGTGTTGAATCGCGTAGGTCACGCTCGTTTTTTTTTTTTTTTTTTTTTTTTTTTGTGTTGTAAATTTGAGCTCAGAAATTTCACCCCGGAGAATTTCTACCATTCTGAGGTTACTTTTGCTGTTACCTCTCATAACAGAGATTTGCGCAACCGCAATACAAAGACCTCAACACCCCTATCACGTCCAGCATTGAGTATTCCACCAATCAAAGCCACATTCTCCGAAACGCGCTCTTTCAGCGAAACATTCGTATTTTAGACTACTAAATACCAATAACGGAGTCAATGGGCCAAGGAAGCAGACGCGGAGTTTGCATCTCCGACCGACGGAGACGATGAGGAAGATGTTTCTTTCGGCTCGGAAGACGCACCGCACGAAATGGAGGAGGACCAGGTGACGACGACCTTGAGTATACGGTTTACACAGAGGGAGGGGACGATGAAGGAGAATACGAGGGTGAAGAAGAGGAGTACGACGAGTCCGGCGACGTCGAGGAGGAAGACACGGAAGAGGACAATACAGCGCGACGGACGAGTCCGGCGACGATGAGGATATAACGAGAAGTCCGAAGATATTTGAACCCCACGAGGTGAGTAACCGAGAATACGCGTGATTTGACTTAAACATGGAAGAAAAGAAGGGTAAGAGTAGATGAGAGCTACCGCAGCAAATTGAGCATAACACTTGAATTACTCTTAAACAGTTAATATCGCATACGTCGCACCTGTTGCAAGCCGCCTACGATTCCTCGAAATCGACGACGACGCCGGCGACAACGACGACCTCGACGGCGACGAAACCAACAACAGCGTCGGCCGGCTGATCCTTTCGCCGGCCCAGAGGGAAGCCCAGCTGCAGAAGACAACGCACCTGTTCCTGAACGCGATTTCGAATTTCACCGCGGGTTCGGACGACGAGCGGCTCGAGAACGCCGAGTAGTGTCGTCGCTAGTATCCAGCTTTACTTCCCGCCACCCTTGATCCCACAGCAGCTCAACCTCAATTCCAACACGCACTTGCTCAGGCATGCGCCCGCTGCCCGGCCGCGACCTTTGGTCCTGTTGAAACTGGCTGAACAAGTACCACCCGTCGCCTGAGAGCAAGCATTTGACGGAGGTGATCGAGTACAGCCGAACTGCGCAACCACCCGGAGTACTGGAGCATCGTCCAGAGCTCGCCTGCGAGGCGGCTTAGGGATTGCCAGCAGCTGCTCAGCGCAGCGGACTGGGGCGCCACGCCGGCCTCGCAGGCCGGCATCAAAAAATACAGCCACGGTGCAGTACCCGCGATCCAAGCCGCCGGGAAACCTCTCGATATCATAAACCAGAGCCCCGTGATGAACCTCATCTACCCGAGGCTGCAATTAGGGCGGCGGCCTAGGTCACGGTAAAGGCAGGGCGTCTTCGGGTCAGGGTAAAGACGACAAGTGGAGGTCGGTTCGCTGCCGTGGAGGATTTGGCGTTCTAGGATAACGCGGGCGATAGAGGCTCTCCGGAGGGATACGAGGCGGACCGAGGACGTGATCAAGCCTGCCTCGCGCAAAGCGGATAAAAGCGGCCTGTTCCGTTCGAAAAGACGACGAAGCGTCCGGCGGCGTTATCCCGATCGAGATATCCAAGCAGATGCGCATCGTCCTCGAAATACTGTTCGGAAACAAGCAGTGATCACGGGAGTAGCGGATAACTGGTTCGACGCCGTCGCGGGTCTCGTGGCTTCCACGAGAGACGGCGCCTCGGGAGAAGGATGGATATCGATAACCAGGAGGGTACGATTACGATAGTACCCGGGAGCTTCGCACGGCGGAGCATCCGATAAAGAGGATATCGAAGATGTTCCACATGGTCACGGACAACGAGATGCCCGCTGCCGAGCATGCCCGAGCCTGAGACCGCGCTGGGGGATATACTGGCGGAAGGCTGGCGGAGTGCCTCGATCGCATACGGACGGACAGTTTACTTCGTCGCCAGCGGACCGCCGAACTGCCGGGTGGGTGGATACCTAGGAGATAGGCAAGGAGAGCACGTGTTAGCAAACTTCGGCGAGGACGTTTTGGAAACGCTCAATTCGAACATGGTCGCGCCCGGAGTCCGGGAAGGATAGCAGCAGCATACGCGAAGGCATTGTGTTCCGTCGGCATCCTCACGGCTCCGACGACCTGATGGAAGGCTGGGAGTCGCCGTCCGGGTCCTGAGCCGCGTCAACACGATTACACCAAAACGTCGCCGCGAAGCTCCTGAAATCGGTCAAGCTCCACTCCGGCTCCATATCCCGCACCGAGAAGCTGCTCAACGTCTGCCAAACGCTCGGCTTCTACGAAGAAAAAAATACATCTCCCAGAAATTCGCCAAGAAACTACTGAAGACTACGCCGGCGAAGATCGGGGACGCCCTGACGTAACTTCTCGAGGGCGGAAGAGCGCGGCGGACATCCACGAGGTCATGGCGTCTTACATGAGGAACCCTTTTGGCTCACGTCCGTTCCGGAGGATTCGAGTTAGATCCATGTTCCAGCGGATCATAAGCTCCCCCGACGAGCTCCGGGAGGACGACCTCCTGAGGCGTGAGGTTCTCCGGTTATGCCGCCCTCAGGGGATTCACGCGGCAAGGGCGGAAAGGCGGATAGAGCAGGCGGCGAAGACGCTGTGGGCTGATGAGGCGCCGGCGAAAAAAGTCGACTGCGGCGTCCTTGACGAGGAGTTTCAGAGCGTTGGACGTCGAGGCCGGCGCTTTCATCGTGAAATGCCTCACTACTAGGTAAAATATCCTCCTGCATTTTTTTTTTCTTCTTCTATCTTATATTTACGTTACTGACTAATATCAACTCTTAAAATTTTTCCAGGCCTTGTCTCCTCACTCGTTCAGAAGACATATTCACATCCTCCGGGTGCTAGAAGCGCTATTACTCGTCGGGGATCAACGCTGGAAGGCACGCAGGATTTCTTCCAAACGGTAGCCGGGAGCAAAGGGACGACAAGCGGAAGTACCCCTCAAGGACACAGAATTCGTAGAGGCAGTGGGTCTCCTCCGGATGCTGCTGGCGCAGCAGCTCGGCGATGTCTGGTTAAACACTGCATCGCCGAATACATGAATAACGAAAACATCGCATATCCTTTCTTTCTTTTTACTTTTTTTTTTTTTTTGATGGAATCTGTCTGTAACGAATTAGACCAATAATATTACATCTAGCTTCTAGCTCCATGCTTTGTTTTTTAAAGCATGTTAACGTTAACCTTCTATATGTTGTGTTAGAAATTTATTAAAGGCGAAAGGGAAACCCGTATGGTTATTTACGCATGTTATATTATTGAGGGCTATTTACCCCGTGAAATCAAACATCTTTGATGGATAACCGTAAAGTGTTGCTAACACATATGATAGCATTTCCAATGATGGAATCTGTTACGAGGTTCAATTACATATAGAGTAGTGGTGCGGTTTTTTGTTTTCTGACTAGCGAGAAGGGTGAAAACGAAAGGAAGAAAGAGGACATATACAGGGGTGCTTCGCTCTCAAGAAAGAATTAAGTACAGAACGGTTATCTGGCGATATCTAGTCCTAACGGGGTTTCTAACAGCCATTACCTGAATAATTGGATAACTGGATAAATAGTTTAATAATTTTTCAAGTGCGATCAAAGTGAAAAAGTGCGAGCAAGGTAAAATAAGAACGTCTTTAGGATATGCCAATGTTATTATTCTTTTTTTTAAAGTTGATAAAGATTGATTACACGGCATAATCCTCCGCATTAAAAAGAATTTAGTAAGTTCATGCGATGTCAGACCGAGAGCGTCATTTGTGAACTCCGTTTCCTCACGCTAAAGAGAAATGGGGAGTGTGTTAGCAGGGTCCTTTGGGTTGTGTATATTCAGTAGGAGAGATCCTGGTATGGTACGTACTTGATGTGTTGATTTCAATCCGGTAGCTACGCTTGCGCTAGGATTGCGGCCGCGTAACGGATTCCTCTGTCTGTATGATACTCCGTTTCACCGAGAACGGTTTCCAGCCTGGGCTGGACGTAGCTCCAAGCACCAGCGTTCAGCGGCTCTCTTGCGTCCAGATGACCTCCTAAGTTGGGGCTCCGTTTCACCGAGAACGGTTTCCAGCCTGGGCTGGACGTAGCTCCAAGCACCAGCGTTCAGCGGCTCTCTTGCTCCAGATGCCTCTCAAGTTGGGGTACTGGTCAAGTTGTCCCTAAGCTGCTCGTAGGAAGTGATGAAGCTGCTCCACCCGTGAGCGACATCGTCTACCTTGTGTTTTGGCGAGCCTTTATAAGCGCAGCGTAGACCTGACCGTACAGATAACAGCCTCGTGCACTCCTCGGCGGGTTTCAGAGCGGTACCGGTTCGGTTATGATCGTCCATCTGAAATGAAATCTCCGGTAAACTCCGTGATATCGATCGAGCAAGAGGATGGCGCGCAGAGATTTACTGAAGAAATATGAGAGCTTAATTGCTCGTTAGCAACTTTGAACTTTATGACCATCTTCGATTAGAATTTGAACTTACGTTTCGGAAAGCACGGTTCATCTTCTCCGCAGAACGTGGGAACAAATTGGATGGCGTGGTCATGTAAACAATCTGCTATTCGCATCCTGGTGCTGACGAGCGATCTTCTCGGGTGCGGGGAACCCTCGTCCTCGTTACATAATTGAGTAAACGTTCGAAGCCTACCGAAGAATGCTCCGGACCTTGTCCATCGTAACCGTGGGGTAATGACATACAAACCCGACCTTTGTAGCCACTTGACTCCCCCAGCAATAACTGATCGACGAGCACTGTGCATTGTTTGCGAAATCACCGAACTGGGCTTCCCAAATGACCAGAGCATCTGGTGAATAGAGCGAATACCCATATTCGAAACCAAGTCTTGATTTGTTTTAAATCCTTTAGTTTTGTTCAATGAGTCCTTTATATTATGTTGCATAGTTCAAGTGAAGTAACTTACGCTCCGAATTCGCTCAGCGACGAGTTGATATAACGAATTGCCCTGGTCCTTGGAGACGTGCTAAGAGCTTGTACGTAGCCTCACTTCTTCGTGAAGACAGATGTCTTTGCAAAAGTACCTCGCTCAACGTCCTGCCCAGAAACTCGACGTGCTGCCGTCGCTGACCAACGTACCAACGCTAATGCTTCCGCAGTAGCCCAGTCAATTCCTTTACCTTCTTCGACGGTTTCTGGCGCCCAGCGAGAATTCTGACAATCTTTGTGGACGTTGAATCCTGGGGGAGCTGACGAATGACCTTCCGCGATGTGCTTCAGATTGGATTCTTCCGCGGCTTGGTATATGGGAAGGACCTCGGTAGCAAGCTCCTTGGAGATTTGAACCCTTCCAAGCTAGTAAGCCATTCGCGGAGTCGACTGGTAATCCTCTTGATTTCGCAAAGCTCTCTTCCAGCATACCCAACCCTAATTTATCTGTTAATCCGATATCGATCCTATGCATCCTAAGGCTTCTTACTCACCACTTCTTGTGTTCATTTATATTCAGTCCTCGGTGAAGCTTCCTTCCTTCAGAGCTTGTTCACGTATTTCGCAAGCGCGGTTCCTGGGCTCAATCTTTTCGAATGAGGTTGTAGCCTTGGTTGTATCGGTTTCGTTGTGGCCTGTTTTCTGTTAACATACTATGTCGAAAACATCCTTCTTGAACTCGCCCTCCAATCAGCGCAAGCTGACAGACGAACCTACAGCCTCAACATCATCAGCGTTCACGTGGAAAACGGGGCTCGATTTGCCTTGGCGATATCGGAACAGTACTGCGTTGACGCGCAAAACGTGGTCGGTCGTATAATCCGATCTGATTTTGACAATGATGTGAATGGACCACCGGTAGAAAATGCCGGTAACGAATGGAAACCTAGGTCTCGTACACAACGCCTTGAGCAGCAATGCAGCTCTCCGTGGATCAGACGCATAGCCGTCTTGTGCTCCTTCTCGTCATTGTTGTATGCTGAATAGCCCTCGTCTTGCCCAAAACAACCGGGTCTTCGGTCCTCCAGATGCGAAGGGTTCAACAAGAAAGCTGAACCCGCTGCCGGAAGCGTCGGACGCTCAAAATTCATTCCCAAATGGTATTTCACGTCGCCGGAGCCCTCGTCGCCGGTTCGGCGGATCCCGCAAACTCCTGAAGATGGACTCGTTCGGCTTGCGCACAACGTTGGAGAATGTTCAGACGACTCTGTGGGCATACCGATGACAATATCCTTAACGCCGAAATCGACGGACCTATCTATCAAAGCCTTCATACCAGGGACCAAACTTTCACATCCTTCGAGACCGAACCTCTTGTCTAGTATGGTTTAGTTGACAGGAAGGTTTCGAACGACGACGACCATTATTATACGGTCGAGATTCGCCTCTTCTCATCGATGGAATACTTGTACGTCGGAATTCGACACGCTCACGGATCCAATCACACTGCGCTCGTCGGGAATATGCACGTATTCGACACCGTAAGACCCGCAATAGGTACGTTTCGCAAGCGTCCACGATTTCCCTCAGCGTCATCTTCTCCTTGCCATCCATAGCGAAACGGGGATAGATTACCGGGTCCCAATGCGTACTCCCAAGTTCGAACCTGGGACGAGCGACGGTATTCCTCCGCCTGCAGCCTGTTGGGACGATATCGGAGGAAGCTTGGAAGGCGCGTTCCGGCGATATATTCGAGTCTTCCATTTATTACGGAAGTAGATTTGCCATATATGTGAACGCTCGAAGGGTTTTGTTTCCACGAAAGGTAACATCTCGTCGATATAGTTTGGCCGTGTTTCCCTTGAAGGAAGAATCCGTCGGGTCCTAAGAGCAGCAAGTTCCATGTTTTCGATGGTAAGAAAAATGAAAACCAACAAGAAGTTACAGGAAAGGATTGTGGAATACAATGAGATCGAAACCATAATGCTATACCGTCCCTTTCTTGATTACTTCTCTTCTTCTTTTAACTTTTGTGGTAGGTCTGTCGATAGATATTGTATCTCTCAAACCCCAAAGTGCATAGTTTTTTTTTTTTTTGCCGCCTGAAGCGTTTAAACAACTCACTCCTCATAGTGATAAATGTATAGATAATCCAGAAAGAAAGAGAGAAAGAAAGGCAGTATGATTGAAAAAAGAAAGTAAGAAATACTAACCACGCCACGCTGTTGTCTTGTGACGAAGCCGCAAAGCTTTCTCCTGCTGAAGATCGAGGGGCAATCCTGCCGCCTCTGCGGGGCACCAAAGGATGGCCGTTTTAAACAGGCAATTGGTAACGCCGTGATTACCGGCAATCCGTGACAATCGCAGCATCTTGAGATACTGCTAGGAAGTATATAGTTCTATGAAAGAGGATGAGATAACAAAAGAAAGAGGAGAGAGAGAGAGAAAGGTCGATACTTGGATCTTATCTTTCTTTGGTTTCTTAGGACCGCATGAGTAATGTATATAATAAAAAAAAATAATGACGCTGCATACAATATGTAATGCCTACTCTCGGGGGAAAGAAAGAAAGAAAGAAGAGCAGGTTTTGATTTTTTCTACACCGCGGGGCTTTCGGAGAGGGATTTTTTGCACTTGTAACCTGTAACAGGTATAGTAGTAGTAACTGGTGGTAGTATTCAATAAAATATTGTGAAGCTTCCTAGCACAGTATTTGTTCTGCATATATAATTGGTGCAAAAAATAACCGAAGCCGGTCGGAGGTCCGTAAGTAAGTAAGTATGTATATCATATAATTTTTCTTTACTTAAGTATATTAATGCGTCAATCAATATTCCTAAAGCAGAAGTCGTCGTTTTATGTATTGTCGGTTCAGTGTTCCGTCCCAAGAGTCATTTTTCTTCCTTTTAAACCTTTTTCATCTTCTTTCTCTTCTTTATTCCTAACTAGATTAAAGAAACCCATTCCTTTGGACCTTTCTTCCTCCTCACAGAAGCAGCAGCATAGGACGGTTCCTCCTCATGTAGGAGACGATCATGTATGCTGAGCAGAGGCTTAAGTAAGATATCTCAAGAGTAAGAGAAGAAACCGTTTGCTTTTCGTGGTTTAAATTTTGAAGTACATCACTAGTTTGACGAGCCAATTTGAAAATTCGGTGCAAAGAAAGACCATGAGCGAAACTCCGCGGCCTCGCGTCCTACAAGAAGAAGGACGGCACCCTGACGGTGACCGATGGAGGACAGATGTCGGCCGCGGCAGCGACGTAGCTATACAATCGGCAGGATAACAAGTACGAAATTTTCAGACTTTTTTTAAGGTTGCCAAACTTGCCGGCTCTTCAATTATGAGAGCACGCTGACCTTTTGATGCTTCTTTCTTTCTGTTAGATTTCAGCCACCCCGCCTACATCCGCAAAGGTTATGATCAAAGTGTTTGTTTCGCAAGAAGGGGAATCGACCGTCGAGCAGTTCGTCTCACGTTCACGTGCGCCACAACGCGCGGGGAGGAGGCCGAGGCGATCAAGGACGGGCTTACGAGCGCTATTCAGGCTTACAAAACTGCCGGGAGCGCCCCTCCGGAGACACCTGCAGCTCCAAAGGCGATAACGGCAGACAGCGCGACACTCAAGCTATCTGCGGCCGACAAAGGCGGGGATACTGGACGAAGGCGCAGCTGGAGTCCAACATGGAGCTACAGCAGGAACTACTGGCGTCATCCCCAGAGCTCCAGAAGATATTCACGAGACGGTAGTGTTATAGGGCAGATTACGATGAATAATTTCTGGTCGTCGCGGATGCACCTCCTGCGAGCGTTCGCGGCCGAGAAGGCCAAGTCAAAGGTCCTTATAACGTCTTGGCAAACGATCAAACTGAAAATCGAGGAGAACGTAACAAAGTTGAACCTTTCCCGCGGAACAAATCCAGCAAATCTTCGAGCAGCATCCTCTGATCAAGAAGTGCTACGATGAGACGGTGCCCAATCCGCTTAGCGAAGATGCGTTCTGGAGCAGGCTAATTCTCAGTCGGCTCTTTCAAAAAGCTGAAGGGCGAACGTAACAGCCCAAGACCCGCACGATGATTGTCCTCGAGACCAGTATTTACGGCCAGGAAGACGGTACGTCATTTCCACATTTCAAAGGGGCTCTTCGATGGGTAATTTAACACTAAGTATGCTAGTAATAGTGAACGAGCCAAGCCATGAGGATATCAGCGTTCCCACATTATCAATCTGGAAGGAAACGAAGAAAACCACAGTCAGGTATGAAAAAATAGCTATATTGCAACCGTAACTCGTGCTCTATTGCTAATATATCACCTTAACAGAGAAAAGGAAACCAACCAGACCTCACTATGCGCCTAGTAAAGCCGAAAACGTGCCGATCATCGTACCTTGAACAGTCTGAGTAACAAGATCATGGAACGGTCGTCCGTCTTACAAGCAAATGGACGTAGACGACGTCGATAGGAGGTATATGGACGAGTTGAGGATCGTAGACCTGGAGACAACTACCCTGGAGGAGCGTATCATGCTCAACATCCACGACCAGCAGAGGTTCTTCGACAGCAGCAGCGAGAAACGGGACGGTACTACGGAAGGCGAGGCTACTAAGGCTGCTACGTCCGCGAGTTTAAGCGATGGTGTCAAGTTCTTACATCAGGCATTGGGTACGGGAAGCATCGCCTTGCGCAGGCGGTCGGCGACGTTGAAGGGAACGGTGAAGGAGGCGAGCAGAACGGCAATCAAGTGAGTAACGGGCTTGCGCGCGGCGGCGAAGCAAGTTATATCGAGGGTTCAGACGCGCCGGTCACAGATGTCTGTCAAGGGCAGTAAAAGCTTGAAGGATGGGATGATGGACGGCCTCTCGGAAGACAGCTTCCACTCTGCGAAGCTGACGAGCGCGACTACGAACGAGTTTCTGCGGCAGTTCTGGGACGCTTTCCTTTCCGGAGACAGCAAGCGCGCGAACGAGGTATCGGGTATGGAACATCGCTCAAGCGTTCGCTCGAGAGGATCGAAGCGGTCGCAGACACGGCTGAGAAGGAGAAGCTGGCACACTTGGAGAGATTGATGGCGCAGCAGGAGCTAAGGGAGCGGGAATGGAAGAAGAAGAAGAGAAGAAAGATCGAGAACGAAGCTGGTGGGGGGAAGATTACGGTTCTACAGATGATAAACCCTCACGCGGTGGACGTGGCATTAAAGCGTTACGAGCAGGCGCTCGCTCAAGCTGGGCCAGATGTGGCGTAAGCAAAAACGAGCACGACTGGAAATCTAGGCTATTTTATTTATCCTTTTTTCGTCACGCCACGCGTTATGGTGCAGTATCGCTACTGGAGGACGATATATTATTCTATATGGCTCTCTATCCCCATGAGGGAAATATCTGGCAAGCTCTGATTCAATGGCTTTTTTTGTATTAACTCGCCAGCAGACACGTCATTTTCGAATCTCTCTATTTTTGTTTTTCTTTTTTTTTTTTTTTTTTTTCGGCAACGCGATACGTATGAGTAACCAATATTTATATTTGTACGCTGGAAGTCCCTCCGTAAAGAATAGTCGTAATAGATAATTCTAAAACCTCTAGATACCATTTCACCAAGCTAAACCAACGCAAAAAAAGAGACAAAAGAAGACTAAATGAAGAAAAAGATCGATGGCCAGTATGCAGTACTGGTGAATCCAAAGTCCAACCAACCAAAAGAGAATACGCTGGCGCTTACTGACTAGCACATAACCGGCAAATGGGAGCCGTTGATACGCTGATAAATAGCAGTCGAATACCCCCTCTCTTTTCCTTCTCCTTTCCAACACACCTCGAAATTGTTTCTTTTTTTTTTAACTCAAATCGAACCCAGCGCCGTATGTTAACCGCGTAGAGTAGTTTATCCCTCAGCGTCCGCTATCCCTATACATCGGCAGCTTCAGTAGCGACACGCACGTCGAAGCGCTGATCAACCCGTAGGATCGCTGCCGGCGTCCCTAATAGCAAACTTAGGACTTAAAGCTCCGAACCCGAGCAAAGGAGCGCGGCTGACGGACGTCACGAACTTCAGTACCAAACGGCGCTGTGAATCGTCGAGCTCCCCATAACTTCCCAGAACAGCTTGATGGTCGGGTGCTGCTCGTCGTAGACGCCGCCGTAGACGGTGTTGTCCTTCCAGTCCTGGAGGTCGAGCAGCTTGTCGTCGCCGCCGATGAGCCGCTGCAGCTCGGACTGTTGAACATGGAGAGCCAGCGCCGCGATATCAGCGCAGAGAGACCCTTGATGAAAGCGTTCGCTGCAGCCTCGACCGGAGTACCAGCTTGAAGCGGGCGAGCCGTGCAGGTATTCGAGCCTGTTTGCGGACGTCACGGCTATGTTGTAGCCGTTTTCTTTCAGTTCCTTTGTAACAACTTTCACCGCAGGCCCAACGGGGACCGAAACGTCGGTTGTAAACGTCAAGGAAAGCTCCTTCAGCGTTTCATCGTCGTAGTATTTGATTTTTTGCTAAAGAAGTTTCTCTGGTTAGTCAAAGTATACTCGGATAAGGTGAACAACACAAGAGAGCAGAAAGCTTACAAGACTGTTCCACAATCCCTCGTCGAGATCTCGAAGGTCATCTACCCCACCGAGCTCTTCATTCCTTGTGGGAACTTTAGAAGAAAGAAAAGGAGCAAAGTTCACTTCTAGAAGGATTCTTCATACAAAGCTTTGCCGACTATCCTGCCTAGAAACTCGTATCTTTTAAGTAGCTCAGTTACGTCCGAGTCAGGAAGGCCTTCAAATATTGTCGGGTTTGGATACAACGCGTGGTTCTCAGTAGCACGAAGAGCTGAGTGCCGTGCAGCGAAGAGTTCTCTTCTGCTCCGCCGAACGCTTCTTTAGTGATTTTCCGTAAGGAACTCCTTCGTTACACCGCCGCCGTCGATTCCTGCCTCGAGCTCACCGAATGCATCCACGAAGGAAACTTGGATGGGATCCTTCAGCCCTTCTCCCAACCGTATAAGGCGTTGTAGGCGTCATCAAAAACTGCACCCCGCTGGACTACGGCTTGATGCTTCGAAACTTCTAGTGGGTTCCGACCGCTCAGTTGTACCATCCAAGAGTCAGAATCGCAACGCCGAGCCTCCTTCTGCGATCATTCCTGACGAATTCGCGGAAGACCAGCAACCTCGTATTGAACGGAATAAGGAACGGAGGTGTTCCAGGATTGCAAGCCTCGGGGTAACGGCCGACAAAATTCGCTGTGGCGTGCGATGGCGGCCAATAGTCGTCTGCGCTTTCATATCCTCGTCATCGCTATCGTCAGAATCAGCCTCGCTAGCTTGCATCTTCGCTTCTTCCTCAGCAACGACCTGAGGTATGATCGAAGTCATGTCGATTCGGCCGTCATGAGCCAATGGCCTTGTGGTAAGAACCGCCGGCGAGAGTCCCTGTGATGTAGAATGCGTAGTATCTTTACAACGAGCTCCCGGATGGCGAGGAACTGCTCGTAACTCGCACTACTGAATGAATCTCCGCTCTGGAAATCCTCTACCACGTCCTTTTCGTTCCAGTAGAAACGAAACCGATGTGCTTGAGACATGAACAGAGTTCCTTCAAATCAGATAACTCAAGCGAGTGGCCGCTGGATCCGGAGAATTTGAAGAACTGTTCGTCGTCCAACACGAGGAACGAGAACTCGATCATTGTTAGAAGCTATTATTACAATCCAGTCGTCCCTTGCGGATCTTGTTATAAACGGACGCTGCCAGTAAAGTCCGTAGACTCTGTAAGGTTGTATCCACATTTTACACTTCAAAAAGCTCGGAGTTTTAGATACGTATTTCCAGAAGAATTGTAGTGCAGTCTCTCCCTCGGCGGTCCGGGAAAGGTGCAACCACCTCTGAAGCTCAGCACGGGAATCAGGAAACGTCGTGAGAAGGGCCGCAACAAAGTGAGCGACAGCATCAACCGAATTCCGCATATCCACTTGTCAGGAACGTCATGGGTATTAATCGTAGATTGCTCTGGACACGCCGTAGTTCATCTTTGATAAACGATGCAACGCGTTACTCCGGCTTGACGTTTCCTAGCTGCATCTTTTTGCTTCTGAAACCTGTAGCTAGACGAATCGCTTGCTTCGGATGAATCCAGGTTCACCTTGCCAAGATATCCGAGCTACAACGCTGGAGTAGTTTCCCAATGCAAGCAATGCAAGTTAAGTTCCGGTTCGAGAAGCGCTATCATCTGAATTTCCATTTGTAGACGGTGATGTTTGCTTCGTATGAGGTGAATCAAATGTGCCAGAATCCATTCTGCTTCTTCAATATCGAGCTCAGGAAGGTTGGAAGCTAATACTACTTCCGAGAGACGAAAAACGTCTAGCCTGTATGAGACAATAGAGTATTCGTCCAAATCGAGCCGTTCCAGGAAGTAGGGTTGTGAAAGAGCCCCAAAGACAAACCATCAGATCGTCCGAGGCTAAACGAGTTTTTGAAGAAATTTTACAAGATGAGTCCGATGGAGCATTAGCACTATACATTGGGTTAAGGAGAGCCTCCAGGACGAAGATTTTAGGCGAGTGCCACGAGCGAGTCGATCCGAGACAAGTTGGACAAAACGTGAAACAACTTGAATAGTACTCCTTTCTCACGATATCTGGAAATTATTCTGAATATCAAGCGTTGCTTTCGACAGGAATTCGAGCACCCGTATGGCGTCTGCCTCGTTCCGGAACTGCGAAGCGTAAGCTCCGGTGAGAACCTGAATATTATTCTTCTCGAAACCTTGCCAATAGCACTTCATCCGGTCCCCCATCCCTCCCGCAAGCTCCGGACTGAGGTCAAGCGTGGTTTGGACAAGTCGCTTCTGATCATCCTCGTTGTACACGTCCCAGAATATCAAGAGGAGAGCAAGGCTATCGAGGCGCTTTTCCAAAGAAGAGGGATAGTCGCTTTTCCGTTATCGCGGAACCGGTTCGTCGAGTCCCAGGAGCTTCGCATCTGCGCATAGAGCGTTTTTCGCGTGAGGTAACTCGGAGCGTCGACTGGAGGAGGGTTGCGGCTTTGTTTCGGCGGCGCTCGTTCCCTCTGGGCGCGAACCTCGCGAGCGTGTGCGACCGATGTGGCGCCGGAGACGCCGAGGTGACCCGGCCGGAAGCTAAGGATGATGATTTCCGGACAGGTTTACCTGCCGTTGACGGCGCGAAACACCTGTAAAAGTTCTGCATTATCAACGATGTAGTAAGGGAGAGGTGTAACGTGGTTCTAAACGCGCATAGCAGTAGCAATCAAGATGGATGGGTAGCAACAGCATGTAGGCGTTCAAGATACGAGGGTAGTGGTGGACGTAAGTCGTCAGCTTTAGATAAGAAAGTCATTAAAAGTTCAAAGTTGCAAAATGATACAAGCTACTGAAAAGAACCGAAAAAAAAAAAAAAACAAAGCTCTTTGAAGCTCAACTTCAAGAAACGGATATATATATTCGATTCTCAAGGGATCATTTCAACCTTAATATATAACCATTCCTTGGAATATAACGAGTATTAATAATTGAACTACTTGGAGGAATAGAGATATCGCCTGGTGTGTGGATCGTGGCGACAAGGCTGTGGAGCGTTGAAGGGGACTGCAAATCGGATTTAAAAATACGGAAGAGCGCGTCCGTCTCCCTTTCGAGTATATAGTTCTAGCATAACACGCATCGTGTCCGTTACATCAATCGTCGCATTCCCTTTGCTTCTATTTTCCATCCTCGTACTTCGTTTTGATTTCTTTCTTCTCTTCTCCTCTTCTCCTCATTTCCTTCCTTCCCTTCCCTCATCTCATCTCATCCCATACTCCCCTCCTCTCTCAAACCAGTTTCAGAAGAATATTAAAGATCTATATTATATCTAAAAGTTCCTATCCTTTTTTTTATATACCATCATCCGTTGTACTCCGCCTCGTCGCTTTACTAAAAGAGAAACAGAAGAAAAGGAAACGGACTTGGGATCGACTTTCCGACCGCTTTTAATGATACATCCTAAAAGAACGCCACCTTGAGCTTAAACAAGAGCGATGATATAGTATATCCCTTTGCCAACGTTTTTCGAATAGAAAATTAAAGGAGGGGAAAAAAGGAACAAAATGCTTCATCCACCAAAAAATGCTACCAGCTTTCATAACTCATCGACATCGTAAACCATGCAAGAAAGAAGGACATGAAAAGGATATGAATGGGATAAAATAGGGTATGGGAAGTGGGGTTTTTTTTTTTTTTTTTCAAAACGCATTTGCAAAAAACCAGTATATGAAGAGAGGAGAATCAATGACATCGGAGCGAACAGCAAACTAAAAAGAAAAAGACAACTCGCTTAACACCTGAAAAGCAAAAGGAGGACTCTGGAGACCTCCATTCTCCCCGTCCACTGCGATAATTCTTCGTCGACTCGAAAAGTATATGTTGAAGGGTTCCATTCTTTTTAGTAACCCGTACTAGCATCCACGCTGCGTAGGAACTGAAGGGCGACTTCGGCCGCATCTTCCCTGGCGTTATTCAAGAATTGGCCATCGTACCAATATCTTCCTCTGATGCTACGTCCCTGAACTACCACGACGCAAGACCAGGCGGTACGGCTACCTATAAAAGGAAGAAAGAAATCATATTAGCCGTTTGTACACATATCGTCGCCTGGACTTTCTGCTTATGAGAAGCTGGGCAGAGTGTTGCGTTGACGGAAAATTTTAGCTGCCATACCTCGTCGGTCGGAAACAAGAGTCCACAATGGCGGGGTCAATTGGTGCTCTTTACAATGATCTATCGTTTTCAGAAAAGGTAAGCTGAGTTCAGGTCTGAGGGAGCAGAAATCCCCAGGACGGCACTTGGGAAATAACGATATTGGAGGGATGAAAGATAATTAAGAGAGAAAGGGAAGGGAAATGTTTTTTCTTTCGCTCAAGAAGGAGCGAAAGAGTAAGAATCTAGTTTCAAGAGAACCAGCATTGACTGGGGGAAGCAGCCGTACCTTCGAGGAAGTTCTGCCACCGTGTGGCAGTTGAGGGCTCAGAAGTGGTCGGAGAAGACGATGGAGAGGATGACATTGCTGCCAGGAGACTCCCATTGAAATAATCAGTCTTTGCCTCAACGAACATGTTTGCAATTGGGAAATTGAAACACGACGGAAGGCGTACTGTGAAAAGACGAAGAATGAAAGAAGTAGGGAGGCGGTGATTAAGAAAGGTAAAGATGAGAAAAAAATAGGGACGAGAGAACGAGCTTTTGTTTTCCTTTTTTTTTTGGTGTATACGAGAGAAACTGCTGAGTTGGCAAAGCGACGATATATGGCTGGAAGCACCACACACACTTTATTTGGACAGGAGAGCAATTGCAACAGAATTTAAAAAAGGTAGCTAAGTAGTTTGTGTAGTTTGGTAAGGAGGACGATTGGGCAACCGCTTATATTTGTTCGAGACGTATCCAGTCCACGGGCACACGAGGACGGTATGTGATTGAAAGACTCAGGTAGGTGTCTATCGTGTTTTCTCTGAAAGGAGGACGAGGAATTGGAAAGAATGAGAAAGAGAGGAAGTATCCAGATGGTCTGGGGAGAGGGCATATAAGTAGGTAATATACTTATTCAGTACCGCTGTTAACAACAATGCAAATGCTCTTCTTTGTTCTCTTCTTTCTCTTTAGTTAAAATTTATTTTTTTATTTATTTTTTTTCCATTTTTTTTCTTTTTCTTTTTTGTCTAAATTTTAATTATCAATAAAATAAAATAATTAATATTATGAATAAATAAAATACAATACACTACTAGCTCAACAATAATTCAAATAAGAAAATAATAAGTAGAATTTTACATCAAGTTAAGTAACGAAATGCCTTTGCCTTTAATGCCAGGTCCCGGGTCTTTTGTTGCCAACTCGCGGGGCGGCCTTCCTTTTCCTTTTTTTTTTTTTTTTTTTTTTTTTGAGCTCAATTGATCTTCAATTGACATTTTCAGGATTGGTATTGTCAATTGTCTTCTTCCTCAATTGCTTCTTCTTCAACGCGTTTCTCTCCCTCTCTATCTCTCATATCTCATCCCTCTCAGGTCAAGGTTTTCAACAGGTTTTTTTTCGATCGCCTAGTCATTATCACAGCTCTCCGCGCAGTTAATTGAAGGCTCTTCTGCTCTACATACTTACAGTTAGGCAAGGCTTGTGATTTCAAGGATCCCTTTTTCCACCTTTTTCCTTCTCTCATGTCTTTGCCTCCCATGGCCATGGCCATGTCCACCCTCTCCAAAAACAGTCGAGTTGTCAATTGGGTTTTTAGGAACATACTTCAGATATGCATGCGAGATGAAGTATACAAAGTAGTTCCTCTTTTCTCTCTTTTCTTTCTTTTATTTCTTTTTTCTCCATTGGGGTTCTGCGGGCTTCCTTCCACAAGCAGGACAATGAGAGAGAGAAGAGCAGAGCAGAGCGGACGAGGGAAAGAGGTACTGCTTGCTACTACACTACTATTTTAACTACATAATGGTGCACTGGCAACGAATTGACTTTGCTGGCAGAACCTCACTGAACGGATTGAGATACGGTAATATGCATGTCTACGTGACTCGCATATTCTCCCATTTTCCCATTTTCTGTTAAATGTTCCACTCTTGCCTTTTATTATTTTATCTTTCATTTTATTTTTATTTTTATTTATTTTATTTTTTAACACACATTAAAAAAGGAAAAGCACACAAAACGGAGCTGGAACACTTGCGCCAAAAACTGGACAAATAGTATTGAAGATATTATTATAGTCTCCTTGTTATAATGTTATTTTTTATCTCATATTCCTGAAGAGAACTGAGAGGTTCGACCGCCCGCAGAATTTTGCCCTTTTTTATTTTCTTTTATTATTCTTTATTTTTATTTTACACCTTTACTTTATTTATTTCGCAGTGGAGCGCATGCTCGCAGGGTTTCCCAATGAAATTAGAAATAATTGAAAAAAGAAGAGAAAAACGAAAAGGAAAAAAGAAAAGGGAAAAAACCTGCCTGGGGTTTCTTTTGAAGCTAACTTCATACTGTATAGCTCGTGCTTCATGTAGCATGCTCTGCTTCGTGGTAAGCTGTTTCTCGCCTACACTAATTCGCAGATATTCCCACCAAAAGAAGTTGAGAGAGGAGAAGGAGAAAAAAAGGAAAGGAAGAAAAGGACGGCAAAGATGGTGAATTGGTAAGAAAGCCCTGACGCGGCCGCAGAAACCTAAGCGGCCAGACTTCTTTTTCTTCCTCAGACGATAACGGAAAAGAAGGATTCTCACACCGATTGCTTTAACAAATGAGAGATGGAGCGGCAAGTAAGCTATAGCTCTCAAGTGATCATGAGGAAATATGTGGACATTCACGACAGGTTGAATAAAAGGTGGAACTTGCGTTGAAAATGGAAAAGAGGCTAGTACGAAAATTGACGTTGGATGGTTGTAAAAACCATTGGGCGAAAAAATTAAAAAGAGAGCTGCTGCTGCCCCGTCTTTGCTTTTGACGACGACGCATGCGATGATTGTGACGATATACACAAAAGTTAGGCTTTCGTGCTTCAGAGCTCTCAGACAGAAACACGTCTAAATGGTATTATTGTTGACAAATAGTAAGTGGACAAGCAAGTCAGACCTCTCAAGAAACATCTCTAATAGAAGTACACGACACTAAAGGCGCACTGACTCGCACCGAAATTTGGGATTACCCCTGCAAAAAAGGCGAATTCATGGCAGATGAACAGAAAACAAGAGATAAAAATCCTAAACAGAAACAAACGCCAGAAGACCAAAAAAGTTTTATCTACGAGACTAGAGAAAGAAAGACCTTGGGAGAGCACTCACATCTATCTTCGCCTTCTTCCCCTTCCCCATCTTTAACCCGACGAACTAATGCAATAAAAACACAGCAATGCTTTTTCTATAGCTTGGAAGAAGGCACGATGAGACTTCCGACCTTCTTGATGCTCTCCTCTGCCTCCTTCTCGATCCTCGACACGAGTTCCTGGCAGGTAGGTATAATCGTGAATGATTCCCATAACGGGGCCTGCGGTCCAACTCCAGCGTCGACGTCGCCCGTGAGGAAGACGTTCCTGCCCCTTTTGCCGCTGACGAGCGGACCGACTTCTTCGAATTTACCGGTCGTGCTCTCCGTCTCGATCTTCTTGACCTCCCTGGCGACCTTGTTCTTGAACAGCCTGCTCGTGTTCCTCCACCTGCGGAGGAAGCAGCTCCGTGTCCTCCTCGCTGGCCTTGACGATGGCCTCCTTGACGTTCTGGTGGATCGGCGCCTCGACGGTGCACATGAACTCGTCCCATGTTGATACCGCATGCACCCAGCGAAAGAGCAGCAGCCAGCCCTTGGCCGTCCGCGAACCCACCAGATGCAATGAACGGAACCTTGAGGCCTGGTCTGCCCTCCTGAGGAGGATAAAGTTGGTGAGGTCCGTCTCGCAACGTGGCCGGCGCACTCGAAGCCGTCGATCGACAAAAGTCGACGCCGAGCTTCTGCGCGGATAGGGCGTGCCGTATTGTCGTGCATTTGTGCAGGACGATGATGCCCGCCGCCTTCAGCATCTTGATGATGGGAGCAGGGGAGTTTCCAGCCGTTCGGCTATCAAATTTGAACGTAAAAAGGGATTGATTAGCCATGTGCCCATTTTTTCGGTTGAAAATATCTGGGTAGGTATTGTTAGTATGCGAATTGTGCGTACCAATCTTGATGCCTCATCGATGACAACCTGGGCGTAAGCAGCATAGTCCGGAGGGACGAGCGAAGGGAGGAGCGTGATGTTGACCGAAACTTTTTAATGTTAGCCCCAACGAGTTTCTGTTTTTCTGAATGCAAATGTAAGAAAAAAAAAATAACATTATTGGATCCTACATACCGGCTTTGACGTCATCTTCCGGCACCTCTGTATCTCCTTGCGCAGATCTTCAGGAGTAGGCTGCGTCAGGGCCGTGAGGATACCCAAGCCGCCTGCGTTCGAGACCGCGGCCGCCATTTCGGCGTATCCAACCCATTGCATACCTCCTTGGACGACGGGGACTGTAACGCAGAAAATAATCATGAATCAGTAAAGAAAAATGCATATTGTGACATCTTCAAGTAAAACAATAACGTGATAGTGTCAAAACTCACTCTTGATCCCCAGTCTCCTTGTGAGCTCGGTATCGAACGGCATGTTTGAATAAGGTTTACTGTGTTTTGTTTGTTTTTGAGGGTATGATTTCGATCCGCGTTAACTTGAAAAAATTCCCTTGAACGTTCGCGATTGTTGATGATTCCGCTCTACGTCCAACTTTACAGAGGGTTTAAATACGACAGTTATGGAGAGGGAGAAAGAGCAAGTATGGGGAAGAGAAAGGTTAGAGTATTTGGCGGAGAGAGGTTTTTTAACCTTAACCGGGGGCTTTTTTCATTCTCTTACTTTCCACGGCTGTTTCGCTTCCCTTGCTCTTTCGGCTCAGTAACTTTCCAGCAGTAACAACTCGTCATAAGGAAAAAACGTGAATATGAGCCGAGGTAAAAAAAGGGCTTCCTGGCAAGACAAAAGAAATTTCAAGCTCTTCAGGTATCAATACGAACATACACGATTTAGGGAAGGAAAAACGTGAATCGAACGGATTTCTCCATAAGCAGTAGCACTATATATAGTCTTGGCCTCTTAGACTCTTACCGACTTTCTAAAAAGGGGTTTTCCTTCTCGGAATATTTATTTGTGCCTAGGCTAATTTTTCTCTTTAGATAAAGGAAACAATCACTAACCTTTGTTTTTATGAGGGGAGGAAGGCAATATTTCGGCTTTAAAGGCAGAAAAAAATTTTTTTGACATCTGGAGATAATAATAATCCTAACAGCAATTCCATGTTATTGAGGAAAGCTCTGGGAATTATAGGTGATGTGATATTTATTCTATCGTCGTCTTAAGCTTATGTTCTCTCAAAGCTGTTCGGTTTTAAGAGTATATACGATCGGCTCGTTCTGAATACCCATGGTTACTTCTGTAACTTTCGCGAGATGATAACATCGATATCGTGAAAAAACCGTTATGCAAGCTTCATGTAAGCTCATGGCCAACGTTGTGCCGAATCTCATGGTCATGACGACTTCAGTAGTAAAAGACCTTACTTCTGCTCCCTATATAGGTGATTTTTTTTTTTTTTTTTTTTAGAGAGATATTAAACTTTTTTGTTGTATTTGCTATATATAAAAGTTGTTTCGAGAAAAATTTGCTAGCAGTATAGGCGACAAAGAGAAAGTCCCACGGAGGGTAAAAAAGTGAGAAAAATAAAATAGAGAGAATACATAAGGGATATTAATGAGAGGAGCCCTTTTCCTTCCTTCTTTTGCCTTCCTTGTTTCCTTTCCCTCTTGTTCGTGTTAAAACTGCTGCTTGGTTTGTTAGTAATTTTCAAATTTTTTTCTTCCTGGCATTTCTGTCTTAATATTGATTATAATGAAAAAAAGAGGTAATTGAGTAATGAGAATACCACTATAAAAGAAAAAGAAAGAACTTTTCTCGTTAAGCTGTTCCTGACGTTTTTATACAAAAGGAAAAAACAAAAAAGAGATAATCCCATTTTTGAAAAACCCCGGTTGATAAAAAAATGTGTTTCTTTTTGTTTTTTACTGGTTTTTTTATTTTATTTTTTTAATTTGGTTGCTCTTCTGCCTTCGGCTTGGCGTCCTTGCCTTCGTTGCTGCTCGAAGGCATGAGACCTTGAGGTGGAGCATCCCCCTCGTTCTTGGATTTGACGTATTCATCGTATACAGACAAAGCCTCTTCAACCTTATTACGTAAGGCGGTCTCGTCCTCAATTCTATTTTTTTGAGAGAGAGATAATTCAGTTAGTATATATGATGGTCGGGTATGGAAAGAGATAGAGAACAGAGAGAGGAGGGGATTGAATAGGATTAGGATGAAGAATCTATGGAAGAAGGGGGGGTTTTGTAGAGGCAACTTACAAGTTCAGCAGCTCAGAGTTATCCATCTCGAGCAACATCCGTGATCTTACCCGCGAGTTGAGGGTTAATGGCGTGAATCCTGGATAGAGAGCTTCTCCCAGCATCTGTTTCTGCTGCTGCGGGGGAGCCGTGCTAAGACCTTGCAGACACCCGAGGACGCACTCTGCCCGGGACGTTGTCCTGCCTCAGGGGACGGTTCGAAGCCGGAATTCCATGTTGCACGCACGGAGAGGGCATGTTCCTTTGCTGCGGCTGCTGCTGCTGCTGAGGAACTGGCTGCTGCTGACCCATACCGACATTCATGCCGCGACCGGGACCAACACCAACCTGGCCACGCCGCGGGGACCACCAAGGTTCGCACCGGCGAGCTGAGCCTGCGCCATCTGGTGCGCGTAGCCGTACTGGCCTGGCTGTCCTCCCGGGCCGCCTGGTCCACCCTGTCCGGGCATGCCGTACAACTGCGGGTGAGGTCCTCCCTGTGGTCCTCCGCGTCCCTGCTGACCTGGCGCGTTACCTGGCCAGTTGCCACCTCCGGCCCTACCGCCACCTGGGAGCATAATTCCAGACTGCTGTCCGGGGAACGGTATCCTCCCGGGTCCTTGGACGTTCTGAACTCCAGGTCCAGAAATGAACGGGCCCTGGACTCCAGGAGCTCCAGGTTGGTAGTACAGAGGGGCGGACATAAACTGGGTAAAGTTTAAAGGATGTGAGAACGGTTGTTTTTTTTTTTTTTTTTTTTTTCTGAGACATGATGATGGATCTTCAGAAATGGAAATTACTGGCTGGGGCGGCATTCCAGCTGCCGCTGCAGCTTGCTGCATACGGATCTGATTCCTCTGCTGGATAGAGGCTTCCAACTAAAATGGCTGTTAGAGGCGGTTTCCAGATATTTATTTAAGACAAAAGAGCACTACTTTATTTATTTATTTATTTATTTTTTTGGGGGAGAGGGGTGCCACTGGTTTGCTTACTTGGCTCTTTCGGACATCTTTCCTTTGGGCCAGTGCCACATACAGAGGCTTGCCATTAACCATCCTGGTTCATTTCGGTGACAGCCCTGGAGGCTTCGTCTGGATTA
>AZLU01000056.1:0-217452 GCA_002224055.1 Pezizomycotina sp. ARF18
CTGCCCTTGCCGAGAAGATCTTGATTCCTCAGATCCATAACAAGTACTCCACAGATTGATTTAAAACACCTACCTTTGTGTTATCGCCGTCATCTTCGTACCAGACGAGAAATATGGAGGACGGAGAAGAGGATAGGAGGAGGAGATCAGGAGATCGGATCGAGCGAGAGGTAAAATAGCGAATGCAGAGGAGACACACGCGATGGAGTAGATCTGGTTGAGATATAAGAGGTTTTAAATAGGGAAAGGGATTTCAAAGGAATGTTACAGATCAGAGTAGGGGAAGGAAAAAAAAAAAAAAAAAAGGGCGAAAAGTATATATAATAATGTACTGTGAAGGAAAAAGAAGAACAGGCAAGGCACGGCCCACCACTATCTCTGTCTCCTTCTTTTCCTTAAAAATCCCTTCTTGTCCCTTCTCCCGAAGTTCCTGCTCCTTGAACCAGGTATTTTTGGCGGACTTAAACGAGAGAAAAGTAAGAGATTACGGGTAATTAAATAAAAGAGGACCCGACCTATCATTATTGGGTTAGATGACATCCATTGTATATTTATCTGGTCGGAGTTCAATTTAAACTCCCGTATATTAGCTGAAAAAGCCTAAATCCTATCACGAAACTCATTAAACTCTTAATTACACATGGGATGATAAATAGCAAAGAAATACGGTGTTTTTAATCTATAAGCTAATTACACTGCGTATCCAAATTTCGGTTAAGGCACGGTCTGCATATCACTACGACACGCACGCATAATAGAGGAACTGACGACAGTGTTCATTGGCATTTACGAAACAACTCCAGCACAACTATCTCGACACTCCTCTATGCGCTGAGCTGTAGGAAGCCTCAGTCAAACTGAACTACTCCCAAGCCGACTCCAGAGACCTGCACAGGATATTTTACTTGTGTCGTGAACGTTCTCAAACTGCACCTCCTATCTCTCATGAAAATGGCTGCTGCTGTAGCGACGACAAGAGATACCCGGGTTGAAGACTACTCAACGACAAGCTACAAACCATCGACGACCTCGCATCGCTGGATTCGTTGCTTAAGCAAGTGGAGCAGCAGCACGGTATACTACAACAGCAGGTTTGCTTACCCGGCAATCTCAAGCGAATACAAAGCTGTGCAGCTGACAGCTGGTTACTATTCCTACCTCGATTAGCTTAGAAAACCGAAAGGGAGCTTGACGAAGCTCAAAGGAAGCAAAGGAAACTCGCTGCAGATTCTCACCAAAGCATCTGCATTTCCAACAGCAGAATGAGATCGTAAATGAACGACTGGAGGCGTCACGACCTCGGAGGAAGCTGCAGATGTTTCTTTCAGTTTAAGCAGGGCATCGCGAAGTTAACCCAGCTTAACGTTGCGAAGGGATACGTTTCAATTCTGTTGGAGGTGGAATCTTTGCGTAACAAAAAATAATCATCAGGAAATCTGATTGGTGTGGCACGTTTTCTTTAGCTGACAAGAAACGGAACAAAAAAAAAATTATAGGCAAAAGGTGCGGTCGAAATACCTGATGATCTGAAGGGCGCTCTCGAGCCGTACAACCAGCTTCAGCACTTTCACAGGAATTAAAGTCTAAGCATGACGCTGCAGAGGTGCGGCATGCATCTAGTAGACTTTGTTCAGTCTACCACGGTAGCTCTGTGGAGAGATGAAGAATAAATTGATCGAGCAATTCCAAGAGACTTTGACCAAAATCAAATGGCCGGTGACAGAAATCTCTGACGAAGATATGCCAGAGTTTGAGTTGGGGTTCTACAAGTTGCTGATCTGCAGAAATCGTAAGGAACAGACTGTCTTGCTTTTGCACAGTTATGGGGACAATGTGTTTCGAGCTGATAGTTCAATGGTATAGTGAGCTTGACTCGGGTCTGTCACGACCAATCCTTGCCTTTGAAGTTCTAGTAAAGGCACATGCGCTCCGGTTTCGATATCATTTCGAGGGTGATAGACCAACAAATCGTGTGGATAAGGTGCACTATTTCTTTCTTTATTCTAGCTACGACCCCACTAACTGACTTGATAGCCTGAATGGTAACCTTAGTCATCTTACGAATTGTTCGACGAGTATGCACCATTCTTTTCGTCCGTCATTCAAGATATATTAGATCAGAACGGGCTTGCTTCTCGTGATGCCGTGCAAGAATTCATCACCGCCGCTCTTCCCATTCTAAGAAGAAAAATCGACCTGGACTTGTCTATCGTTCGTCACAAGGGGCCTTGAGCTCGCACTTGTGGAAGAACTATCCAACTCGACACGCGCTTTTGAAGAGGAATATATGTATGCACCTTACGGCAGGATCCGACATGTGGAGAGGGTCACGGACGAGATCCTAACTCAAAATAACGGAGATTTTTCAAAAATGGCTTACTGCTGAGAAAGAGTGTAAGTCGCTCAGCCCCTTCTTGTATCAATCAACTACTCACCGATTGTGGCAGTTGCTCTTGGCTCGCTATGAAAGTAGTTACCGCGGAGGGACGCAGGAGCGTTGGATTACGACAGTGTAGAAGATAGGCTCGACGAAACCGACAAAATCCGCAATAAGGCTTAAAGATCTCCTAGAGATGATAAGGAGAGATACCTGGCCACTCGTGTCTTCTCTCAGCGGCTTCGATTTTAATGGATATACAAATCGCCGTGCTAGACCAATACCATGACCGAATGCAAAGGTCCGTGGAGGCTTTCAGACTACTTTCTTCACAATTGGCAGGCTGTCCACGGCGCAAAGCAAGGGTCGGAACCAGTGGGGTGTTTCGGTTTGGAGCGTCTTTGCAGGGTGTACGGAAGCGCTATTTATTAGAGGAGCCATGAAGGACTGGGGTAGGACGTCTTTTTCTGGACTTTGGAGGAACTCCAACGGCGTGCACAACATGGAGCTGCTGCACCCGCGGCATTCCATGGATGCAGTGGCTGGCCGGACTTCAAGTTCATCACAAATGGCGACGAGAGACGGTGCCTCTTTCGACGAGACCGAATTCTTACCGAGATTTGAGGAATGCTGTCGAACCGATGATGCTTGACCTTGAATGATGTCCACGCTCCGCGAGGACCTCAAGCCCTACACGAACATGTTCGTTTTGTCCGGCTCCTCCGGTTTTACCTTACTATTGATCTGTTATTTCCTCAAATGCTCAAAGTCGCGTAACTGACGCTTAATTATTTCGCTCATCTCAATAGAAAAAACCTGGCAGTCACTGATGTGATAGACGCTATCGACAGCAGGACCCTTCGCCGACAACAGAGCAGTCCCTGCATGAAGAGCTTAACCAATTTTTTCGGCTTCCTTCATCAGCCCTGTCTCGGCCTCTTTCAAAGGCTGACCGCGCCTCATTTCTTGGGCTTGCAAACCAGCTGATCGAAACATTGTCCAGCGACACCAATTCTCGGAGCAAGGAGGCATTCAGTTCCAGCGAGATGTCAGGGAGCTATGGGGAAAGGCGAGGCGGTGGAATGTTGACTTGGACAACGCTACTCGGAAGTATACTAAGCTTTCCCCCAATCATTTTTTTTATGAAATTCCAGATTAATAGTTTAACACATCATATCTCATACTATCAGATGAAAGAGACTTGCCTCCTTCTTGCGCTCCCAACTACTTCTGCAACCCCCAGCAAAGGGGAAGCGGAGGCATCGCACCGCCGACGCTGAGCTACGTTAGGAGAAGATGTTTGAAGACAAACGCAAGCCGAAAGGTTTTCACAAGAGATTGGTCTGCAGTCTTTAACCGTAAACGAAGCGAGAGATTTACTGCAACGGCGAGTCGAGAATTGGAGCTAGCTTATATATGCATTAATACTTACCATTCTTAAAAAGAATATATATATCCCTATCTCATCAATCACCATTATGTGAAAACTCACGTCGAGCATCGTGAACACATTTGCAAGGCAGGAGATATCGTGATACATGCATGTCTGATGTTGGTGATAAGGAAACCAAACAATGGCTTTTATATTGAGAAAAATGTTTCAAGAATTGCTTTGTTTCCTGAGACATTTCATGATCTTTTTATTATTTTGTTATTATAGAAGTTGCTTCTCTTCCAACAGCGGTTTTTCTCTCCTTCCTTCGCTTCCTAAAACGCCTTTTGACAGAGCTTTCTCTTTTTTCTCCAACACAGCACAACGGCTCTTTTTTTTTTTTTTTTTTTTTTTTTTAAGCCGCGTAAATTTTAAACTATCAAGCGTGAATTCGAATTATCTCTGCTCTCTTTCACTCTATCCGAAACACGAACAACACAAAGAGCGGGTCACCATCTTTAATATAGACATCCAACCAACAAAAGGACACTCCGAATCCGGGTAGAAAGCGTTTATATTCTTATCGTCTATTGTTGACTTTAACCTATAATGGGTGGACACAAGAGAAAAGGAGGTCCAGGAGACGGTGGATCACGGAAACGTGGAAAGGTTCGTCTTTCGAAATCGCTCTTCTGCTGCGAGTCTCGAACTGAATCCGTCAACGAACGATAGACGACAACGAGCTCCAAGCATCCGCTTCCCAGCGCCGGATCTCCACTAACGTTTCGTTTCTAGTACAATGCATCGCAGACATCTCTTACAGGGATAGAAAAGAACTCGCAGGGCATCTTGGTCACCTGCGACAGAGGGAGGGAGCCTAGATGCGTGGATGAGCTGAATCGTCTCTTCGAAGAGGTAGATCGATCGAAAAAACCCGGGGCACTTTTTTTTTTTTTTTTGATGTCCCAACTACTATTTTGTTTCTTTTTTCCCTACTCGGCGCAGCACAGCGCGCAGTTTCGCAACAAATGTGGACTTGCAAATCCAAAAAAGGGATCTTTACAAAACTAACGTGAATGGGTAATATATACGGACGAGCTCTACGGCCCCGCAGACGATACAACGATGACAAGAACGGTGATGCCGAATCAGCCGCTGGCGGTTCTGAGGATCTGAATGCTGATGACATCGACCTCGAGGCTTCCATCCAAAACGAAATCAATGGCTTAAAGGCTGACGGCAAGAAGAAGAAACGAAAGCGATTCTACAACGTGAAGCTCGATACCCAATGCTGTACGATTTCCCAGTCCTTCAGCCTGCGCTTTGATCATCTATTCTGTCTTCTCTCTTTTTTCTTTGTTTTCTTTCATGTTTTGGAAAAAAAAAAAAATGACCGCAATATGGAGGAATCAAAGCATGAGTGGCGGCGTTGCAACGAATCATAAAACGCCGAACGCTACGGAATCCCACTTGTTTTTTTGCGATACACTACTATATAAACCAAGAACTATATCTTGGCTGCCTGGCCAAAAAAAAGCTAATCGTGGGTGTAGTGGTATTTTTCCAGACACGGGCTCCGGTAGATCCGACAGAGCTCGTCACAGCTATATGCAAGCGTTCGCTTGAATCCGGTAAAAAGCAAACAAGATGCACGCAGAGGCTAACGCCATCACGAGGACGGGGAAGGCCACCCTTGATGACATCGAAGAGCTTGCAAGGGTTGTCCTAAAGCCTCACTTCCACGAAGGGCAGAAGGGCATCAAGGTAAGCGAAGGAGTTTTATTTCACTCACCTATCACACCCAGTCAATCGTCCTGGAATGCTTTCGCGGGTGGCGCATGCAGCAAGAAAAAAACTTTTTTTTTTCTTTTCGAAAGCCTCTAATCTAACCTAAGCTGCCAGAGGCCTCAAGGCACTCGTGAGACTCTACATCCTGCTTTTGCTAACTGCGTTCGTTTCTTACCTGTACTCGGCCTTATACGAATATATACAGTTTGCAATTCGTCGTGCACAAGAAACAACCAAACGCTAGGCCGAGAGGACATAATTAAGCGAATTGCATCAGTGGTGGGGCGCGACCATCAGGTAGATCTCAAGAACTACGACGTCCTTATCTTGGTTGAGATATACAAGGTAAGTCTCACGAATAGACACCCGATCTCCGGCTTCTTCCTACTCAGAAAAAAAAGGAATAAGGCCATCTACACCATTTAGATGAATTATACCCCCCCCCCCCCAATTATTGTCTCCCACAGGAGTTTATTATTCTCGCTCTTTATATCTTCTTTTGTCGAATTTGTTTTAGTTGAAAAAGTAATTATGCATTACGTTCGGAAGGCTGACGACGGCGAGTTTTTCTTTTCCTTTCTGGACGAAACAGAATATGTGGTATGAGCGTCGTTCAGGACTATGAAAAGTATAAGCGATTCAACCTCGTTCAAATTCACGAATCAACACTCAAGGGAGCCGAGGGAAAGAATCTAGATGAGGCCAATATCAAGCCTACCCCAGCTACAAGCGAACAAGTGGACAATTCCGTTGCTTAGCGCCATTTATTAAACTGTTTTGTATGTACATTACTATTGCTACCCGGTCCGTTCAATGTAGCCTTTTTTTTCCCACCTTTGTCGATATAGTTCTTCCGCACATTTTTCGTTCTTTCTACCTCTTTCAAAGTGAGCTATACCCCCGCAACGGCACAGGTAGCTCCGATTTCTCACTCATACCGTTTTATTATTTTCGGTCAGCTATACCCCTTCGCCTCTTTCTGGTGTCAAAGGTACATAATAAAACGCCATGCTGCATTTCCCTTCGGAGGCGTTCCACCGTTTCCTAAAGGAGTTGGTGTCATTATACCTGGCGGATTTCGTCGTCGACACGACGGAGCTAGGACTTCTTTCCGCATTTACCCTGGAGGTGCCAGGATGAGGAATGAGAGGGGAAAAAAGGGTCGAATCCCAGGATTTTGGATCTAGCGAGAGAGTCAGGGTTTAATATCCAATCACAAGCGACTCGCGACATTGACTCCATCCACTTCAGAAGAATTAAACGAGGGAACGAGCTATTTCACCACTACTCCGGTCCCGGTTACTGCAACCCGAGGAATACCCTAAGAATTTCCGTAAAACAATTAAAACATTTATTGTTTTGCCTCGAGGAGTCTGTTGCGCTCAACTATAAATTTTACTCTTGTAGGCCTAGAAATTGAAAGAAAGAATGTACTCCTCCACGACGTCTATTCGCCCCTTGAATTTTCACATTTATTAGTTCACGACCCCGTGGGCGCCAGCCTTTCAGAAAACATCTAAACGGGTTCTCCATCTCTCTTTAAACTTTTGCACATTGGAACTAGTCTCTACAGTTTTTGCCCTATCTATATAAGCAAGCTAGCCAAACCAGGTCTTTATCAAAAAACCAAAACCATGGGAATAAGAGCAAGATCCAACATGACCGCAGCTTCAACTCCAAGCGTGAATCCGGCGGCGAGGGCGTGCGGTGCGAAGGAGATTGGTTCTAGTATTACCAAATTGGACCTCCAGTTGCACGACTTTCAAGCTATCATCGATGTTGCTTTCGGCTCGCGGGATAGAAAAGTAGTTAGCTTCGTCGAGCATGGCGAGAACAAGTTTAGCTCATTATATCTTGTTACTCTCTCTCGACGACAGCAAGTTGGTGATCAAGGTAGTAACCTTTTCAAATATCACTTTTTTTTTTCACAATCATGGTGTTACTTCCTTCATGTCACCGTTTGCCTATATAACTCCTAGCACGTCAGACAATCGCCTCTAGTAGATTCTCTTTCTGCAACAGAACAATAAGGCAATAATCATCCCTAACCTCTCCGGAAACAAAAATAGTTTGCACCACGACCAGATGTCCGCGTCCTGCATTCCGAACGGGACCTCGTCCCGAGCGACTCCGGAGTCGTCCGGCTAATCAAGGAGATGACGGACGTTCGTCCCCACAATAATCTACCACGATTCATCCTGCGAGATCATCGAAGCCCCGTACACCGTAATGGAATACATCCCCGGCTTAACCCTCTCCTTCGTGCGCGACCGGTTCTCGGAGGAAACGCTTGCATCGATCGACCGCACGCTCGTAGCTACATCCGGTCGATAAACACCATCCAGGGTTCCCACTTCGGCCTCGCGCCTAGGTCGGCGAAGAAGTACGAGACCTGGCGAGAGGCCTTTTTGTCCATGATGGAAGCCGTGCTCCGCGACGCGGAGGATACGACGGTGCTTTTGCCGTATGATTTGATACGCCGGCATATACACAGGCTTGCGTTTACACTCGACGAGGTTACGGTGCCCAAGCTTGTCCTTACGATGCCGGTGACAATCACCTTATTGTTAATGAAGAAGGGAAGTACAGGCCATGTTTAATTTTGAAAGGGCCGTGTGGGGCGATCCGCTTATGGAAGGGAGCTTCAGCCAACCTACGGATGCATTCCTCGAGGGTTACGGAGAGGATCTAAGGATCGGTCTAAGATGAAGCCCGCAAAGCGATGTAAGTGCACCCGGCAAACAAAAATATTCTCATGATAAACGTTTTACAGATTTCTAATGAGGGAGTTGCGTTTGATAGGTACTCCTGTTATAATTATTTAGTCAAGATTACCAGCTGCTTTTATCGGCAAGCGCTCGAGGGGGAGATGGCGGCTCGGAAGAACCTGGTATTCTACCTAAACAGACTGACGCAGTGGAAGGAAACGTGAAAGTTTCTCTTTTCCCCTTGGATCCTGTGGCCGCTTTTTGGGTCTATCCTTACGAAAATTCCATCTCTTCTTCAAGAGTGATCGGCTCACAGTACCTTCACTACGGAGAAAGGGGAGGAAAGCTTCACGGCTCGCAGGCGAGCTTGAAGATCGTAGTATCGCGTATCGATCTGTCATTGTCTTCAAGCTTGTTTGCGTCAGCACATATATTCATCCTTTCTTGGTTCCATCTTTTACCTTTTCCTCTCTTCGTACAAGATTCCTATTTTTTGATACCTTCGTTTTAGTATTATTTTCTTATTCGTTTACCTTTTCTTGAATTTTGATCATAGTGCACATATTACATCACATTCTTCCACATTCTAAAATGTACCCAAAAACGGAATATCGCATATATACCCTTTTTGTTTTTTCTCTTCCTTGTTTTTTATTCTTCCTTCTTTTTTCTTCTGATTCCGTAGCATTGTATTGCATGTCATCTATTCTAAGTTACATTCTTTTAATAAAATTTGTTCTTGCAATCCTACACTTTCCCTAATAAATTCAGAATCAGTAAATGTCGCCGCAATTCTAGCCATGCAGTGGGAAGTATATGGTAGCAAGTTTCTAAATAACGTACATCGCTCACAGGGTTCCATTGAACAAACCTAAGTAGATCGGTTCCTCAACCAAGGTTTTATTTATATAAGACACGAATTAACCCATTCTACACGCTCGTCTTACCAATATATCCAGTTGCCCTACGGCAGATTTGGCGAGCTATATTGCTGAAACAGTTAGCTATACTAAGAGATATTTTTGAACCATCGAAGCTATTGGTAGGCTCAGCAAGTCTGTCCTATACCGGAGCAATCCGATGCTATCCGTCAAAAAAGTACTTCTTCTGAAGCAACATCCTAGTAAATTTAATCGCTTAATATTCGCTAGCCTTATCCTATTTCGACAGGTTACACGGGCGAGCTATTTAGCAGTTCGGTATATCTGGTATATATACGGGGGAATTTTGTCTTGATGTGGCATGTGTATGGATTGGTCAGTGGTACAAAACTTTTTTAGTCCATTAGGTATATGGTTCATTAAATAGCGCTCATTTCTGTGTCTTACATTCGACTTCGGAGAGCCGTCATAGGTTGCGATTTGCTTCAATTTCTAGGATATACAATGGTTCTTTTAACGAACAGATTTTCCGGCGTATAGGTGGGCGGTTCGGCAGCACTGTAGCCCGATCCTCATCATGGGACGCCCAGAGGTTTGGTATAATCATGTCTTTCTCCTAGCCTTTTTGATAAAGGAATTTTCGCAATATGGTTTACATCGTGGGGGTTTGGTGCTCTTCCTTCAACTCGTGTGTTCACATTCTAGATCTATTCGATTCTGGAAGAGTATTCACTTATTAATGACGTTAAGTTTTACAGCGTGGCTCGTGTAATGAGAACAATCATCTCTTCTGGTTATGAGGAGCAAATGCCTCTAACCACTTTAGCTCACGAAGTACGCTCTGGTTTCCTTTCCTCTGATTTTATTTTCTCCCCTTTAGTTTATAAATTCTTTTTTCCCTTCAGGCCATCAGAGTCATACTGTTCAGAATATTCTGGTGGTGCCATGGTATTAATTTACTCTCCACCATTTTTCTTTTTTTTTTGTTCCTGTCTGTCTCTAATAAACACCCGCTAAACATCTACCGGTGAACAATCACTGACAATCCACCTCCTAAGATGCCTGATACAAACCAATTAAAACTTGATCCAAGCACAAGTTTCTCGACACTTCCGACGTATGGATCGCTGCAACTTCACCTAATCAAAAAGTCTTCAAGTATAATTAAAGTTAGATAAATGATCAAGGATACCTATATTTATCTCTGTATCTCAAAACGGTCGATTTGTTTGCTCATAAACGTAGAAGGCTTGGTTAGCGATCTATAATTATCACCGCCAGACTGCATTCACCAGTGGTCCGTTGCCAAGAACTTCGGCGATATTTCTTCACGGCGGATAAACAAGTAGTTCCCTGGGACAAACGGAAGATACAGGTGACATCTAAACGTTCTGCGCAAAATATCTATAGAAGGATCAAATGCCATAGACGAAACCGAAAGATCCAGAAATTCGTATAAATCGCTTCGAGAATCAACGGATCTCTTCGAGCCGTAAACATTAGACTCCCAACATAACCACCTTGACTCAAAATGCTTATCGGCTGATAATATGAGGCACGAATGCCCTAGCGAGAACCTATATACTTCGAGCTATCGAAAACTATTGGTGATTTGAATGATACTGTGGAGAGCTCAAGCCAGACGTAATACATAAGCTATTGGAGTAAGGTTTTCAGCGAACCTCCCAATTACCGATATTGGGAGCATTTAGACATCCCCGAAACCCGCAGCTTATATAGATTTGACGAAAACAGTCTTGATAGGACCCATGGTCAACGTCGAAGCCCTTTGAAATGCTCAAATCCACTTTCTACAACAAACCATCTTGCGGGTTTGTGTAATAATATTAAAAGCAAATCTCGAGCCGCGACTTGCTGCCGGGTACCGGTCACGCAGCTCATCGCATGAAATCCACTCGACCATAAAGTGGAAAAATTAAGCGTGAGAATCCTTAGCGCACAGGAGGCATAAGAGACTTATGGCCAATTCCCCTTAGGTCGTGTCTGGGGTTGTGGAGCAGCTTGAATTCATCGACAAAAACATCTGTAATATTAGTGTTACTGTTCAAGGCCTTACAGAAGATCGCAATATTATTTCTTCTGTAGAGAGACTGTTACGTAAGAATTTGAATGCTAAAGTTGGTGGTTGCCGATGCTCGCTTGACAACGGTTATTCGGACTGTTTCGCAATAAATAGCGGATATGTAATTGTGCAACGCGAAAAGCAACTCTCCATACGACCACGACCCAACCATATTCGATGATACTTTGTGTGACGAATTCGTAGACCTCACGTTGATCGATGAGTGGTTCATATTGAGGTCTCCACGTTTGCACATTTCTCGTGGAGATTGTGTGACTGCTTTCAATAACCCGAGTAGAACTATAGATATATGCTCTCTACGGCACCTCATTCACTGCGCTACGCAGTAGGTTGGCTATGGAGTCCAGAACAACGACGACGACGTATACAAAGATAAATGAGATCGTCGAGACCTTACCGAACGCTTGGTAATCTGTAATTACTACATCTTTTTCAGACGTGAACAATTTCGAAATGTTTCATTTTCATTAGAATCAAGGGTAACGATTCACGTTACGAGACGTAACTGGGTATGTGATAATTTCTGGAAATCATCCACAGTGCAGCCCTTCATGAATCATACTTCCTAGTAAACAACACTGCAACGTATGGTGTTAAACGGTACCAACTTGCTAGTCCTACGCCGAGACCCTTCACACAGCTTAAAAGGCTTTCACCTATCGATTCAAAAGATCGTAGCCAGTACCCCGAAGGCACATCTGGGAGCCAAACCATATTCCTCAATATCCAATCCACAATCCTGGGCTTTTAGGTGACAAATTTTGCATTGAAGAACCCACTCCCTGCAGAAGATTTCATAGTTGAAGCTTCCACGCTAACGGGACCACCGCTAAATGATAAATCTAAATTCACTACTTTCGCGGCCGGTAAATGACATCGGTGTCCTATAAAATACCCTGTCAATCATCTGTCTGCCATGAAAGCGAGGGCATATGCTAAAGAAACCGACAACAAGCAGCATATTTATCTGTCCATGCCCGCTATGGTCTGATTCTGTTTTAGAATATCCGAGGATTTGCATAATCATCAAATTAGATTTCAAAGGAGAGAGCGGCGCGGAAACTTGGGATATCGATCCTGTTCGAACACACCGAAATCAGCTACCACTCTATCGGATGAAGCTATTCCGGACATTATCGCTTTTAGAACTATGATCGCAAAGCTCAAGGGATCGAAATATCCGAATACCTTTGGTAGGAATTCTAACGACTAGCACGATACTCTAAAGATTTAACACTGGTTCCTCCGTTGTTTGCCGTGGGAAGCTAGAGATTGACAGCGAAGACGAAAGTGGAATTTTACATGAAAAATCCACGGCATAATAGTAATGCGCCAGCGGTGGTGACGATGAGAATGGCGGACGCATCGAGCATACAATATACTAGTCTCCCATTGCGTATCGATACTTACTCTAAATTCCTCATCCATTATATGATTTAACCCAAGTGCGAAAAGAGTATACCACCAAACTTGGGGTCCATGGCAGGTAGCTCTTAATATTATTCAATCTAGAAATCAGCCCATTAGGAATTCATTTTGAACCTCGTCACGTTTCCATCCTGAGATAGCTTCAACCTACGCAGCTCACAACTTGCCTGAGGAATACTAGCGCATCTTATAACCTGTCAAATCGAGAATGCGCAGACCAAGCCACCCATGATCTTCACTTCGCACTGAATCTACCGTAAAGGTGGTGTCGCTATACGATTTTACCCAGAAGGGAGATGAAGTATATGTTTTCAGACGAGATCTACCGGTATTATTGTCTAAAGAGATACAGCGCAAGCTATGTTCTAGGTCTTTTCAAACCCTCGCCCTCGAATATGGATAATTCTAATTAACGTAGCTTTCCATCAGCGAAGGAATACTTCATAAACTTCACGGTTCGTGGCCGAAAATGCGAACTTCAACTAAACCGTAGTCTCCGTTTCTTGTCTTGACTTTGCCGTATACGAACCACTTGTCGTGAGCCTTGGTTTCGTATAATCTACGAGACATGCATCTCATTATATTCCAGCGTCAGCTCAGTAAAGTGTAGTATTCATTCGGTATTAATTACACTGTAGTTGGATCGTCATGGATCATAAAATCTAGGTTTGACCTAAGGCGTCAGGCCGAGTACATTCTAACCTTTTTGAACCGGCATCGAGGCGTTGTACTAGCTTTTAACATCCTTCAAAGTGGGAGACACGCCAGAAGAGCCATCCTCAAACCTCTTTACTACATACCAACCATAGCTCCAATCAACTCAGCTACTAAACGCGGGGATCTGGTTATAAATCCGCCACAGCCAGTGAATCGAAGATGCTGAATGTCATGCAGAAGATAGTCTATTTATATTTCGTATTCATAGCTATGATGAGCACTTTTCTCGCCGGATAATTTGAGCCTGATCTGAAATACCAATACGGACCCACCATATCAATTAAGACGGCATCCGGACCGTAGCGTGTGCTACATATCTAATTGAACTGCAATGCCGAGGATATCCTATTTTTCAACCTCAAGCCTACCCTCAAACCTGTCATAGCTTCAATCAAAGAGCTTCTGAGCCGTTTATACTCGCGAAATTGAGAACATGAAGCCTAGCGAGACATACTCTCCATTTCGTATTGGCTCTCCCAGGTTGAGCCGTCGACCATAATTTTTTTTGCCGGAGATGAGACACAAACCTACGCACAGATTATATCCTTTCAAAGTAAGATCTAACCGGAGCAGCTCTTACTATTCGAACACGAATACCTCCGCCGATATTTTAAAGCCTCCCAGGGTTGCTACGGGGCATATCACAGTTCCAATTGCACACCTACTAACGCGTTGAAGATATTAGCGTGAACCATATGCATACACCCCGTGAATCTAGGATGATCAACGACAACTCAATTATATTCTCCGGTTCCATATCGACGGTTTACCACGGGCATGTTGTCGATTATGCATAGCACATTAACCTAGAAAAGCCTAAAATTTACCCATTACCGAGTAGGGGGTCTGCGGAGATCCCGTATATTTGATATTACTCAAAAATCATATTTGAAGGTCTTTGCGCTTCATTATCGGACTGAGGATAGCTCCAACCAACTCGCCAGCCACCAACCGAGATAGCTAAAATTGAATCAAAACAACGTCGTATAGATTTCACTCCCGGTGAATGAAGAATGAAGCAGACGATTGGCGCATAGGCTCCATCTCGTATGGATCGATCTTAATCGAAGGCTTACCGTGCTCTATATGGCTCAAACCGGGACAAATAGTATTGATAATGCTTTCAGAAAGGGTCTACAATAGTATCCTATCATATTATATTGTTCAACTTATTAGAAGCACGCCAAGAAAACATACTTTCGAGCTCTTCGCGCTCTACTCTCCGACGCCATGGCTCCAAACTAACGCGATCACGAACATTTCATAACGGCGTTGTAAACCACACTAATCATAAATCGAGAATCTAGCCGTTCCGCAATGGAAGTATAAGCTTCATTTCCTCCTTAATTTTTTAACGCTGCGCTAAAATTAGGGTCTGTAACGAGACTGCATTTCCTATAACTCTCCTACATGCGTACGGTTGACCACACAAATTAACTCTGATCGGAGAACTCGACCGGGCCCTAATATATTTATATATATATATATATATATATTTAATAAAGGTTGGTCTTTCAGGATTAAAGTCGCTCTCGAAATTCAACACACATAGTTTAAAAACCTCTTCGAACTTCCCACCGGTTGTAGCCTCAAACCCATATATTGACAGCTAGATAACTCGCTATGAATCCCCCGCGACCGTGAACCAAGAATTTCGGAAAACGTTGCCACATAGTTTCCATTTCTGTCCACACTTCAATGTATATCGATGTTATAATACGCTAACCGTCCGCCCGGCAATTCATAATACAAGGAGTGAAAACTAGGATATACCATTGAGATTGCATTGTATTGGAAAAAAAAAAAAAAGGGAAAAAAAAAACCAGAATTGATAAATCCGGTGCTTGCTAAAACGTAAAAATATAGCTGCTAGTAATGATGAGAAAAACTAAAAACAAATAGGAACGCCTTTCTAACATGCCAAAGCTAAACTGACAACAATTATGGTGAGAAAATTCTCGGAGAACTAGAATGAAGGGCGTGAAAAATGTGATGAAATCTGCGTAGGTGTAGTAACATCTTGAAACTTAATGATTCTCGCAATGGTCGTTGTTCCTGGACCGTTAAATGTGAATATGTCGCTAAGTTTTTGACCAGTTTATTGCCCTGTTACCTGTTAACGATGTGCTCGCTTCGACCATGTTCTACTTTTGAACAGAAACCGTCCCGTATAATTTCAAGCAACCACGGAGCCGAAACTGCTGAATCGTCTCTTCGGTCGCTGTCCACGACGGCTTTTAGGTAGCCTTTGCCAAACGATTTAAACCCACCTAGAACCCGTGTAGCAAAAACCCTTCACTCGAAGAATAAACCATAGCCGTCATATCATCTAAATAAAAAAAAAAAAAAAAAAAGATAAAGTTAGCATCAAAAACCACCATCGCATCCCCTTATAAATATAACAAAAAATGATTTGGGTTACCTCTGTAACGCTTCGCGAGATCTTTACCTGGTGGTACGCTTAGGCTCCTCCGCACCTTTCCATCTTAGCGCCCAGCGCGTTCCGCAAAAGGTGAACGCGGCATGATCGTCCACGAACACGAATTTCTCCTCTTGGTCCGGCGTGAGTTTCGTCCGCGGCCTCTTCTCACCCTTCTCTCCACCGTTATGGTTGTTATTCCGCGGATCGTGCTCATCCAACCACCTCCCAACAATCGCGACAGCGTCCTCATTCGTAAGCGTATCCCAAAGCCCATCGCTCGCCATAATCAGGAAATCCCCCCGGTTCGGTCACACTTCGTACTCTTAACCACCGGTTCGGCAGTTAAATACGGCGGCGTCTTCGAGCGCGGGTGTACGACGTTATCCCTTCCTCCTCTTCGCGATAGTAAACTCGCTGGTAAATCGGTTACGTCCCATTTTAACCTAGCGTCGCCGAATGCTCTGCTTACGGCTAGTTCGCCCATGATGCGCCAGTTGCTAACTACGTCTCGCCGGGGTGTTGTTGAGAAAGTCGCTTTTCTTCGTGGGGGTTGTGGAAGTTTGGTCGACGGATAGCTCGACGGGTAGCCAGCGGGTTGTGGTGGAGCCTATGCGCTTTCCGAGGACGGCGCGGGAGTCGCCGGTTACGGCGACGCGGACGTCGTTAGTGCGGGAATCGTGGAAGGCGAGGAGGGCGCAGGATCCTTGGAGGCCCTGTCGATTTCTGCGCTGCTGGCTTTTTTCTTTCTAGCGGCGGAGAGGATGGTGTTATCGAGGTCGGTGAAGGAGGTTGATATTGTGGTGTCGATTTGTGGCGATGAGGGGTTTGAAGAGAGGATTTGTGTAGCTTGAGGAGGTCTTTGTGGACTTTTGAGGTGAGATTGTCGCGGAGGTAGGAGGAGTTTCGCGGCCGCTGCGTAAAAAATATCGATCAGTTAAAAACATAATCCCAAAAATAGAACTACTAGCTAGAAGGAACGTACTAATGCCCATCGAAAACCCCAAAGTAGCTCCACCACCCTTCACCACACCACCGCCACCGGGCGCCTTATGGAACTCGTAGCAATGCGCATCCTCCATGGGATCATTACTCGCCAGCGTCGCCGTTTCCACCTTCACGATCCGCTACCGTTCGGCGCACTCTCCCCGTCGCACAACCCATCAGCGCCGCCGTAGCTTCCTCGCTCGACAATAACTTCCTAACCTCCTGTCCCGGCGGGGGTACATAATCGCACGGAACATTCTCCACCCTAGCGCCGTACTCGTCGACCAACACGACCCTCTTACCCTTGACCGAACTCGAACTACGCCTCCTACTCCTTCGCTGCGGTGCTTGTGTTGTAATAAAGACGACGACGATTTATTGACCATCCGTAACGCAGCGAGTACGACGAAGAGGAGGCAGAGGATGGAGGTGGTCCAGTAGTATATGCCGCTGTTCTGGGGAAAATTTACCGCGCATGATGGCGTCGGCGGAGTCGTGGATGAACTGAGGGAGCGGGGAGGAGAGATGGAGGCGTAGTTGCGGAGGTCGAGGTCGTCCATCATTTGATTGGAAATTTTGATTGGGGGGGGGGGGGGGAGGGTTTGGATATATGGAGGAAATTGAGTAGCGGAGGGTGGAAGTAAAAAGGACGGTGGCGAGAAGAAGGGCGAGAAAGGTTCACTTCTTTCGTTTTCTTAGATCTTCGAGATTGGATGAAAGAAACCTGTTTAGACCATGAGGATGGATAGACGTCGACGGGGAAAAAAAAAAAAAAAAAAAAACTCCTTCGATTAAATAAAGAGGCTTCGAGGAGAAACCAGCGATATTTCGTTTCGAAAGAAGGAATCAATGACTGACTGACTGACTGGCTGGCTGACTACCTCCTGTTTTATTTCCAAACCTGTTTTCCGTTATCGGATGAATATACATATATATATACACCCTCTTATCAGAACGAATAAAAAAAGGAGGGGGACGAATAGTTTGATAGGATTATTATTTATTTTTTGTTTATATACTTAATGTATCTGTGTTCAGTTGTTGTCAAGGGTGGAGATGGTGATGTATGCAGGAAGCATCTGTTTGCGGGATTTGGATTGGATGTCTTGATCTTAGGCGTACTTAGTGTGGTTTGGTTGGAGGAAAGGTCTGTCTGTCTGTCTCCTTTTTGTACATGTACTATGTAGTAGAGATAAAAAGTGTTGTCATGGCCTGATAGGTAAAAAAAGAAGACCCAGCAAAAAGATCAGACGGGGCGAACTCGGCGAACGGAATATTCCGTCAACGGTAACGGCCAGGAGAGTTTAATTAAGCTTAAACAAGAATACGGGTTAGTGTCCCTTTGAACCGGATTACGACGAACTGCTACCGCCGGTATTTTACCCGGATGGAGAAAGAAAAAACGTGGGAGGAGGGGACAGGGTAGTAAACAAAAAAGCAGGCATCAATCGTTGTTGTTAATTTTTCTGATATTATATTATGACCGGGAGCATTCGGCGGATAAACGTCTAAATTTACTGTATACAGTATTGATTCGTTCCTTTTTTGAGGACTAAAATACATTCTGGTTTTTTTTGTGATACAAATTGTGCTTGATATAACACACACACACGTGAGCTTGGACCATACTAAGTCGTCAAAAGAGACCAATTTTTCCAGATGCTCCAAATTTTTTTTTTTTGTAAAGGCGTCACGGGAAAAGTAAACAATTCAATAATACAAAAAAAAAAAAATTTTTTTTTTCATCGAAGAGATACTAGCATAATTGTGAATTTCTTTTAGTGGTGAGTCGGCATCTCAGTCTTCGCCTTCGTAGCAATAGCATCCTCCGACCTCCACAGCGACGTAACCGTCTTGAGCTGCGTGTAAAACTGCAGCCCGTGCTTCCCGTAGAAGTAATTCGCATACCAGCAATAGACGCCTTATTACCAGTAAACGAGAACATCGGCAACGGCACAGGAATGGGCACGTTGATACCGACCTGTCCGGCCTCAATATCCTTCTGGAACCTACCAGCCGTAGCACCGCTATTCGTAAAGATCGCCGTTCCGTTACCGTATTTATTCTTATTAATAAGCTCGATAGCCTCGTCGAGCGTGTCGACGTTCAGGCAGACGAGGACGGGACCGAAGATTTCTTCCTTGTAGCACTTCATGTCCGCCGTGACGTTACCCAGTATCGTCGGCCCGACGAAGTTTCCGTTGGGGTATTTATCTACTTTGATCCCCCGACCGTCGAGGAGGAGTTTGGCACCCTCGTCGACGCCGGATTGGATTAGTCCCTCGATGCGCTCTTTAGCTTGTGGGGAGATTACGGGCCCAGGTCGGCTCCTTCCTCGAAGCCGCCGTTTACGTTTAGCCTTGAAGCGCGTTCGGCGATCTCGGGAGCCATGTTTGGGCTTCGCCGACGAGGACGAGCGTGGATAGCGCCATGCAGCGCTGACCGGCGGCGCCGAACGCTGCTCCGACGATGGCGTTGATGGCGTGGTTACGATTCGCGTCCGGCATGACGCAGGCGTGGTCTTCGCGCCTAAATTCGCCTGCACCCTCTTCCCCTTCTCCGACCCGCGGGTGTAAATATACTGCCCCGCCTTATCACTCCCAACAAAACTAATGGCTTTAATCCTGGGTTCGTCGATGATAAAATCCACCGTCTTCGCGGATCCGTGGACGATGTTCAGAACACCGGGAGGGAGGCCGGCTTCCTTTGCGAGCTCGGCGATTATCATTGCGGCTCCAGGGTCGCGTTCGGAGGGCTTGAGGATGAGGCAGTTACCCGTTACGGCGGCGAGGGGCAAGCACCATAGGGGATCATGGCGGGGAAGTTGAAGGGGCAGATTGCCGCTACCACGCCTAACGGTTCCCTGTAGCTGCGGGTTTCCATATCCTTGCTGACTTCGAGGACCTCGCCGGTTAACTGCGTCGTAATCCCGCAGGCAGTCTATATTTTCCTCAAGTCAGCACCCTATCAATCACAATCAATCAAGTAGCATTGGGAAGGCGGATTGTAATACCTCAGCAACCTGCAAACCCCTCAAAACATCCCCTTCGCATCCCCAAACGTCTTCCCCTGTTCATGAGTAATGCTCGCGCCAACCTATCCCAATTCTGCCTAATCAACCCAACAAGCTTAAACATAATCTGCTGCCTCGTAAGCAGGCTCGTCGCCCTCCACTCCGGGAACGCTTTCTCCGCGGAATCGACCGCGGCTTTCAATTCCGCGTCCGTGGACTGCGGGACGCGCGTGACGAGGTAGTTCGTAGCCGGGTCGTACAGGTCGATCCAGTCGCCCGTCTTGGACTCGACGAATTCATTGTCGACGAACCACTTCGTGTTAGGCGGGTATGAGAGCTTCTCGTGAGTTCGGGTAGTCTATCGGAGCTGCTGCGGCGGTGGCGGCGGGTTTGAGGTGCTGGGCTGTGGCGTGGAGGCGGCGGACGGCCGTCAAGTTCGCGGCGCGGGAGATGGAAGAGGAGGCGGTCATGGCGAGGCGGGTGCGTGGGATTGTGGAGGATAATGCGAGGGATTTCGTGAGGAGCCTGCGCGATGCCATTATAAAAGGAAGAGGAAAGGAAGGAGGTTGGTGATAAGGAAGTTTAGATAGGGAGGAAGGGAAAAGTAAGACGTGACAAGACTACTGTGGGGCGTGGCGTATATGTATGGGGGGAAGAAGAGGAAGAAGAGAAGGGAAGGGAAGACGGCGAGAATCCGAGGAGCGGCGGAAACTTTATATATATATAGTTCTATATGAGTGCCACCAATGATTACCAATTGAAAACAAACGGTCTCAACAATGGCCAGGATACATATTTCTCCTGAGGCTAGCCTTAGACCTGAAAAAAAATTTTTAATACAGCTCTCTTTGGCCTGCCACTTAAGTGTTGGTTTCTAGTCGTGGTATTTGTAGTCTCTTTAGGTGTGGTGTAACTTGTGCGGACTTTTGCCGTCGTGAGCTCCTTCTGCCACCGGTGATAGCCGAGATATGGGATTTCAGAGAATCGATAAGACAAGAGCACAGCCAATAACAGCTAAAAATGGGATTCAACGTCCGCGAATGCGGCAGATTTTATATGTCAGGCACTAGTGAAAAAATTGTACTTAGAAGAAAGAAAAAAGGAATAAAGATTCTTATTACGTACATACAATGGTGTCAATGCCTCCACTAACGGTATAACTTGAAAAGGCATTGGGTTTATTTGAATCATCGTGGTGGCAATGAGGGTCTTTTTATAGGGCTGCAAGCAAGCAGTTTTGTGATACAGGTAGTACTGGTGGGGGGTTTTCCCCCGGCATTTAAGCCGAAAAGGCTTCCACAGGCAATTTGGGCGTCCAAGGGATGTCACTGGCGGCAAAGCCAGAGCTGTAGAATGATGTGATTACGCATACTTATAGTTCTGGCGATAAACTGTATCACCTATATATTCACAGCGCAGGCTGTCAGGGCTTCCGCATCATGAGGGGTCGTGTAATTTAGAATCATATTTAAATTCAACAAAATCTCCTCGTATCGAAGAGCTAAAGACACGAGAGGAGAAAAGATGGGATAGGTAGTTATAGTATAACAGTAAAAACACGGCGATGGACCGCAGTATCTATCCGAAGTAATTAATTAGAAAAAAACGCAAGTTACAAAGCTCGCTTTCTCGATCCTTTCCCTCAGAGACCTTTTTAAAAGTCGTAATATAATGATGTATTTGAAAAAAACGTAGGTTCATGAACTAAAAGAGAAAAAAGAAATTGCTTTTCCGCCTCTCAATCCCAAGTTTACTAGGATAATCCCCTCACTCCTTCTTGCTGGTGGCCCTCTTCTTGGCCTCAGGTTTGTCACTTCCGGTAGTCTTAGCTTCAGCTTCGGCGGCAACCTTCTCGGCACCGGCCTTAGCCTTGTTGGCGGCCTTCTTAGCGGCATCGGCGGTGGTCTTAGCAGCCGCGGCGCCAGATCCACCAGCGACGGCGAAGATGGTTCCGATGAGAATACCAAGGATTGTGATGATACCGGCGGCGAGACCACCGACGAACTGGGGCATGAACTGGACGGCCTTGATCGGGTCCTCCTTGGCGAGCGTGATGAACAGGTCGAGGTTGGTCTTGAAGTAGTTGACGGGATCCTCGGTGAACTTGATGTCGGCGGCGCTCTTAGGTTCCTCCGCAGCGGCGGCTTGTTCTGCTCGTCCTCCTCGGTCTCGACCTTGTGCTTGACGTCGAAGGTCTTCCTCTGGATCTCCTCGGCGTCCTCGACGGAGTGGCCGACGTAGATGTTGTCGAACAGGATGTCCTTGCTCATGGTCCAGAGCTCGAAGCCGATGGCGCCCATGGGTTCGAGGTCGGACGGGTGCTCGTCCTCGAAGTAATCCGGGTTGGCGATCTTGCGCGGGGCCCACTCGCCCTTGTAGTCTGGGTTCTCAATCATCGGGGCGGTCCACTTGCCCTTGTAGTCGGGATTGTCTTGAGGGGCTTCTCCCACTTGCCGCAGCCGCTGACGTCGTCGCACTTGGGGTTGGGGAATCATGGGGGCGATCCAGTCACCGTCCTCGTCGTCGACCCATCCCTCGGGCTTAGTCGCCTCCGGGTCGGGAATCTGCTCGGGTTCGTCTTCGAGCCAGTCCTCAGGCTTGGTGGCTTCCTCGTCGACAATCTGGAACGGCGCATCCTCATCCCAATCCTCGGGCTTGGAAGCCGCGGGGTCAGGAATCATAGCATCCTCAACCCAATCCTCCGGCTTCTTGTCATCCTTGTCGTCAATCTCCTTTGGCGGGTTGACCGAGGGGGTAAAGTCCTCGAGGAGGCTACCGTTCTTGACCTTCTCACCATCCATGCGGATCTCGAAGGTGTTGTCGGGCCTGATGATCAAGGTGTACAGAACCGTCTTCTTGGTGATGCGCGCCATGGCGGGGCTGTTGAAATGCTTCTCCTCGTACTCGCCCGTCTTGGGGTTCTTGTGCTTGAAGATGAAGTGGACCTTGTTCGTGGCGCCGCACTTGTCGGGACCGAACATGATCACGTACGGAGAGGCGTTGGAGAATTCCTCCTGGTGGAGCTCCTTGTTTTCCTTCAGGAGCTTGAGGTAGGCGCCACCGCACTCGAGTCCGTCTACAAAACAGACGAGTTAGTAATCTCATCTCGAGCTTCCAATTCGGAAGATGCACAATATTAGACTTACCTTGCAGCTTAACTTCGTACTGGACAACCAGCGTCTTGCCCTTGTTATCAATCGGCTTCTCGAACTTGGCGGAGATGGCATGGTGAGCAGCCTTGTCCTTGACAACTGCAAAATTGTAGTTAAATTAGCAACTGTGATAATATGGATTTTTTTTTGCAAGCCATCACTCTCTTCAAAAATCGAAAGAGCGTAATTACTTACCAAGACCTTTATCACCAATGATCCCTTCAGCTCGGTAGGCTCCTCGACGGCCCAGTTACCAACGTAGCTCCACTCTTCCTCGGTATTCTCCTTCTTCGCGTGGCTGGGCCTCCACCTCGTATCCCAGTCGGCGGTGAACTGCTCGAAGAAGCCAGAGTTGATATTGGAGAGAGGCTGAAAAAAGAGTAAAATTGTTAGCAACAAGCGATGAAAAGGACACATAAGCGAATTTTTATACGAGGTTTTTCGTACTCCGATACAACGCCGCCAGAATAGAACGCTGAGGAATTGCCGTTTGAACACGACGAAAGTGGACGGCTTACCGTGAAGTTTGGTTTCGAGACTTCCATGGAAGGTGATGGGAGGTACCAGTAGAGGCTTCGGCGGGGTTATCGCCCACGGCATCGTCGATGTCGTCAGCGACAACCGAGCCGATCGACGTTGCCGACAGCAGCAGAATCGCCTGGGTCTTTGAAAAACGCATCGTGAATGATAGAATTGAATAGACAACGTATGTAGATGAGGATCGATGGAGAAAGAGGAAGAGAAGAATGGAAAGGAGAGGAGAGAAGGGTTTGTTGCCAATTGAGTGAGGAAGAGTCTTGGTGGGATGGCTTTTTGTGATACAAGGTGGCAGTTTCTTTGTGTGGAAAGAAAGAGAAAAGGTTACGTGGTCTAAAAAGAAAAGAAAAAAAAAGTCTCTTTTCAATAAACGGAAAAAATAAAATAAATCCAAAATAATATAAAAAATAAAATTTTCCAGAGGGCGCACGATCTCCCCTTTCTGATTTTCAAAGTTTTTTTTTTTTTTTTTTTTTTTCTCTTCTCTCCTTGAAAGAACAAAATGAAGAAGTGAAAAAAGTCAGTTCCTCGAATTCTAAAATAATAAATATTTATATTCTTGATCAGCCTCGCCCGTATTTAGCGATCCTGAGGTTGGTTCCTTTGTGGACACGCTGGAATGTTCTACGACAAGGGGGAAAGAGACCTGAGCTTCCCTTACATTACCCTAAGGATTAGGTCGGGTAATTTCATCCGTCGTATAATTATTGGCGTGCGTGCATCTACGGTTTTAACCAAAATCGACTCTATCCTTTCTTTCTCATGACCACCTGCCAGGCCGGTTTCACATCTCCCTCCTGCCCCCTTGAGAAGGCCGTCTTTCTTGTCTCCAATGTTCAGGCTCCTCCCTGGACAAACAATCGCTCTAAGACGGGACATGAGGATGAAGGTATATCCTTCCAATTGCTCAAGCAACGATCCATCCCATCCATATTGCCTCTTGAATTTCGATACGGTGGCTCGGAAGATCCGTCCGTGCGGTTACCTTTTATAAGGATTTTAAGCTCAAGCTCTTAATTTCAGCCGATAACGTGCTAGCACAACTCAAACCCTTCTTTGCGCCCAAAAGCTTCCTCTACTCTAATTTTCATCCCATCTTCCAAACTCCCCCACCATCCATTTCGAAAACTCTGGATTGTCAACCTCAACGATGGCGGACAACCAGACGGCAACAACAGCAGAGGCTGACGCTCTAGTCATCTCCTCAGACCCTCACCATCCTGCGAATCTTATATGTAGGTGGAACCCAATTGTCAATTTTGAGTTCTCTTTTTTGTCTAAGCGCAAGGTCGCAACTTGCGAACCGGGCTTGTTTCACAATGCTGTTGCGACAAGCTTACTTCCCCCCCCTTCTACAACCCAACCCGAACATAAGCACGACCCGAGACAGGCTTACAATGCTAACACGAGAAGTCTCCTTCTCCCTACAGGCGAACTATGCCGCAACTTCTACACCTCGGCTGGGTAACCGGCACTGGAGGCGGCATCAGCATCCGCTCCGGCGAGCACATCTACATCGCCCCCTCGGGAGTGCAAAAGGAGCGCATGAAGCCCACCGACATGTTCGTCCTGCACTCCCCACCACAATCACCTCTTCCGCCTCCAATCCTGTTGAGCGGAAGTACATCCGCCGCCCGCAAGTCTTAAAACCGTCCGCCTGCACACCCTTATTCCTCGCCGCCTACGATAAGCGCGAACGCGGGCGCGTGCATACACACGCACTCACAGTGGGCGGTACTAGTCACGCTGCTGTGTAAGGGAAAGAAGACGTTTAAGATTGCGAACACGGAGATGATAAAGGGCATTCCGTGTCCGAGTAGGAAGGGTTATTTTGGGTACGAGATACGCTGGAGATTCCGATTATTGAGAATACGCCGCAGTAAGTGATTACACTCTTTTTCTTGCAGCGCTTTATTATTTATCGATCAAAAAAAAAAAAAAAATTCCCGTCCCCCTATAAGGTAGGATACGAGATTCAAGAGATGCTAATGGGTTGTGGCATTTTAGTGAGGAAGATTTAAACGTCCGCTTTAACAAAGGCGATAGAGGAGTACCCAGATGCGTCTGCCGTGCTCGTGAGAGGCACGGTGTGTACGTCTGGGGCGATACGGTATGGAAGGCGAAGACGCAGGCGGAGTGGTAAGTAAATTACTTCTCTTGAGAAATATTCAGCATAAGAAGGATTAGTTCTGACGATTGATGTGTGAGAAAATTAGCTACGACTATCTATTCCAGCTGGCGTAGAAATGATGAAGCTGGATTGGATCCAGCGGGGCCTATAGACCCTGTGGAGGAGTGAAAATGTTATGCTGGGAAGAATTAAAACTCTTTTTTTTTTTTTTGGCGATTGCGCTTGCCCCCGTATAAATAGCATCATAGGGTTTTTCTTATTTCTAGAAATGATATCCTGCATCTTCGAAGCTTGAATCGTGCTCGATAGTGGAAGTGATCCATGGTGGTATATTGATAAGAACAATAAGAAAATGGCGTTCTCTAAGACTATAGTGAATGATAAAAGGAAACAAAAAGCAAATGCGCCATATTGAAACCAGTAACTAAGCAGAAATGTCCCATCCCATCCTCAAATTTCCATAAACCTCATAACTCCGTGAACTTCTTTTTGTAATATTTTCCGTTTCTTTTTCAAAATCGAAAGATCCCTCATCTTCATGATAACCGACAAAAATAAATAACACCAAATAACCTTTTTTTTTTTTTTTTTTTTTTAATAAAAAATCAACAGAAACACTAAAAAGCAAATAAAATGAGGAAGAATGCCATCTACGACCTTCCCCTTCAACGACCGGCGGACCGTCTTCGACGCGTCGTCGCCGGGGAAAACGGGCTCGAAGTAACCCGCGCTGACGTTCTGCTTCGCGACCTCGAAGGCTTCGCGGACGGCGTCAGGGGTAGGTTGTACAGGACTGATGGGTCTTCTGGTTTGGTTGATTTCGTGCGGGTTGATTCCTGCAAAGAGAAAGAAATTCTATTAGTATATCTGGAGGAAGAGAAGAAGAAAGGATAGTTTGAATGGATGTTGGTGGTGATCACGTGGAGCTTTGTTTTAAGCGATATCGTGGCGTTTGGCGGGGCTGAAGCGGGCATTCAAAGGATTGTGGTGATATCACGGAAAAAATCCCGTGAAAGCATTTTTGAAAGAAAAAGAAAAAAAAAAAAAAAAAAAGAGAGCATGTACGAAGTTAAGTAGAAGTTATAAGAAAGTAGAAAATACTTACATTAGCGTTCTTATGCGACTGCAAATCCGGCGACGCGAGCGGCGTGGCCGGTAACTCCGCTATCGCTGGCTGCTCTCCATCTCTCCTCCTCCTCCTTCCTCCCCTCTTCCCTTAACGGTTCCACAACCTCGGTTTCTCCCACTTCCTCCCTCGTACTTTCTTGCTCTTTCCCAGCGTAAGCGTCGCAGCGTCGATAACAGGATTAGTAAAGCTCCTAATGGTTTCGCGAACGGCCTGTCTTCCTCCCCAACAGCGAACTTGAAGCCGGAAGCGGGAGCGTTTTAGATGCGTGGATGGTGGTATCGATGGTGCGACTGATGATGGAGGCGAGAGGCCGGCGTCGATGGATGCTTCGATGGTCGTGCGGATGCGGTCTATGGGATAGAGGGAACTCTTGGGAGGTGCGTTTGTTGGTTGTGGTTGTGGATTGGGAGGGAGGTGTCGATGGGGTCCATTTTTTATAGATTTGGTGAGTGGTGATGTAGTGTTGTTGGTTTTGTAGAGAAGGGAAGGGGAGTAGAGAGGTAGATGGCGATGATGCAAATATGGTTGAAGGTCGGAGGTAATCGGATCCGTGTGACTTTTTGGTTTAAGTGAGACAGACCTTTTTCGCAAAAAAAAAAAAAAAAAAAAAAAAAAAACCCGGATTACGAAATGGATTGGGGCTTTGTGAAACGGTTTAAGGCTATTTGTTTTTTCCTGTTCCGTTAGTTAGAGATATCGTGATGTTAAAAAAGATAGCTTTGGTTTTTGGAGGAGAGGGAGTTAAAAGAAGAAAAAAGGCAAATATGTTCGGATGTAGAGCTGGGAGGGATAGATGTTATGGATATTGGATGGTTGCAAGGGTTTGTGGACTGACCTCGTACGAAGAGAGGAGCGGCTGTGGGCGGTGCAAAGCTAAAGCATAATATATAACCGCCTGTTTTTTTTTTTTTTTTTTTTTAAAAAAAAAAAAAAAAAAAAAAAAAAAGGAGAGAGAGAGAGAGGGAGCTAGTTACCAAGAAATCTAGCACTATAGGTGGATAGCTTGATAAGTCCAGAACTCCTCTTTGAAAAGAAAATTTTTTAGTATCAAATCCACAAAATCCATCCAGGAGCTTTGACATCGTTGAACATTCCAAGGAAATTTCCGTTTTCTTTCTTTCTATTCGGTTCGGTGGTACAATAATAGCAGCACCGATGACGAATCCCACTATGCCCTGTTTAGTACCCTGTAAGAGTAGATCTTCGGTTATCGATTATACCCAAAAAGAAGCAGGGCAGGTTTGACTAGCAACCGTTGCACGTATCGACGTCATACATATTCAGATGACTTTTTAAAGCAGCGATCCTCCTGATAGGTATTGCTGCTGGCTTCTTAGCTGTTCCTAATTGTATCGTCTGATCCTACTAATGAAGAGAGCCAAAAGGAATGGGAAGCTTTTCGGCCCTACGCTGTAGCACCGCCACTGACGTGATGATCCAGAAAAAAAAAAAAAAAAAAAAGCCGAAAGCCGCTCTCAGGATTGTTTACCGGGAACTGAACAGTATGCAATGCACGTCAAAGCTTGTCTTTGGTTCTTCGGCTGCTGGTCACGTTGAGAATGTTTAGTTCATATCCGGCTCATATTATTCAGTATATATATCCGAAGATTAGTTATATACTAAATTTGAACCATCGCCAAAGTGCAGTAGAGGCGCGGTCGAAAAGATGCGTAACTGGAAGAACCGAGCGTTGAGGTAATGACACCTGGCGTTTTGCAAATAGGAAAAATACATATCACAAGTTGAATCCATATGCACGGGTATCGTAACACCGTTAGTAGTATGAAAATTGTCGTCGTAATGTTTCTCGTTCCGCTCCTCTTCCCGCTAGAAAAGTTAATTGGATCTGCCAGATTGTGACGACGAATGCTTTAATAGCCTGTTATTTATTTCACAAAAACTATTGAAAACTGGCAAACTAAGGGACTTATCTGTATATTAATTGTATTGTAAGTCGCATCAATGAACCGGATTGGATTTGGATTGCTTGTCCCGCTGTGCCCGCAGTTCGAAAGTAGTTGACCACAGCAAAAAATGGAAGTTCACAATCACGTGACCACAACAAGAAATCTTGGAAGCGATGTCACCGCGTCGCACTGAGCTGAGCGGGTATATGGTCTGATACCTGACAAGGGGGTGTTGCCGGAGTATGAACCATTCTTTCATCCGCGTACCTGAAACAACGTACTGCAGAGGCTTACGCATTATCCGCCGCTTTCCAACCACGCCATGTTCGGTGTGGGTTCTCTTATCAATCCGCCTTCATAGTTTGGGAGGTGTTATACATTTACATCGAAGAGCCGGAGGAAGCAGAAACCCATAATATCCGGCCTCATTCCGCAATTTCTGTCTAATGACAAAGGTCTCACGGTGTAAGAGTATCCCGATATCTCGAAGCTCTACGATAAAGAATTATACTAGTGAACGAGATAGTCCGGACAAATACCTCCTTTTTATGGCTTTTTTTGTGCCTGTTCTGATGGGTTTCGAATTTAAAATCTAGATATGGTGTGTGCTGTCCAATTTCTGTGTATCCCTCTTCGTTATCCCTCCCATCGCAGTCAGATCTATGTGGCGGCCTTTGACCATCGTAGCTTACTCGTCGGTATAGAACCGGAATAGGGAAACATTTTTGTCATATGTCGGGTACCTTCCGTTTTTCATCTACATCCTATCCTACAGCCCTACCAGCATCCGTATCATACCTTTGCAGGTGCAGCTGAAAGAGACTACGTTTGTTGATTGAGGAAAACTAGAAGAGAATAATGTATGTACTAGTTTTTACGGAGGCAATTCTTAATGGACACAGTATCCTCCCAGGCCGTCTGACGGTTCTTATCGCCCAATATTTTCGGGGAAGGAATACGATGCAATATTATGCTCAGTGTCTGAAAATTGATCTAACAAGCCACGTTTTATACAACGCCTCGATTTCCCGTTCTCCGTGATTTTGCTTAGATCAAAAAGTCTAGCAAGATCCTATCATGCCGTCTTCAACGTTCTACGTACTAGTATCCGTCCCTGTTCAACTCAGCGCGATCAGATCTATATTTAAGCCCTTTTGAGGTCACGGCTGCTTCGTTAGTCTTAAGTTTGGATGGGTGAACTGTTTGTCATATGGCAAAAAACTGCGTACTATAACGCTGTGCGTCTGTCTCCCCAACCCTAGGGCTTCTCACAAAATTCATATCTATATCCTCGAGGACCATGTTGTAAAGAGACTATGCTAGTTGGTTGGTTGGTCGAGGAAACCTTTAGGAAAAATCTTGACTATGATGTCTGTACGGCTTCGATGTGATACTAGTCTCTTCCCAGATTCGCTTAACGGGTTTTATCGACGATTCGCGAAACGGCAAATACGATGCAAGATTATACTTCCAGAGAATGAAATTGGTCTGAAGAAACTCCCCTTATTATATGAAAATGTGATTTCCACTTCTCATGGTTTTCCTAAATTGAAAGGTCCTGAGGAGATTATGTCCGCTACGCGAGCTTTCCACGTACTATCCATCCATCGCGGTCAGCTCTATACAGAAGCTCTCCGTCGGTCTTCCGCTTGGATTTGTAACCTTTTGTCTTATGACGAGCTGCTCATCAAGAAAAAGGTTGTACGCCTCTTGATCTCGAGAGTCCCTGGAGAAATTTCGATTATAGTATTACTTTCCAGCTTCGGTCTGAACAAACTCACCACTAAATGTCTTAGGAGTCATGGGCAGCAAGATAAGAATAAATGCACAATATATTATAAAACGCTAAATGTACTTTTGAAAATGAAGAAAAAGTGAGACGTTACTCGGCATGATTAATAAATAATACTATCATTAAAAATAAATAAGTAAGAATGAAAACGCCAATAATCAAAAAACAAGAGGGAATCAATAATCATTTTGTGTTTTTGTGCATGGTATACTCTGAATAGAAAAAAGGGTAATGAATGAATGTATGTATACAAACCCAAACAAGTGGTATAAGTGAAAGTCTGAATGCGGGGACATCCTCCAAAAAGCACAATGCCATACCATACAATCTCATTTTTTCCAACAACGACAGAAAACATCACAGCAAACCATCCCCAAAAACAAGAATACGGCCTACACAGCACGCAGTCGGCGGACAACTAGCCCGATCCGCTCCCGGTCCTATCGTGCCCGCCGAAAGAACTCGCGTCAGTAACAACGCTACTCGTACGCCGTCGAACTCGCTCGTACTCTGGTACAACCTCGCACCTTAGCGCCGGCACCGTCATGCCGTAACCCTTCGTCGCCCGCTGGGTCGTGCCGGTCTACCTCGCAGCTGACGACTATATCCAACCCTTCCCGCCGATCAATTATGCTTTCGTTTCCCTGTCGTCGGGTTCTGTTACGTCTCGACCTACTGATGTCATTGAACGGCCAGTAGTGTTTTCTGATATCGTGCAGTAGTTTCGCGCGGTAGCATGGTGTTGTTGTTCCGTTTTTTGCCCGAGGGTCAGTGAAGAATATTTTTATCTGAGTTTCTTCGGTGGAGTTTCCGAGCTTGTGGGATTTCGTGGCGCGCTTGTTGAGGAAGTCGGCGAGGTTGTCCGGTGGGGCTGCAGGTATTCAATTTAGCACCATATTTTGTACTGGAAACAATTTGAATGATAGTGGTAACTCACAGTGTTGACGATGGCGGAGGATATCACGTTGAGCATGTACCGGTGGTCATTCTTCTTAGCGATGTTCAGCTTCGGTTTCGAGTAGAAGTAACCGAAGCTTGCAAGGTGGACGTCGCCGCACAAAAAACATCCCCGTCAGAAGAAAAACATTGCCAATAATCCGGGTCCAAAATGAAACACTTACCCTAGGAAAGTAACGCGGACGTTCTTTGACATCGCCAGCTTCTGCATCGCCAGAACGAAAGTGTTACGCTCCGCCTTGTGGCCCCTCGCGGTCCAGTGGTCCATCATGTCGTCGAGCAGCTCGACCGTCCCGTCGAAGCGATTGAGAAATCCGTTCAGAGTGGCGTGCCTAAGGCTCCCCAGCTTCTTAATCGGGCCCATCAGCGGAGACGTGAAGAGGTTCTCCAGCCAGACCATCCGCGGGTACGCTATGGGTACGCCCAGTAGAACGATCAGGTGTTTCGTTTCGTTCGCCACGATCTCCTTCTCTAGCCTGTCGAATATCCGTTCGTACGTTTCTTTTGTTACGACGACGTCGCGCTAGATTGAATATCAGTAAAAGAACCTCGAAATAGAAATGTAGAATGGTGAAGCTCACAGTTCTTTCCGTCCGGCAGTCCAGGCCCAAGAAGCCACTTTCCTGCCAAGAACATAAATTGCTTCGGCTGTACTCCTTCATATAGGGTCCAGGATTCGCACCCAATATCCAACTCGGCTCCGAATGCTCGCCTTCGTCGGCCATCGTGTGATGCTGGAACAGCAGGTAGTACTTGAACGCAACCTTTCCAAGCCCGAGAAGACGGGACAGGTATTGAAGTGTTCGCGTAACTTCCGAACCCGTCGATGATATCGTGATCGTCGTATATATTGACAGTCGGAATTTGACTCGATGCGACGCCGAATAACCCTTGCGAAAACCACATCGCGTACCTGTCCCGGTAGAAATCCTCCAGTTCGTCTCTCATCTCTTGTGTAAACGGCGCCGAGTATTTGTTCAAGGGGTTCCGCGTCTCCAGCCATGCGCCGAAGTGGTGGGTATTGTTCATGACGCAGTCCATATATACCTGATCTCCACCGCCGAGCATAACGTGATAAGGTTTCGTTGCATGGTCTGCGGAATAAGTTAGTGCGCTGTTTACCCTGAGAGAAGTATTGGGGGTAGAATTACTTCGTAGCACATCTCTCCACAATGGATCCGGCCCGCAGAAGTCGTCTGGATTCACTGACAGACTAAAGCCATTGCAACTGTAGAACATAATATTCATCGTTTGGTCCTTTGCCGGTACCCAGAACCCAATACTGGGACCGTTGTTAATCTTGTAGGCTATTCTTTGTTGCTAAACTAAGGTTAGCTAACCAAACCCACTTTAAAATTCGCAAAGTATACTACCTGGTCGGTTAATTCCACTTCGATATGGAATCTCCAGAATGTAACGCCGCGCTCCGAGAGTAATCTGGTCGCCTCAACCTCACGATACTTGTTCATCTTCTCGCCGTCCTTGCCTTTCCGAGGTCTTTCTGTCTGCCCATTCCCGTTGAGGTGGTGGCTAGACGAAGGATCCTGAAATGGCATTGGCGAGGCGCTACCATTAGTATGACTAGATGCGTGTGAACGCGCTATGACCGGTCGCGGGGGCGGAGGCGGGTCCAAGTTATTTTTAATCCCTAACGATGCCGACTGCGCGAAGAGGCGGAGCTTAGGTACAGGACTGTATGTCGATCCTTCATCCGTGGTGACTATCATGATGGTGCCTCTCCAGATTTCTGTAAAGGATTCAGCGTCGCCAAGATGTGTTGCTGGGATCTGTTGCTTCCGGAGACCTAGATAACGTAGCAGCGGCCCACACTTGACATTTATAGGCGGGCTAAAAGCGCTGGGCATCGGAGCTGATCTCACGGCAAGACCTCTGGTTAGCGTTGGAAAACATTCAGACAGCCTCTTAAGCTCTCCAAAGTACGGATGCTGCAGCGACTGCGTCACGGGAAAACTTGAAGACGACGAGGACCCATGCGCGCAATGGAGTTTTTGCGGGCAGGGAGTGAAGTGGTTGGGCCAACGGAAAGGTGACGAGTCATGGTCGGATCATCATACGGAGGGAAACGAGCATGAGGCACCTTTGTGGCCGGTCAATGAGCGGGTTGACCACCATTGCATGCAGCGGAGTCTCCGGCGAAGTCGGGAACAGAATGAAACCCTTGGCATCCGGAACAAAGAAACAGAAAAAGAAATTTTATTTTGCATACCATCGCCCTCTTGAGCGTCAATTGTTTCGGGAATATTTATATCGGACGCTCTCAAGTGAGCCGTGTTATCGATCTGGCTATCGATCTGGCCGTCAAGATTGTGCATTTGTCCTCCTCTTTTTGCACAAGATCGCCATCGTGGTTGTGTCGGTGAAAATGCCCTCGCAGGTGCCATCTATCCTGCCAGTCTGCCCTTTGCGCAAGCGGAGGTGCTGTGGCATCTGGTGGCGTTCTAGGGTTTTGAACTGCTGTGCTGGGACCTGCTACCGCTTCTCGGACGACCGGCGCAACTGGAGAATGTGGCGTACTACTGCGCGGCGGACGACGAAGCTACAGCTGGTGCGGGGCCTGGCGCTCCTTTTGTTGGTGTTACCATATCCTGCGCGACGGAGCATGGATTGGCGTCTGTGACGCTATCGGCGTATCGCTCAAATCTTCCATGCTCGATACAGGACTAATTTCAACGTCGTTGGGATCGTTCGGGTCGTACGGCGCTCTCCAACGTGTGCGCTTTGCCCTGTCCGCGAATGTAGCCTTCGTCGCGGAGAGTAATCTTCGTCCCGTTATATTGTTCACGTTGCGGACTGCTGTCGGTTCGGTTGAGACAGCGCGTCGCCCCTTAGGTGTTGGCGTTGTGGCACCGTCGCTTTCCGAAAGCCTGCGGCTGGTAACGCGCGAAGTCAAGCTTGTGCTGCGCGACAGCCTCTCAGCTTGCCTTTTGCTCAAAGACCTCGAAATTCCTGGGCTATCCTTTCCCCGAAGCCCCTCTTCCTTGCCAATGTGCTTAAGTTCGAGCTGGAGCTTCTCGAGTGGTGACCGGTCGTCCGCCCTCGTAAATATTGTGCGATCCGATTCTGTACCGCCCCCTATCGAGCCCCGTGGAGATGCGCCGTAAGTGAAAGACGACGGGGGGTAATTGGTGCCTGATTGCCGTTCTTGGCCTGGTGTTGCTGTCGCTGTTATCGGCGTGGTGTCGATTTCGCGACTCCTCTGTTTTGGAGGCGTCACTTGGAGCGCTGGAGGGCTGCTAACGTTCCTTAGCTGGCTATCGTCGCTCCTGTAATGCCTGTAATAAGGGTCGTCCAACTCCTGCGGTCGACCCTGGCGTCGCTTGCCCTTCTCCCTTGGCTTCACGTAAGGAATGGAATCTCGCACTTCCGAGGAATTCGGAAGATATGTCTTGCTCGTCGGCCGCGGAGCAAGCGAATTGAGAGCGTCGGGGGATTGAAACGGCGTCGAAGATTCCGAACCGGGTGGTGATGGCGTCGCAGGAGTTGGAGGCGACAGTTGCGAAGGAATGCGAGGTTGTCCGGCAAGTAGTAGTTCGGTTTCCGTCGACTGCCGCTACCCAGATCAGCCATTTGAGGCGACAGCAAGGGATGGAATCTCTCCGTCTCTTGTAGCAAAAACCCTCTAACGTTCTTTCTCCCTCTTTTTACGGGTTCTCTGTATTTTTTTTTTCTTTATTGCTTCTTCCTCCCCTTGACCCCCTTGTCCAGCTTGTCACGCGCGAATGAAATCCCTACCGGTTTCAATTGTAGTTTAATGAGGCTTTGTAGATAGAAAATGAAAATGAAAGCGAAAGGCTTAGAGCTGAAAATCGGCGACGCAAAACGATAAAACCACCGAACTGAAACGCAATAGATATATGTCCGGGAAAGAAGATCGCGGGAAGATATTAGCTTCAAGCACAAAGGGAAAAAAAACAAATAGCGAAGGGCTGGAGGGTTATAAGGAGTATGAAGGAATGAACGAAGAAGATAAAAAGGATGCCGCAGGAGAAGATAAGTGATGAGTGATGATTGGGAATGGGATTGGGATTGGGATTGGGATTGGGGGGGAAGAAAGCGGGAATGACGAAAGATTCGCTTGGTTCTTCCCTTTTCTTTTTTTCTTTGGGGGTCAAGGAGGGCAATTATTATTAAATTAATGGATAGGAGGAGATTTGGGGGGCAGCACCTTTACCAGAACTAGAACCGCTAACCCGCGCGATTTTCTTCTTTCCTTGTAAATAAATTAACGAGGCTGGAAAAATATCGACGAAAGAAGGCGGTCAGGGCCTAGAGAGAGACGCCAAAAATTATATTATAAAAAAGGGAACCAATTGAACGTGACGAAGCTGAGGTATAAAAAGCCAAAAGACGGGACGATACGATGGCGAAAGCAAGAGCCTTAATAGCCTCCTATGGCATAAATAGCTTGCAAGTTGCAGACCCTGGGGCCCTTTTATATATAATCAACAAATTATTCAATGTTTATATCTTCCCTGGTCGAAATACGGAGATCTCGTAATGTAAATCTCTCACTTCGATCATAATTTTACAGGCGCAAGCAACGCAAGAGCAGCGATTGTTCGGTTTCTCCGTTTTGGTGAAATTGGGGGGATATGCAGGAGGGCAGTTCAGCTCAGCTCAAGTACAAAAAGGGTCCGGATCCCTGAAAGGAAGAAAAGAAAGAAGTCGTCCACCCCCCTTTTTCCCTTTCAATCAAAATGTTCCCTTGTCGACCCAAGGCTACCTTTTCGAGCTTCTGCAGCGCATCGTAAGGGTTCCTGTTTATTGCGACTAGTAGTATCCTTGCGATTAATTCTGCACCTTTTCTGATAAGTACGAACGGTCCTTTTATTCTCCGTCCGCTATCTCGATCAAGATCAGGGAATAGCAATTCGTACCCTGCGTCCATCGGTCAATTCGGCTCACCAGGTGTCGCAAGGCTGTTTGTGCACAAGGCACCGAGTCGAGATGTTATTTGGCGACAGTAACGTGGATGCGTATCCGACTTCAAGGCGAAGGGACTTCCTTTTGTATGCGACATCGGCGCAGAATGCAATTGATAGATAGGAAAAGCGATCGCATCCAAGTTCCAAGCAGTGCTGCGCCAGTTGTTCCTTGACCGCACAATTTTTTTTTCCTGCTACCACAGCCTGCCTGGTCTTACGTGTGCTTGTGACATCCCGGTATCGACAAAGAGGCTAAGGCGCAACGGACGGGGTAGTGCCAAACTGATGAATCGTCCATGTTAAAAGTCGTCCTATCGCAAACCTGAATAGTGAGCGAAAGTGCTGTATATCCAATTCAGATTATTATATCGTCAATTAATAAATGTTTTAATATAAGTATAATGACCCCGCTATAGTTGAAGTCCTTTAAACTTTTCTTGGAGCTTTAATTTTTGTATAGGGAAAGACCCGCAAAAAAAACCTGTCACTACTCAGGTAGGACCCCACCAAATGTGTGGTGGAGCCTTAAAGAAGTCTCCCTTATTGGGTTTCAGCTAAGATTCCATTTTCGGAAATGTAGCGTGCAACTATATCTGCTTAGTCACTCAGAGACTTGAAATTCGAAAACCCATACAGAACAATTGCGAAACAAAGCAATTGATAAGTCGCACTTTTAAACAGGGCAAAGAGTGATTGAGATAATTCAACTAAAAAGGAATTGAGACTTCTCCTCGACGATTCTTGCATATCAAGGGTTATTTTTTTTTTTTATTTTTTTTTTTATTCTCTATAAGAGGCTGAATAAGTGTTAGTGCACGTGCTGTATAATAGTTGTATAGAGAATTCTATTTTTGTCGATGTATTTATTATTCTGCAGTTGGATCCTCAGTAACAACTGCTGTATACGTATACAGTTCCCCTGAAGTTTTTTTTTTTTTTTTTTGATTCTTCTCTCTTTTTCCTTACGGCTCTTTATTCCTTCTCTCTTTCTTTGTTCAAAGCCTCCGATTTTCCAACAAACCAATTTCTTCCTCTTCCTCTTCCTTCTAACAATACTCATTCTTTTTTACTTCACGGATGGCAATTCTTCCATCGTTACATCAGTAACATATCTTTTCATCTCTGTTTGATCGTTGTTCGCTCATAGAGGGCTCTGTCTGGGAAGCTCGGTTCCTTACTACTTCGCTCATTCGCCGTCTGACATCTTTTTAGGGTTGTCTCTCCCTTTTTTGGACCTTCCTGGATAGAAGGGCAATACCCGCCACGTTATCTGGAGGATCGATAATTTCTTCACCCAATCTCGAACCTCCCTTCTACATATCCACCGACTCATCCTTCTTTTATCTATTATTGCCGAAGGAGTCTCCCATGAGAAGAGAACTTTCGTAGGATATTTCGGAATTTTTGTCTCTTTTTTTTTTTTTTTTTTTTTTCTCTTCCTCTCCTTTGAAGAAGAATCTCCTCTTCTCTTCTCGCCTTTGCTCTTCTTGTTCTCCTTTCTCCATTCGATAAACCTTTCGTTAGACCTTTCTCAAAATTTCATAAGCAGCAATGCGGGTGCTCAGGCCAGCTCTGCTGCTGCTTACCTGCGCGACACTCGGCTCTTCGACAATCCGGCGAGCTCGTGATTACGAAAGGCGGGATTACTACGTGCTCGAGCTTCGGTCGGACAGCCAGATCCATATATCGAGGAGTCGTTAGGCCTCGAGCACGAGGAACCTCTGGGCGAGCTAGCAGGCCATCACGTCTTCTCGAAACCAAAGCACGACGGTGATGCGGTAGAGGAACACAGGCAGAACCTCCGGCTGGTAAAGAGGGATCCGGCAGCCGCCGCGTACTTTGACGACGCTATAATATTCCATCAGAAGCAGAAGGTGAAGAGGCTGTACAAGAGGGAGCTCCCGCCGAGGCAACATAACGCTGCGGATGCCGGCGGACACAAGATCGAGGTCACCCCGCGGATTATCTTCGGCAGATGAACGAGAAACTTGGGATAAAGGATCCGATCTTTAAGGACCAATGGCATCTGGTGAGTGCTTGGAAACATCCCTACTTTGTATGCCATAAAATTTCTAACAACCGCATGCAGCACAATCCCCTGCAGCAAGGACACGACGTGAACGTAACCGGTCTCTGGCTCGAAGGTATGCTTTTTCCGTGCATTAGCGCCATAATCCTCAATTGCAGTTCACTAATTATCGTGTCTAAAAAGGTATTACCGGAGCTAATGCGACGGTGGCGATCGTCGACGATGGGTTGGACATGCACAGCGGGGATCTCAAAGCAAACTATGTAAGACCCGAACATCTTGGCGAATTTTAACCTGCGTGAAAACGGTCAACTCTAACTAATATGCTCTTTGCAGTTTGCGGAAGGAAGTTGGGATTACAATGATCCGGGACCCGAACCCAAACCTCGTCTCTTCGACGACAAGCACGGCACTCGATGCGCTGGTGAGGTAGCTGCGGCCAAGAACGACATCTGCGGTGTAGGAGTTGCGTACGATTCCAAGGTCGCGGGTATTCGCATCCTTTCGAAGCAGATCTCCGACTCGGATGAGGCTATCGCGCTCAACTACAAGTACCAGCAGAACCACATCTACTCGTGCAGTTGGGGCCCTCCTGATGACGGAATGGCGATGGACGCCCCCGGTATTCTCATTAAGAAGGCTATCGTGCAGGGCATCCAGAAGGGCCGTGACGGGAAGGGGTCGCTCTTCGTTTTCGCTTCCGGCAACGGCGCTAACAACGGCGACAATTGTAATTTTGACGGCTACACCAACAGCATTTATAGCATTACTGTGGCGGCTATTGATAGGACTGGAGCCACCCATACTATTCCGAATCTTGCTCTGCGAATATGATCGTTACTTATAGCAGTGGTAGTGGAGATGCAATTGTAAGTTGAATTTTCGAAGCTCTCTTTTTTTCCTTTTCGCAATTTTAGTCAACCGTTCCACAAAAGCTCTATAAAGCTAATACACGTCATTTTTGTAGCACACCACCGACGTCGGAGAGAACGCCTGTTACAGCGGGCACGGTGGAACGTCTGCTGCGGCGCCGTTGGCTGCAGGTGTCTTCGCTTTGGTTCTTCAGGTGCGACCGGATTTGTCGTGGAGAGATTTGCAGTACCTATGTCTGGAAACCGCTATCCCTGTCAATACAGATGATAAGGATTGGGAGACACAACAATCGGCAAGAAGTACAACCACATGTACGGCTACGGCAAGTTGGATGCCTATGCGCTCGTGCACGCCGCCATGGATTTCAAGTCCGTCAAGCCCCAAGCCTGGTATCATTCCGCGGTATACACCATCAACCACGAAATCCCTAACGGGGAGTACGGTCTACACACCTCCCTGGAGGTCAAGAAGGAGGATCTCGGTAAAGCGAACCTCGGTCGCCTGGAGCACGTCACCGTCACTATGAACCTGAACCATTCTTGCAGAGGCGACCTTTCCGTCGATCTCATTAGCCCCAACGGGATTACGTCTAAGATTGCGGTCCGAGGAGTCGGGATAAGGCACCGAGGGTTACCAGGACTGGACTTTCATGAGTGTTAAGCATTGGTAAGCAAATATACCCAATAGTTCCTCTTCACTGCATAATTCTAACATTCCCGATTATTTAGGGGCGAGGATGGCATAGGGAAGTGGACCCTCATTGTCAAGGACACCGTCAACCCGGAACACAAAGGCGCGCTCGTCGACTGGCAGCTCAACCTCTGGGGAGAATCCGTCGACGGCGCTAAGCAGGCCCTGCACCCCATGCCAGGCGCAGCGCACGATCCTTACCCGACCGTCAAGGGCGAGGTCTACACTGCACCCGTTGCCGAACACACCGATCTCCCAAGTTTACACCCGAACCCGAGCGACCACCCGCACCGCCCCGTCAACTCGAAGCCCAAGCCGCACAGCCTTCGACGACTTCCTCCTCCGCGTCTTCAACAAGCCACGGCGTCGTCGCCACCGCGGCCCCGATCCCGACACCAAAACCGGCACGAAGATCGGCAGCGAGAAGGAAACTGAAAAGCCCGGCGACGCCGAGAAGGACAAGGACCATAACTCCTACCTGCCCTCTTTCTTCCCTACCTTCGGCGTCAGCGCGAAGACCCAGGGTTGGATATACGGCGCCGTTGCCGGTATCGCCATTTTCGTCGCCGTGGTGGGCATTTACTTATGCGTCCAGAAACGTAAGAGGAACGCGAAGAGTAGCCTGGACGCGTACGAGTTTGCCATGCTGGAGGACGAAGCTGACCTGGAAGCCGCTGAGAAACTTACAGGCGCCGGCACCGGCGGAAAACGGAAGGTTAAGAAGGGTAGGGATCTGTACGATGCGTTCGGCGAGAGCGACGACGACGAGCAGGAAGGGCTGAGGCACCATACTGTGGGAAGCGATAGCGATGATAGCGATGCGGAGAGCGATGAGGCGCTTGAGAGTTACAGGACGTTCCGGATCCTGAGAAGGAGAGGGTGGTCGGTCGTCGTGATAGACTTTTTCTTCTTTTTTGTTGTAGAAAATTTTTTAATTGTTTTTTGGGTAGAGATTGCATTTTTTTTTTTTATTTCCACTTTTTGCTACTGTCTTTCTTATATATGCATTAATCACGATTAAAAGGGAGGAGGGAAGAGGTTTTTGGGGTTCTGCTTTTACTTTCCCCTCTCCTTTGTTCATGAATTAGAAGAATTTGTTTGTATTATCTTTCTACTACTGCTGTTTACTGTACTTTGTGTTTCTTCACTACCGTTTGATTTTCAGAATGCCTTTTCTTTTTCCTTTCATGACTTAAAAAATAAATACCTTGGGTTAATTCTTTACTTGTTTTTACGTACATTAGCAGTTCCTTTGGGATTTATAAAATACGAGGACTATTCTTCTTTGTTATTATACTACTACAGAGGGCTTTGCTGGGTGTATAAGAGGACAGGAGGTACAAAAATTACAATTCTAAAAACATTAATAAAAATCCATTGAGTACACGACTAAAATACTATCCAACAACTTCATCCATCTCGATGGGTGATGAATGATATATAACTGCTGCTGCGGAGGGAATTCGGGAAAAATGTTACCAGCGTACGGGAAACTCTGACTTTAGTGATGGCTGTATACATTTGGCATTCCTTGGAGCGTGAAATACGTATCGCATTGTTCCAGCCGTAATGAACCGTTTGCTATCCGTCCCGTTGCCTACAGTGATTGTTTTTGTATGAGGAGTAGTAGATAATAGTCTTAGACCTAAGTAATAATGATAAAAAAAAAATAATAACTTTTTGGAGTATACGGCGGTTGTAGATAGCATCGATGGACAAAAATACTATCCAGGGTGACGAAGCTTCTGGGTGGTGAATGTATGTTTTCTGACCTTTCTTTTCAAGATTGTAGGATACTTTATTGAAGGAGAGCCCGGTCTTTTCGTTGGGCTGTTTTTGCTATGCGTCGCGCTTGCTTGTGGTAATTGGTTTTTATGAGAGGGGACCATGAATAAAACGACTTTTTGAAGGCATGGTCGGTATAAACTTCCTCACGTCTTTGGGAGTAGTTACTCAAGTAGTATGCATTGTGCCGTCAAGACGGAGAAAAAGAGCATTATCTGTCGCCAGAAAACATTGCTGGTGAATATGCTCCAGGCTTTCCCTGATATGTAAATACTTTATGAGAGAAGAGCCATGCGTTTTGTTGGACCGTTTTGCTATAGCTTGCTCGCTGTTATACTTTTTTATGAGGAGATAACCATAAAGTAAAATAACTTATACACGGTCTGTATCACACTTCGTACTTGCTTCAAAGTCTTTGGAAGCAATTATAGTCGTGTCGTCCAGACGGAGAAAAAGCGCACTAACTATCATTTCGTCAAAGCCTGGTCGTTGGTGACTGCATGCGTCCCCGCCTGAGGGAACGTAAATTGCTTTTCCTACTGCTCTCCCGCCAATCATTGCTATGCTTTCCTCTTCGAGACGGAAAGTAAAATACAAAACATGCAATACAATAACTCTAGAGTGCATTGTCGGTATCAAACTTCGATTTTTAACTGGCTAGATGTATCCACCATCAGAAATCATCCGCTGGTCGATGTATAACTCTTCTCCTCATTTTAGAGGCGAAATACCTATCGGGTAGGGCCAGGCAATTTCGTTGAACCGTTCTGCTATGCGCTTCTCACTGATAGATTGTTTTTATTGATAGGATAGACATTCTGAGCAAATTTGTCGGTCGTTATCATCCGCTCCTAACTTGCTAAGATATAACGTGGTGGTGGAAGAAGAAGAAAAACATTCGCTGGTGAAATGTATCCTCTGGGTGTAAAAAATACTTGTAGATCTATGGGGAACTTTTTTGGTTCTGCTGCTGTCCGGCGCCTCTCGGAGCCAGTTTTTTATAGAATGGAACGGAAAATACAAAATGTAAAGACAACAACTTTTAAAAGTCTATGTTCGGTTTCGGAGCTGTTTGGGAGTAATTACATCGTGCGTGCAAGGTAAAGATGGAAAAAGCCCACTATCTGTCTTCAGAAAACATGGCCGTTGGTGAAGGTGTGTCTGTCATGAGGTGAAAAGGATTAAAAAGTCCATAAATAGGATAGCTGTCAGCTTGGAGTACAAAGCGATTATTATGATCCGTTGCCTAATATCGTTATAGGTGTGATTACATGCTATGGCGGAAGAAAAGAACTATCCTTCTTCAGAGAGACAACATTCGCTGGTGAACGCACCCTTCGACGTGCTCTCCACGTAGAATACTCAAGTACTTATCGTGCTTTTTGGTTCCTAAAATGCGTTTGTTATAAGTTATATTTGAGGGTTTTGTTCTGGGGTACGCTGGATGTAATGTATAGTGAAGGCAGTGGGAAAGAGTAGTAGAAACTATCAGGCGAAGTGTCATCTAGCTGTAAACTCTCTCAGTTCACACAGTTTATGCTGTCTTCTTCTTCAGAGTCACTTTTATTGGCACACATTGATAAACTCTTCTTCACCGGATTCTCGCTAGAGAAAATAGTTACCAGCGGTATAATTCTATGGCGCTTCGTAGTAAATACTTTAAGTGTAGATAGAAAGACGGTTTTTTTTTTTTTTTTTTTTTTGATTTAACACAACCATATCCGTTGAGTATCTTCGATGACGAAAATCCAGCTATCACAAATTGCATGTAGGTCAGTTTCTAGATCGGATTCGCGAAACTTCCAGAATGTATTTTAAAGGAATGCTCAAGCCAAAGCTATGGATGCCCTGAATATCATCCATTGACTTTAGGCCATAAAGCAAATACCTGCGGGGTGGGGGTTGGATAGTAGCCACTATGTATAGAACTTCTCATTTCGTTAATTATTGGTGTGTAATTAAAACGCTGACCTCTCTGTGCTCACGCATTTTATATTGCGCTCCTTGGGATTGTTCAAAATTATGTATACAACCACTAGATTCCGTTTGTTAGTTAGGTGATCTGGCATCTAGGCAACGATCGCTGGCACAACTCTCGCTCGCTCCATGGTAGATATAAGAAGGCGTTGGTGATAGCGTTTAGGGCTATCTTATTCTCGCGTTCACGGCCGATACCCCGTTTAAGTGGTGCGCTTCTGAGCACGGGTGGAATATACGGTTGCGCTTGGCTGCGTCGATTTCTCGTAGTTCTGTATACGATTGCAAAGGGCCTACCTTTTTGTCAAATAATTGCCTAGCATGATATGCACAACTCTGGTTCACCTGTTTTGCGGAGCTTTCGGCCAAAAATGTCTGGTTACGAGATAGGGAGCTTACAGCAGGCGTATCATTAATACAAGGCATTAATCCTATCAGAGATTTCCGCGGCGTTCTGAATTTAGATATCTCACTTGTCGGATCCATCTAATATCATGAGCAAAGTTTAGTAGTGATAGATCTACATCTTTCTTCTAATTCTCGGTGTACATTGCTTATCGAAGAATGCTTGATTGCTGGTAAGTATCTTATGCTCGTTAAAAATGCTCAAGTTTAGATAAATATACGGCGCTGCTCTGTTCGGGACATTTTAAAGTGTAATTGATAAGGGAGAGCTACTGCAATCCCTCCTCGTAGTTTGTCTAGTGTGAACTTAATGACTTTCCAACTCTATTCCTAGTGTAGAGTGCTCATGGCGTTTGCAGGGGCGTTAAAGGGCTGGTATCTATCGGTACCATCGTTGTTAAGTGCCTAAAAAACCGTATCATGCTTCCCTCACCGCTAGAAGCTAGAGCCGTATCTAGCCAGGAAGCATGAAATTCAGAGTAGATTTAAGCCCTATCAAAGATATCAACTGTCTATGGTATTGTGTTTTACGGTGCAGACTTATAAGACGAGCTTAGTGACCTCGTTAAAAAAAAGATGGCTTTACGTTTTCCCAGCCCAACCTATCGCTGGCATTCTTTTACTTAAGATCTTTGGAATAAACTATTTAAGAAAATTCTTCTGATAGGCGTACGCGTTCATACTTTCTTATAAAGCAACAAGGATCCAGATTGAGGGTGAGATGAGGAATGAGTACTATCCACCTTGCGCGTTCGGTGCGTGAGATCTTCTGCTCGCTCGCGCCGATGCATGCATGTGGATCCGGATGTAAATTATCCCATAGGTCCGTGTCCATCAAAGCTTCCGGAGTAAAACCGCTTGACAAGGTTATATGGCGTAAGAGAAGTAAGTTAATGATCGAACACATATCGTAAATTGGATACTTAAGGTAAGCTGCAGTTCGAATGCAATATTTCCTTTTGCAACTTCTTATATTACCCCTTTGGTCACACCACAAGGATGTGCAATCGACGGAAAGCTCCTATTACGTGTATCAAACAACGAATCGACTGCTTCCGATTCAAATAGCGTATGTTAGAATTCGTCGGGCGTTTCTAGGATCAGCTGTTAGATATATCTACTAAGTGTGGTTGACTACTAGTAGATTTTTAGAGTTGCGTATGATTATCGACCAGCCGTTTTTGCCAGGCATTTTATAGATATCGACGAGAGAGGAACGGACGAAAAGATAGGACTATGGAGTCGTTCTTCGTCGAGCTTCTTTTGTTGCCTATCCGCATAATGTGCATTTCCGTCGTAGATGGATAGATTATAGAAGCGGCCCGTGTCGAGCATGCCATATGTACAGCTGCTTGCGTTTTTAAAGTCTTCTGCAATAGTAAAAAGTTATCACCACCCTCGCTCACTCCATTGGTTCTTTTTTGTTATATACCCAACAATGCAGATATAGCATTGAGGTTGCTAGTAAAACAGTATCCTCTGGGAGGAATTCATCATTCTCCAACCTCAAGTTGAACATATCACCTGCCTGTTGCGTGGCTTGAAAGCTCTAGATACTTTATCACGCGGCTCATCCGGAAGGTCTGAGGGTCTCCTATGGGATGTACGCAGCGCGGGTGAGCTTTCTGTTAGTTGAGGTCATCTAAAGTACCTCATTATCCTGTGGAAGCATCTGTGATACTTAGCAGGCTTCTTAAATAAAGTTGTGCCCATGGTCACTTGCGGTCACTGCATATGGACAGGCTATGGAGAATGTCCGGAGCAGTTTCCAAAAAAAAAAATTATGCCACGTTAAGGCATTCCCCGTAATATTCGTTACCTAAATGATTTTATTGTGGCACCACTTCGATACCAGGGTAGCTATCCTCTTTAACGGGATCGTTTTTAGAATAAGGATGAATATCAAGAATCGCAGGAAAATAGTATGATCGTTCAGGATTTTGACCCCTGGCGTCGAAAAATATGGCCTGGTGTTTTTCGTTTCGTAGATAATCAGTAATTAATATCGTTCTTCGTAGAATAAACTGTTGAATTAATGTATCGAACGAGCTATTGTCGCTGAAGGGCAGATGATCGGAGTTGATGGGTATCCGAATTTGTATAGCACCAACCCGGTAAACGTCGAAAGAACAGTGTTGAATTAGAAGGTATACCACATTCCGTGGTGATCTCCTAATAATGATTGCTATGATGATATCGTGGACCTTCTACACGAGAATGCCATACCTCAAGGTAGCCTTCGCTGGTTCTGATATGGCTTGTTTACGTGACGTTCTAGTTAACTCAGTGTTATGTTGAAGGAGTTGATTCCCCGCGGTACTTCAAAAGAAACTTATTTATTAAGGCAGACAGTGGTGCTTCTCTGGAGAGAAGCCAATTACCAATCTGAGAAGTCTTTTTTATCTTCAATCGATCGCACGGTCATGAAAATCGAGCGGCATGAGCAGCATCTAGAAGGAAATACAATGAATGTACATGAAGATTCTACAGGTTCAGTAAATGCATATCACGGAGTTGATCCTCCTCTTTCTGGAGAAGGTAGTTGATTTACAATGTATAGACCTCAATTCTCCGAGCGTGACGGACAGTATCTCTCGAGTGGAATATTTGTTTGTCAAAAAAAAAAAAAATAGCTTATCGGAGATGAACGTCCGCTGACAGGAATACGCGCAAGGAAGTATGTGTCGTTCACCTTTTGCCCCGTCGATTAGCATACCGCGTTTAAATGATATCAGGAGACTGCGGCGATGTTTTAGAAGCTTTATTCAAGAGTAGGGCTTCGAGAAAAGTCTGTAATATGGCGCCGGGTAAATCTGTAATCCATACGGTACATCCCACCATTAGAAATGCTTGGTGCAATCTATAGCGTCTTGACTTTCTTTCGTAATCAACACCGGATGTATCGAGAGTCCTTTATATTTAGCCACTTTGCGTTTCTGGAAAGTCTCCTCGTTTCGTAGGGTAATCTTGAAACCGTACTCGCTGCCAGTCTAATATCAATAGTCAGTCCTGGCGGCTGCTGCAACGCCAAATGGTGTAATACAGTCATATAAGAAGAAACATGTCTAGTCTTTTTCGTATGTGGTTGAATAAAACGAGAATTCGCTGTGGCTTGAACGTGTACGTCGTCGTTTATGATGTAGATAATCTACGATGGATGAGAGCCTTCTCGATTTACTCCTTCGACGTTTTAAGAGCTTCTACAAAATACTGATTCTTCCAATTTAATTACGAATCTTCCAGTAAGTACGATAATGTGCCTAACGTAGAATATCTGCGGTTCTTATTTGTATTGTCGAGCACTATTATAAACGCCACAGAAAAGCACTTCATTCGTAATGAAAGAGACGAGCATTCCTTTATGACCGCTGCTTTGTTTGAAAACATGGCAATATCGCAAAGTGCGAATATCTAAACGGATTATCGCTCTGCGTTTCACTCTCATAGCTGAACTGGTTTATGGATTGGGTGCTGGTGGCTTCGTTAGACATTTTTATGCTGTCTAGCTAGAGGTCGTGGAAGTTTTTGACGCTAGGGTAGTAGGGCCTTTTGCTATCGTGCCTCGTCATCAAATCCTCAAACCGAGAGAGAGACTAAAACCAACCTTGGAGATTTTATGATACGCCGATTGACCATCAAGACTTTGGATCAGCAAGCGTCGAAACTACGGATTGACGGATATCTACACGGCTAATTTTTTTATTTTTATTTTTTTTTAAACGAAAGAGGTGTCCCGCCCCAACAGCTCGAAGATAAAGTATTATGTCGTCAACTTCGAGGAACTATCTTGAACAGGAACCGGTAGAAGGATAAATTAAATATTTTACTTAAGTAACTTCTACAACTTTTAGAAGTAGTGGTTTTGTTTGGGTAGGGGATGAAGGCCTTATATCTCAAGGGAAAATGCATTTAGCTATCCTTCCGCGGCTTTAAAAGAAACACCTAGTCGTTTCTTTCCAGGAAAATGTCAATACCTTATTCGCCTAAGACTTGATTTCCAAAAGAAGTTGTAAGAGCAAGGAAGAGAAAGAAAGAAAGAAAGAAAGAAAGAAAGAGAAATTTCTATACCCTTTTCATAACTAGTTTTTAGTAAGAATAGTAAGAATCTATTAATAACGTATTTTTATAGTCTCGCTCAGACTCCCTGAGAAAAACCCCGATCTATTAATGTGAAACGATTTGCGCTGAATAGTGAGTTGAAATATTTTTATTCAATGGTCTCGACAGTAATGATTAAAATTAACTATATTGATTATAAGGCTCGATGTTGATCGTTCCTTACTCAAACTTTCTCCTTCGAGCAGTTCCGCCGACAGGAGCGGCACCTCCTATGCCAGAGCTTTTAGCGATTAGAGTCACTTCACCCTACGCGGTTGCCACTCTCATATACGCCTAGCATTGACCCTTCAATATATATGTGGATGTCGAGTTTTCGTCTTCTAGCTCGTTTCACCTTCCAATGTCTCTACAGGTAGTATGGGCCTGCAGCTGATCTAGAAGCCGATAGCGGCTGGTCCTATGGAGATCGATACTTAAGTATTCATAGCAACGGGTTTTCCAAAACGTTGGTTTTTTTTTTTTTTTTTTTTTGTTCAAAAAGAAAAAAATTGGCTCGCTGTATCCGCCCGCTATTTTTTCAGGATACTATTCTATAGTACTATTAAAAACTGAATAAATTAATAATTACTATTATTATTGGTTTACAATTTGAACCGCTTGAACCGCTTCACTTGCGTTGAATTGCCGGCGCACGCCCAAGGAGGAAATCCTTTTTCTTATAATCTTATTTGATCAGCGAGTTAAGTATACTTTTGCTTATAAGCGCTCGTATAACCATTGTGACAACCTACGAACTACCGCGCCGTATAAGGAGGTACATACTTGATCGTGTGCTTTATAGTTAATAATGAAGGAGTTTGCTACCTTGATTGAAGTAGATATTCGGCTGTTACTCACCTCGCGATCGACCCTTCTAGATATTTTCCTCTCTTCTTTCAAAAATCTTTATCTTCCATCTTAAAGCGCTAAACCCTGGCGTCACTGCTCTGTATTGTCCATAAGTAGGTCGGGGCAGATATAAGCGTGTGATATAGGTTTGTATTAAACGGTTGCAAAGCAATTCCGCCGTGTTAATATGCTTCAAGCTTGTCTGATCCGATCCCTTATGAAGTAGACGGGGTTTGATAGCAGTGAGTATTATGAAAGCTGTCATGTTCAGCAAAGCTCCAAAAATTCGGACTTATATATATATATATAAAGCTAACGCTATCATCGAGACATGCATAAGGAGACAATTACGGCGACGAATCAGTGCTATCCAAAAGACGTATAAAGACACGTCAACCACTGAACCAGTCTAGATGCTCTTTTTCTTACCAGAAATCACCCTTACGGGAAGGCTCTGTTCCCCCGTGCCCCATATCGAACTGCACCCTTTATAGTGCGACGTGTATTGGAAGTCAATATGTTGTAAGTCCCTATACGGGAGACAAGGGCTCTCCCACGCCAACGACAGGCTCCCCTTATGAGCCCTGGTTCCACGCATCTGCTCGTGGAATCTAGCTGTGAAGCCGGTCTAAGTTTGAACAGCGAGTGTTGTGTATACGTGTGTGTGTGTATGTGTAATCGCCAGAGTTGTGGTGGTGAAGAATAAGCTCAAGCTCAAGCTTTCAGCGTCTCTTAGAAGACATTGATCTGTAGTGTTCTAACTCATCGCCTCCATCTCTTTTAAAAACTTTTCTTTTTCTCTCCTTCCTCTTCTGTTATATCTTTAATTTTCATTATCGCGAGAGATCCCTATTCCTCATTAAAACCCATAAGCCTGATACCAGAATCGCGATATAGATCATCACTACCGAAGTGTCGTTATACCTAAGCTACTCAGCTCTCCTACACCCTCATCATCACCCGCCCCGTTTCGATCTCCGTTATTCTCTATCGTAGAAAAAATGGCGAGCGTGGGATCCTCAGTTGATCTTGCCTTCCTAGACGACATAAGGCCCCGATGTAACATCTCAGCACCGCCCGATGGCCCTGCAACCATCGACTCGTTAATTCGCTGGGAAGACGCTCGCCTCCAAAACTCACATCCTTTGTTGGCGAGTCGGCCGCAGATGGGATCCGCGCCGCGATTCAGAAAATCACTGTAGTTTTCAAGCCGAAGCCTGATCAAAGGAAACCGGAAGATAAACCCCTCTACTTCTACCACGCCACCGCATTCGCATTCGGTCGGAAGTACCTGCTTACAGCGGCGCATAATTTTAGCTTAGAGGGTGTTGATGACCTAGCAGGCGGGGTTCGTTTCGTCGAGGCTTTCATCCCGAGCATGGATAACGACGAGGAGCGTGACGTGCTGCTGCGGGTAGTTCGAGCTGATAGCGACGCTGATCTTGCTATTCTGGAGCTAAAAAAGCAACCTTCCATCGCCTCCTCCTTCGCGACATTTCGCAGCAAGCATACGCGCGTTCCTATACGATCGAGTTACATAATATCCGAAGTATAGCCGTTCATGAGGGTCGCGTTCTCCCAAGCACCTCCTCGTCGATGGCCAGTCAAACGCACCGGCAAAGCTCGGCTTTTCGGGAGGGCCTATTCTGGACCGACGCGGATTCGTAGATGGTCTGGTAACAACCGTAAGAGCAGGGATGCTTTGAGTCGGGTTGGATATAATAAATGTGAGAAAATATGGGACTTTCTCACTATTCATTCGAACGCAGGAGCACCGAGCAGATCTGCCGATATTGGGATATGAAGGGATTGTCAGATTAGTAGCGGCAGCCCAGTCATGAAGCTGATCGAACCAACGGAAGAGAACTTCGAGGGAAGAAAGGGACTTGACGTGTGCGTGTAAAGGAGCCGTGGCCCCGGAGGGGGGCCTGGACGTAAGCTTGTCGGAAAAATTTAAGGCGCTCAACGACGAAACTTACACCAAGACAGGCATACTCCCTCCGATTGCTGCTGAAGGCAAACGTTACGACGCAAGTTAATTCTCGCTTCCAGGTTATAACTACACGCCGAACCCAATTAGAAAGCCGAGAGGAATGTTTCGCGTTAAGTAGCTCGTTGAAGTTCCCTCCCACGGTCGTCGTCGTTCAGCTTCGGCCGCTTTCTCGACCAATCAGTTCGTCCATTCACAAATGCCACCCTCCAGCAAACCAGGAAGCACCAAGCTTCGCAGCAGGCGATAGAGACTCCTCACGGGGTTTTTTCCAAGGCTTGCTTTTGCTGTTCCGCCCCCGTCGACCCCAACTAGCCCAGCTCCGAGAAATCCCGCTTACCAGATAGGATATTGTTGTAGTTCTGGCGGCATAGGGTTATTCGAGAGTAACGCCGGCGTCTTTTTTATCGAATTTGCGCTACTTGCTAAACAAACGACTGTGATTGCATTTTATACGACTAGGGACGTAGCAGCATCGAATTCTTTTTTTTTTTTTTTTGTTTTTCTTTTATTTCAGTTGTTGCAATGTTGTGTCAGTGCTAGTGTTTTCTTTTCACCCCCCAATTTTCTTTCCTTCCTGCCCACCGTTCCCCATTTTCGTCTTTTTTTCCTTTCTCATCACGCCTTTCCTCCATATTATTATTATTATTATTATTATTATTATTATTATTATTATTATTATTTTACGCAGGCAATTAGGGCGGGAAAGCGTATTGCTTTTTTTTTTTTTTTTTTTCAAACTCTCTCAGTGCCCCAATAGTTCTTATATCTTATAAAATCTTCTACATCCGCCCATTCTTCTTCCCCTTCTTTTCCCTTATTTCGTCATGAGTTCATTTAAGGATTCGTTAGGCAGCGTAAGGTAATTATCAGAAGCCTCTCGCTATTTTTTCTGCGTATTATTCTTACTCTGCCGTAAACGCAAGCACCCTAGGCCATAGCTCGTAGATAACTCTGGAGCTTACTTCTTACAAAAGTAGCTCTTCACAGAATCGCTGATAATCACTGCTGAATTCAGTCCGTTTCCAGTTCTGACACCATATCGGCGCTATCAAATCGTCGTCAGGGCTCGGATACCAGCATAATGGTTGTGAAGCTCTGTGAAAGATTAATATCGGGTGGGATGTTTGTAGAGTCACAGACCGAGGCAAACGGTATTTGGAAGCTGTTATACTTCCGGAGTCGAATATGTGGCCTCGGCCTTGACCGGTAGACATTTGGTTTTTCCTATTCTCGCCATGCAAATATCATATCAACCTCTTGCGCTCTAGCGTGAGGGACCTTGATGTATTATTTTGTGCTGCCGGTAGTCTTATGTGGTCTCAAGATTCGTGAGAACAAAAGTTTACAGAACAGAGATATCTACTGTTTGAATCAAATATTTCTACTGGCCGGTTGTAATCCTTGCTATATTTCTGTATGCCCTCGTCGCTTTTGGCATCCATATGTCGCGCTAATTTACTTCATGTATAATTCTCCATTTCATGGTGTTACCAATATAACGCCATGATTCCCAACGAGACGTCCTTGTTCAATGCAGACATGATATGTTATTTGCGAATATCAAGCGCCACAGCACAAACTGTAGGTGAAGGTGGACAAATATCGATCCTGATCTCAATGTTGACGTTAATTTGATGTTAAAAGAATACGCAAGTAGGTTATATTGCTCGTCGAATCTCAGATGTTTCTACATTGGCATGTACCAGTATCGTTGCTACCTCCATCCCGAATTTCTGAACGGTCGAGTATGGTCTGTATCGAGTTCGTCTTCTTTGATGAATTTTGAAAAAAAAAAAAAAAAAAAAAAAAATTAGAAGCAATCTTTGTCAGTGCAAATCAATCTAGTCTCAGGTATCCTACGTTTTGATCGACGACGATAACTCGTGCCAGTAACGTTAGGATGAGTACTAAAGAACTAATATCAATTCTCCAGGTTCTAAATGGCTATGAGTGCTGCCGATTTGAATAAATGGAACACTTACTTTCGAAAGAATGCCATAACGATCTATGTAACTGACAAACGGTCATGCCGGATTCGTATATCTTTGATCCCCTGTTGCTATCCCAAATCGGTCCTACCTCGAAGACTTTATCTTAAAGAGTCCAGCCAGTACGGATATCTGAGTATCATCAAAATGAAGGCCAGCGGGGCGAGATATCGCTAGGAGTGGAAAATCTCACAATGATATAATTTGGCGTAGTTGATGTACCAAGCACTACTATGCCCCCCCGACGATCAGGGCATTCCGGAAATCGTGGCCAATAGGACTAATGAACCACTCTTCTTGGGGGTAAGAACAAAAAAATAACATTCTAACACGCCTGTGGTTAAATTATGCGGGGTCTAGGTGATTAGTACTAGTGCCGTGTACTTATACTCGGTGCCTACCTCAGATTCTAAACAACATCATAATATTTACTACGCATAGCTACGCAGTTTACCGAGTGGATACCAAACAGCCTATTGTTGATTGAAGGCATCGTCGAAAAAAGACCCTGGCATTGACTTAATCTATGACACGACTTTTGTCCTTTAGGAGTGAAGACTATCTGCCGATACGAAAGAACGGAAAATACCGATTGTTTTTCCAGTTTTCAGCTCAACTAAGCTAATAGAATATGCATCTTAAGCTCACGTACAGCTCTTCATCGAAAGATATTGATGTAGATTCTATGGGCTTGAGGGATTTTATTTGTATAATGCCATCACGTTCTATACCTTCAATCATCCGAGAACCTCCATTGATTACTCATAGCCTTGCAGACTCAGTTCTTTCATAGTGTTATGTGATGGTTATAAGCACTTGCAGTAGTACATAAGGTGAGAAGAGATAGATATAAGAAGCATAAGCTCTTATAAGTAAATCTATCGTATAGAATGGAAAATCGGTATTATTTAGTTTAGTACTCTAGTTAGAAATTTATTATTAATTTGTTTGCGTAGCCGTTCTCGATTGAAATGCTACGGGTTGTTGGTGAATAGAAGATTTGCTTTCTCTACTTTACCCTTAAGAAAAAAAAAAAAAAAAAAAAACTTAGTCGATACAGGCTATGTCCATTTACTCTCCTAAGTCTTTCTAAAAGGCTTTAAGCAAAATATAATGAAAGACTTCTTACATTAGGCACAATAGTATTCTATCTTACGCAGGTCTTTTCCGGGAGAGTGAGTACTAATCTTACAGCGCACTGAGCAGTAGAAGCGTGCAACTGTCTTCAAAGACACGAGCCACGTCGTTACCAATTTCAATTTTGGGAAATTTTTCAACCTTTCGCTTTGACTTTTTCTGGACAGCTCTGAAAGGCTTTCCTGAGAAATCTGGAAACGTCTCCCGACACCTCCCATCTCACAACCTCAAGTTTCACACAACGGCTCCGCGATGCAGGACAGGCTGAGCCACGATGAGGTAAGCAAATTACAACGGCATCAAACTTGCACAATAAGAGCTCCGGCGTGTACAGTGCTAATACTCGGTTTCTCTTCCCAATCTAGTTCTTCGGCCGCCTGCGGAGCTTCTCTCAGCTACAAAGGAGCACGGCTCCGTCAACATCACGCAGAAGAGGCGTACGTCCTCCTCGCACTTCCCCTCGCTAACTGCTCCGTTCACCCGTCGTTGGCCGCTCAATGTTCGTCTGCTAGGATATAATAGAGCTACCGCCGCTAACGTGTACTCTTATCCCCTATAGTAACTACGACCCCGCCAACCCACCCCCACAAAGCAAATAAGCTCCAAATCCCCACCCCGAAGAAGAAACCCCCTTCACAAAGAACATCCCTCCCGCAACGTCGCCGACGACATCTCCGACATATCCTCCCTCCTCGCATCGCCCACGTCGACCGCCATAACGACGCCAGACCCGGAACCCGAGACGGAGAAGTTCCAGCTGCTGATCCGTGCGACAAACTGCAAGAGTAACGACAAGCGGAACACGGGAAGAAGGTTAAGATATCGACGTTGTGGATGGTGATGCGGCCGCGCTGGAGGGTTTTTTTGCGAAGCTGGCTGAGACGAGTAAAGCGGGCTTGACGGCGCTGAAGAAGAGGGACAAGAAGAAGAAGAAAAAGAAGGAGAAGCAGAAGGCGAAGAAGCAGAAGCAGACGGCTGCTGTTGTGTCGTGAAAAAAAGGGTTAATGTATTATATATTATTAAAATCAAGAAAAATGAGAAAATGGACTAGTCAAGTGATCATATTCGGTTTATGGTATCGATGAGGAATGCGATTAGTGAGCTTTATGTTACAATCTTTGAGCGAGAGATAGGAAAAAAACGAAAATCGTAAAACGAAACCGTTTAACGCCATGATATAAGATAGAAAAAAAAAAAACCCTGTAATCTAAACGGGTGAAAGGCTACTAGTAAAGCGCAAAGGAAACCCAAAATACATCACAAAAAAACAAGCAAAAGATCTCTACAATCCAAAGAATCTTTAAATCAAGCAGTACTAGTGCCAAACGAAAGCTATCGTGGTAGTATCACCGGCTGCACCGGTCTACCGCCAAGCCTTTCCCCGCCACCGAGCCTCTGCCCGAACCTCCTCTCCCACCGCTGCCTCAGCGTCCTCATGCGATTCCTCAAGGTTCTGCCTCGCCTCCTCCATCTCCGCGCTCCTAGTCCTACTCTCCTCCGCGTTCCTCCGCCACTGCCGCCGTATCGTATCCAGCACATTAAATCCGCAATCACGATCTCCCCGGAATACATTGTATTCGCCGCATGTTCCTCTGGTGGTCCTCCTTCTTCCCCATCTAGTAACCCATCCTCTTCGTCCGTTCTATTCTGCCCGCGCTCCTCGCTGTCGTGGTCTTGCGGCGGCGGACGAAGCGTCGGTCGAGCTTGTCGGTTATTTCTTGCCGTGCTGACTTTATGGTGAGCATTAGGAGTTGGAGTGACATTATTAGGAGGTCGAAGAAGACGAGGCGGTATTTAGATATCGGTGTTTCTAAATAGACTTCGATTAGCTTTGCTAGGAAGAGATGGAGCCAATGGTAGGTTTTTACCTTGGCCGATAAAATCAATTATGAGCCGCCGTGGAGGTAGCCGCCGGATGCTTCGCCGGCAAAGGGAGCGAACCGAAGATGTGGAACATAGGCAGAAGATTGACGGCGACGATGGTGAAGACGGAGCTACGGACATTTAGCCGTTGGTAGGAGACTATGGTGAGCTCTTTGAGCGAATAGGTTCTGAGAAAGAGAGCAGTCAGTCAAATCTATTGCACTTCTCAATGTGTGAAAGTTGAAAGAGACCTACAATCTGTGTGATAGACCGTATAAGGAAACGTAGTAAACTCGTGCTGTCCAAACAATTAAAAGTCGTTAGCTATCGCTCCAAATCAATCCTTAACGATGTCTTAGGTAGACGTACTCCATGAAATAGACGTAAGCGAAATGGCAGTACGCGACAATATCCATAGACCGCAGGAGGTGGTCCAGCATTTCGGCTTCCGCTTGCTGACCTGCTCCAACGCACGGGCCCTGGACTCTGCTGCTGCTCGGAGGAAGCCGCCGCCGCGCCGCCGCCGCCGCCGATGCTGCTGACGCTGCCGCCGCCGCATCCGCTGCACGTCTCCTGCTGCAGCTGCCGCCGCCGCAGCAGCTATCGCCGCCGTCGCAGCTTCCATGACGGTGGCGTGATTCGCCGTTTGCGAAAGGAGGGTGTAGGCGGTGACAAAAGTGTCGAAGCGGGGACATCGAGGCGGAGGATGTTGTATTGTTTTCCGAGATCTTCCATGTAGAGTAGCGAATCTGCAGCATCATTTTACTGGACATTGTGATCGCGGCTATATGTCTCTGGAAGGTCCTCTTGCGGGGGTTGTCGGTGTCTGTGATCAAGAAAGCGGTTTTGCAGATTCGCAGCTGCTGGAGAAAAAAAAGGGTCTCTCGGCTAATAATGACTGCAGGTGTGGTGTCACGTCTCACCGCCACTAAAAATCCACAGCGACTTTGCTAAATTCACCACCACGTGACGGAACTAAATAACCAGATTTTCTGCGGCTCAGGGAAACAACGAAGCTCTTCTTCAGCTATCAATTCCAAGAACCGACCGAAAGTCCACAAACCGACCAACAGTTTCATCCCACTTCCCACAGCTGAATTGAGAATACGAGAGGGAATCTGAAGGAAAAGTATACATCTAGAAAATATTATACGCTAGTCACGTGGTTTGATAGCTTTCACGCGCGAGTTTTGGAAGACGCGTTTATTAGCTAGCTCCAGCTTTCGATCTTTCACAAAACCTTTTCACATAAGCTCCCTCACTCACGACCTAAACTTCGATACAAATACATACGAACGATGAGCTTCTTCGACAAGCTCGGAAGAAGCCGCAGGCGGCGGCAGCTCGCTAAGGAAAGAAGGAGGTGGTCGTAGCTGAAAAGGCAGCAGCCGTGGGTTAGAAATATTCGTGGGAAAATCCAAACTTCTTCAATCACCTTTTAGCATGTTAGACCATGCGAAACCGACAAACATTAACTTCTGGCTTGTTGAACCCAGTCGCCCGAAAAGCCTTAACGATGTCACAGCTCAAACCATACCATCTCCGTCCTCAAAAGGACCCTACAATCCTCCAATGTAAGCTCGGCAGCTCTTCACCTTTTCTGCACTCCATTATTCTAACCTCATACTGCACAGCTCCCACACATGCTCTTCTACGGTCCCCCGGTACCGGAAAAACCTCCACTATCCTCGCTTAGCAAAAGAACTCTACGGCCCCGAACTAATGAAAACCCGCGTCCTCGAACTGAATGCCTCCGACGAGCGCGGCATCTCATCGTCCGCGAAAAAGTAAAAAATTTCGCAAAGTAGCGTATCAACCGCCCTACCGTCTTCTACGTCGAAGTACCCCTGCCCCCCTACAAGATCATCATACTCGACGAGGCGGACTCGATGACGCAGGACGCGCAGTCGCGCGAGGAGGACGATGGAAACGTATAGCAAGATTACGAGGTTTTGCTTGATATGTAATTTCGTCACGAGGATTATAGACCCGCTCGCGTCGAGATGTAGTAAATTCCGTTTTAAGAGTTTAGATGAGGGAAATGCGAGGTAGGCTTAATGAGATCGCCGTTGCTGAAAACGTCCGTATAGCGCCAGAAGCTATAGAGCGGCTGATTAAAGATCCGACGGCGAATCTACGGAAGGCGATAACTTCCTGCAGAGTGCGGCGCGATTACACGGCCCCCAAAGCGGAGAAGAAGAGGGGAAAAAAAGGCGGCCGCGATAGACGAAGACGGCGACGAGGCGATGGATTTGGCGGTGCTAAACTGGATCGACGGAGGTTACGGTTAGCACGGTGGAGGAGATCGCGGGCGTGGTACCCGAGTCGACGATAGATTCGTGATGGAGGCGTGTCAGCCGTCGGCAGCAAGGGGAAATCGGTGTACGCGCGCGTCTCGAAGGTCGTCGAGGATATCGTCGCGGACGGGTGAGCGCGGCGCAGATATTACTTCAGGTATATACTATTCAAACCCCTTTGGTGATTTATCTTGATTGGAAGTGTACTAATGCTCTCCTGGTTAGCTCTACCAACGTCTCGTCTTCAGCGATGCTCTGCTGGCGAGCAAAAAGAACCAGATCGTTGCCATATTCTCAGATCGACAAGGCTAGCGGACGGTGCGACGAGCACTGAGATCCTTGACCTTACGCTAAAGATAGCGGCGGCTATGGCAACGGAATGAAATCGGTTGAATAGAGAAGGATGTATTGAGCTTATGATATCGGACGATGGTTAAATTTATATATTGGAGAACCTGAGAAAACTACCATTGCTTTGTTTATCGCTTGTAGCCAACAGCATGTACAATATTAATAGTTATTAAAGGAAAAAATATTTGGGAAAGAAACCATCAAAAAGCTACCCAGTGCTATATATCTATCTCCATGGTCTAAGACATACGGATCTAAAATTCTTCCAAAATACAAAAACCATCAAGAGGCTCAAAAGTAGTAAGAAAAAGCTTCGGAGCCCAATGGTCCTAAACAATGCCAATATATAGATTCTAAGTTACCGTAACGCCTAAACCCAAATATATAGAAAAAAACAGCTACTATATACATGTGTACATGATGATCGAACCGCTCAAAAAAAAAAATTGACACTTTTGTACGAATAAAAACGATTCATTCACCGACGAATTCGCTTGCCATCCTTTTCCGCGATGTCAGATTTTCTTTTCTTCACCTGACCTGGACCGACCATCATACTCCTTCTTGAGTACATTCTCACCGCACGAGGAGCGCTTGCTGGCTTTGTCGGCGGATCCTCGCTGCGGCTAGAATGAGAATCTGCGATGCCGACGTAACTCTCGTCGCGCTCGACGGACTACTCGGTATCAAGACTGATACGCCGGCTTGCTCTTCTTTGTTGGCACGTTAGGATCCGTCCTCGGAATCTCCCCCCAAAACGTCAGACTCCCCGGAAGATATCGTATGATCTGCTCTGCTCCTCCGCCCCTGGTTTGCGTTAATCATCGGCGGCGTGAATTTCTTCTGCGAAGCGCAGCTGCAAACTGGCGAGCTTGTTGCGGGCGCTGGTGAAGTCGATGTATGATGTTACCAGAGCCGATGATGCGGTTTTGCCTTCTACTGTTGTTTTCGCTGGTCAGGTCCATAATCCGAGTGGTTGCCATTAATTTCCTAAATGGTACGTCTTCGTCGTAGCTTTAACCGGCGTAGGAACTATGGCGGAAGCCTTGGTACATTCGGATGAAGTTCTTCTTTGTACTTCTCGCGGCAGCATCGTCCATGTTTGGTTATCTTCTTCATCAGACGTACGTGCGATTTGTCGTCCGTGAATGTTTAATGAATTTCTAGGTCTGAGCGATAGCATGAGTTTAGGAATTTATTGAGTTCAGGCCCTCGAACGACCTGAAACTCGTCGTCCCCGTCGGCGACATTGCGAAAGCGCCTGGTAAGCTCCAGTTCCTGAGTAGCGGTGAGAGGAACGAATCGTCCTCTTCTCCACAAAGATTCTTCCGTTACTTCTTCCGCTAGCTCTCTCTTCAACCTCCGGCGCCGGCGCGCTGCTGCCGACTGCTGCTTAGATTTAGCAGACGAAGAAGCCGCTCTAAAGCCTCCAAGCACTGAAGCCGTTGTGAACCCCATGTCTACTCCGTCGGGATCTGGAAGATCTTCGGCGGTGCCTTCTTTCTCCTGTTGATTTTCTAGTGGTGAGGGTTGAGAATTTCGGCCGCGGAGTGATGTGCTGCATGTCGACTGGGACTATATCTGAGGTATGATCCTCGGCGATAGGTCCTCGGCGTATGTGAAATCTTTTCCAGCGCAATCTTCTTTTGCATGAACTGGTAGTTGTCCTTTGCCTTCTCCCATTTATTCGCTTCCCTACCTTCCGTAACCAGACCATTACACCACCAACCCGCTTTCGCCCTGTTCGCCCCATCCGTTGCAACTGCGCAGCTTTTGATTAGTGAATGAATCCAGATCCACACCTGTTTGAGTACATACCATTCGGATTGGCGAAGCTGAAGCATCGTAGCAAACGATAAAGTCCACTTCTCCTATGTCCAGACCTTCTTCGCCGATACTTGAGCTACCAGACGTTGAATCGCCAGCCTTAAACTTGTCTAGAACCTATTTCACAGGATAGTATAAGCTTTAGAGTTCTCAATAAGGATGTAGTCCGAGAACAGACATCTGCTTACCGCTCCCTGCTCTTCTGGCTCATGCCCTCTCCGCTTTTGCCAGCATTCTGTCCAACGAAAATCCTCGGCTTTAATGGGCTTGTGTGTGTTTAGTATGCGAACGATTTCCTCGCCGCTTTTTCTATAGTTTGCAACACCATAGCCTTCGAGTTTGTTTCTCCACGATCGGTCGCATTAGCGAAATGCTGCAGGATAATAGCAGACAGCATTCAAGCTTCGGGTGTCGAGAAAGCTCGGCGCGTCAATTAGCCTCTTCGCCTCTTTCATCATGTTTTTCCAGCTTTTGTCGTGAACACCGAGTTGACGACCTTGCCACCACCCGATGGCTTATCCTGTTCTTGCATCTGTAGTCCAGCAAGTAGTCGTAGAAGGGCTTGATTCCGTGGTACAGCAGCAGCTCGAAGCCGTGCGCGACGGATGACAAAATCCCAAGGCGGAGCATGATCGGGGTCTTGACTGCCCAGCTAGAGTTACGACCGGCATTACTGTTCATCCACTGCTGCCGGGCCGAATGGACCGAAATGCCGTCAGACCTGCCGGGTCTGTATGAAACAGCACTTTCATCTCGTTCAACTTTCGAACTACGGGTTTCAACGCCTCCGCAAGAAGTTCACTGAGCATTGTAATTTCATCACCAAGCGGGAGGTTTGCACTTCGACGTTCCTCTCCTGCACGTACTGTCGGATATCAAGACTTTCTCCTCCTTATCTCCGTCCGCGCTATACCTAAGTTCGTAATGACGTCTTGCACTGTCTCAACTTTTGAGCCCGGGTAGCCGTTAACGCCATGACCCTAAAGCTCTTATTGAACCGCCGAATAAATTGGAAACCTTGTTGTATGCATATTCCCCCGTCGCTCTATGTGCTTCGTCGATTACGACCAAGACGACTTCTTGAATCGCAGCGGCCGCTCGTCAAGTCCGTATGTAATGTTTGAGGTGTCATGAAGAATACACGCTTCCGCTGCCAGTATTCGCACGTTGGGCCGGCGAAACACCACCCGTAAGCTCGCATTGTCGCTCTTGGATACCGACAATATTGTAGCACGCATCGACCTGTTGGTTTACCAAGGGTTTCGTCGGAGCGAGAAAAATAACATAGGAGTCTGGTGCCCACCGGTACCAATTCAACATGACAGTCGCAGCGATCAGCGTTTTTCCGAGACCTAATTTTTGCACGTCCAGAATTAGCAAATCAAAATTAAATATCGAGAAATCATGGGCCCAACAGGTGTAACTCGCCAGTAGGTAGCGCAACAAGCACATTCGAAAGTAACGCCCTCTTCGCAATATTAAACTGGTAATCACGCTTCGCTAGGTTCGACGGTACACCCACGTCTTCGCGGCCTCCGATCGAGTCTGTGGTGCGTAGGCGCTCCTCGTGATTACCAGCGCCAGCCTCTCAGCGTACCGTCAGTATTCTCCTGGCTATCTATCATATCGCCGAGTAATGTGCTCTGCCGCATGTGCTGCTGTTCTGCCGAGCAGTGATGGCTGTAAGAAGATATCCTCCTCGTCCTCAGATCTTGAATATCCCTTCAGTAGGTCATCGTAGTTATTGTTGTTGCATTGCTGTTAGCATTGGCGAGACTCTTGCGGGCGCTGGAGCTTTTACGCGCACTTGAAGGCCAGTGGTTGGCGATTAGGCGTCGATTTGTTCTTGAGGGATTTCTCGTATGAATCTGATGCGGCGATGAGCAGCTCCTCATCGAGGTCGGAACCAAAATCGTCGTCGTCTTCGTCCATTGCAACGGTGAGAAAGGTATTAACGAAGTGACGAGATGTTTATCCGGTGATATTGCTGGATCATAAAATGCGGTGAAAGAAATAGAAGTAACAAGGACAGAGTATCTCTCGTAGCAGTGGTAATGTTCTCTTCGTGCTTCGAAACTTCGAATTGGATTAAAATCCAAATATTATTAGTATTGGCAGTGTTTGTTCCTTTTGGGGGGGGGGGGTTTGTGAGGTTTCCGCCGTGGATTGTGTGTTTCGGTTGAAAAGATACTTTTTCACGTCATTTTACGGTTTGGATTGTGGAGACGCGTTTTAATAATTGCACTACCGCGTGACAAAATAGGCTAAATACTTCAATACCGCACGGGACACTCAAGCACCTCAAAGGTTCCCAATCGGCTCCAGTTGATCATGCAGCCCGTTTCATGTTCCTCCCACTTTGCGCTTACGACCCCGTACATTACTCCGTCCTCTGGATCAAATACAGACTTGAAGAGTCACCGCGTTCGATTATCTTTTTAGCTCCACCTCCGGTGAGGTAACGGGAACGGCCAATCGGAATCAAGGTAACGACTTCCGACCGAATGCAACACCTCACTCAGCTCGGTATGGAACGTGTGTAGTCGGTTCTGGAGCCCAGCTCGCCAACTTTTTCTCCCATTTTGGTAAGCCTCAATCAGTCGCTCATCTGAGAGGTTTCCAAAGCCAGTTATGAACCCTGCATGTCTCCAATGTCATACGAACGGTCGGATTCTTCAGAAGGTTAACTGTTTGTTCAAAGAACGCGATACTCAGGTTTGCTCAAATGAAGCTTAACCAGAGCTGCGTCAATCTCTTCGTTCAAATCGAGAACTGCCCGATTTGCAGAAACGGACCTAGAAGACACTTGAAACGAATTACCATCATCCGCCAATTCTGCCTTGGCTTTCTTGAGGAGGTCACCACGTGCTGAAAGGTTTGTCAACCTCGCTGCCTGCCCCTCTGACAATTCTCGAGCTTATCATCGCCTCAGGCTCTCTCACGATCGACATTGTCTCTAAGAATGTTTTTGGGACATCCTCCGGGACGGATAAAAGCGTATTTTTCTTGACATAAAGAATATTGCTATCAGCTCCTCACCTTATTCACACTAGATTGGCAGGCAAATACCAGGCAGGGGATAAACACCACTATTACGTACCCACCGGCTTTTTTAGCCGTGTGCGCACTGTATCATAAAACGGTCACCGGTGTCTGGCACACTCTTGAGGATTACTCCCATCGTCATGCCCGCATTCCCCCGCAGGTTCCGACACACAGCCTTTCGTGGTAGGCTAGGTCCGCCGCCCAAACCCACGAATTGCGGGCGGTAGTAAACGGGTATGCCGCGCCATGACGTCGGGAATCTCTTCTCGATCTGAGATGCAGCTTCCCAATTGGGCATCACGACGACGATAACCCGCTCATCCGCTCTATTCTCGAATCACCACCTCGCTTCTTCCTCTTGCGTGTTTTCGCCATGCGCTTTGGCCACGTGTACTTGAGAGGCAAACGCGTTTCAAGGCTATTAAGCCTTCCGATCAGGACGTGGACAATGGGTGCTCAGGATCCGACTCGTCAGATCGAACGAGTTAAATGTCCGAGTTCTCAGTTTGCGGCATTTTCTGCCGAAAAAACATTCAACTACCGAAGAGGGTCTACTTCCACCATTGACAGGAATCAGAGGAAACGGAGGTCAATCTTGGATTGTGAGCACAGATTCTCTCACCGCCGCTGAAGCTCTTTTGGGGGTTTTATATCTATCACTGCAGCGCCATATATACGAAACTGTTTTTATCCTCGAATTGTAAGTAATGAGTTCCCGGATACCCTTTTCCACGGAAAAACGCAAACTAAAAAACAAAATAGGTCGAGCCCGTTCAAGGAGCCCACTATAACTAGAGCGCTTTTACCGTATATGTGTACGGCCGTGACGTAGCCAAGTCGTTCCCGTCCATCCTCCCGGAGAAATTTCTTCCAGCATCACATTTTCATCGCTCCAGCTACCCTCCACCAGACGGAGTTCTGGCCAATGTTCCGGAAATGCTGCGGGCTGCATCATAATATGCGCCGAAGGAGAATGCGTTAGCATTTGTGTCACTAGTTTTCGGGAAATTGTTAAAAACCTAAAGGTTTTCTACAACGTACTAATCGGGGGGCAGCTCATTTCGACAACGATATACCTGCGTCTTATCAAGAAAACAGCGGCGCTGGTAAAGGTGAGTATGCTCTAGTTCTTATTTTTTTTTTTATATTTTCTATTACTACAAGTCGAATGAATCTCAATGATTATATTAACGTTTGTATCGAAACTATCAGTTCTCAAACGTAAAAATGAGAGCGGAATTTTATTAAACTTTATTTTATTTTATTTTTTTTAATTATCTACCTCTTGTTTCTATTTTTGGGGTATTATTATTATTGTTATTATTATTGTTATTATTATTATTATTATTTATTATCATGGAAAGTTTATTGTTGCTATATTTCATTTCTCTCACGTTCTCTATCTAAGGTTTCAGCAGCTCGAAACCCAAAGCAACCAGTCCACCTCCTTTGAAGAGCTTTTTTTTTTTGCCTAAGTACGCTCAAATTTCAAAGTACACATGTTACAGCCAGGCAGCGAGCACTTCAAAACGTACGAAGATCTTTTTTATTCGTCTTTTACACGATGAGATACACGAGGAACTAGAAGTCCGGTCACCTCCCCGATGGGGGGCCCGGGAGCGTGAGATATTGACCGAAAAAAAAAAAAAATAAACCACGAACATATATAAAATAATACATGTAGTCGGTGCACCCATGGTACCATGCACAGCTAGCTACCTCTAGCTCTACGGGTAAGTTATAAACGTTGAGAAAAGATGGGATCCTGAAATAAATAAAAAAAAAAAAAGCATCAGTGGATGAGGGTATTTTTATCCATGTGGCTTATATATATATAGACTTCAAGAGGATATTCAAAAAATAAATCGTGATATATATAAATAAGTAAAATTAAAAAAATCCAATAGATCAACAACTAGCATCTATAATATCAGATTTAAACCGAATTGAGATTTCTTTGAACGTTTTTGCGGGATGGAACGTAACGCCAAACCTCCCCCCGGGGCCGCGAAGGAAAAGTGGAGAAAGCTGTCCCTCGGGGGGGTCTAGGAAAACACAAATCTCGCGCATTGTGTTTGGCCGAAGGGTATTTTTTTTTTTTTTTTTTTTCGTATATCGGGAATTTATTATTGCTTCTTATTTGGTTATCGAAAGCAAGACTTCACTTCTCCAAAGACTCTAGCTTTGACTGTGGATAGTTATACCTTGACCTCGAGTAATTTACTTTTCACGATTCCCTTCAACGTATATGTAAAAACACAAAACAATGGCAAACTTCGCCTCCACCCTTACTACACCCTCTTCCTCTCTACCTCGAACCACTTTCCGCGCTCCTCGGCGCACTCGCCGCCTTCTTTCCATCGCAATACCTAACCCTCCTCGATACATCCTCTCACCACGCCACCGACGCCGCAATCGATACAGCGCTAACGCAATTGGCGAACCTATACCTCTTCTTCTGCATCACGGAATTTCTAGTACTCCGCGCGGCAAGGGATAACTTACCCGTATGGAGAGCGCTGTGTACGGCTATGTTAATCGCTGACTTCGACATCTCGCGTCGGCATGGCGGCTTGGTGCGCGGCAGTACTGGTGCGCGGCCGATGGGGGTGGATGAAGTGGCGGACGGTTCGTGTACGCTGGTGCGACGAGGATTGCGTTTCTCAGCGGGTTGGGGTGTAGTAGTAGAAGGCGGCGGAGAGGTTAAGAAAGGATATAAAATCCGTATTTCTTTCTTTTTGCTTCCGATCAAAAAAAAAAAAAAAAAAAAAATAGAGGCTCTAAATTAAAGCAGATCAACAACAAAAACATATTGCCCTGTCAAATTGAGACATTTAAAGCAGAACCTGAACGATTGAGAAGCAGACACGTGCGCAATATTGTTGACGCTCCGGTCAAATTAAAACACGGAAGTGACTTTTTCGCAATTTTCTCAAAAAAGACCTGTTGGCTGTAAGGCACATGCACGAAAATTAAATGAGAAGCAAACTGTACGAGAAGTTGGTTGAATGCCTCGATGCTTGTTTGCCCAGCCCAGTTAAATATATCCCCCCCAGGTACGTCACGGGCCGCTCGGCGAAATGTGAATCCATTTTTCAAAAAAAAAAAAAAAAGAGAATTGAATGCTTCTCAGACTGTACTCCGATCTCGATAGTATCTTTTTCTCCCATGGGAAGAATTAGGACAACAAAGGAAGAAAGAGCAAAAAGATTCAACGCCGGTTGCCAGCTAGCAACTGCCCGATGCAACAAGATGCAGTGCACTGCATGCATGGATGTGTGCTAATGATGGTAATGGCAGTTCTCGAACCATCCCAGCAACGAAAAAAGTGCCTCGAAAATATCCGAGACAGACTATAGGAAAGGTCTAAAAAGTTAGTGGTTTCCGTGCCAGAAAAATATATATATATATATAGAAAGAAAGAAATGAAAGAGAACGAGAAAGAGTAGATGCATTACGCAGGAGGCAAGAGTTAGCTCGAACCGTTATAAAGAACAATAGGCTTGTGAACAAGGAAGCCGTGTCGAAGGAGCTGCAAGGAGGCTCCTTGAGAAGCAGCCCGTTGTAAAAAAAGGGTCGGCCTGGGCCATTTGGGGCGATTTCTATTTTTATCAACGAAATTTGACGTCCACGGCACCATGGGTATTGTTGAGTTCCGAAGAATTCAAGGGGAAACATCAACGCTCACGATCATGAGAGTCAACGTAATGTTGAACAAGAATACGATGCTTCTTTTTTTTTGAAGATCAACAAGCATCTTCGTTTTCGCAAAAATGTAACCCACACGGCGGTTGTCCTATTTGTGGCTTCATACACAGCTTTTTTTTCCACTGTCGTCCGACACTATTAGCTCAACTCGGATCATTACCGATTTGCGAAATCTTAGCCTATTTCCTTTTGTTTTTTCGGCAGACATTTCTTCTCAAAAGACCGCCTGCTGAAAAGTCAAGAAATTGTGATCAACCACTCGCAGTACTTAGTGAAGGGAGTTATCACCTTTTTCAGGTCGACTAAGGTGCAAATGCATATCACCGATTCCCGAGGACCCGCCCCAACTGAGGACAATTTTTTGGTTCGGCTTCTAAGTCGTCCTCGGTTATGTCTAAATCTCCTATTCTTGGAGCTCTTCGGGTCAGCTGCGCCGACGAGTTAAAACTAACAGGTCGCGGATGTGTATGTAAGTGGTGCTTGTGCATCCGACTGGGTAGATCCAAAAAAAGGGCTGTTTGAAGGTTCACAATTTCGAAGGAGCTGAGAGGCGCCGCGATTTTTGGATACACAGAAAGAAAAATAGGTACATGTGCATCTGATGGGTAGCCAACCGGCATTCTCGTCTGCAGAGTAACCATAAAAACTTTGGCTACGATCCAATTGTTTACTGTCGTTACGCTCATTTGTTCTAGAAGACGAGAGGACCCTGATTTTCGTGTTTTTGGCCGAGATGCTTCGATAGCTTATGCTCCTCCGCCTCTGGGACGTGATACGATGACCGCCTGCAAGAAAAGGTCTTCACGTCAGTTTCATGACAACTCGACTAACGTGAGTTTATCTTTATCAATGCAAATATCGTCATAGGCTGCCCCCTTTTTTTTCCCATCACAATAGGAGTTTTGCCGAGTAGAGGCCTCAAGAACAGCCTCCAAAGTTCAGATCTCTGACTTGGCTCGGGTCCTGAGTCCTGACTCCTCGAAACGTTTCTTCTTCCCCCTCCTTTTTCCTTACCCCCAGTTTCTTGTGCTGCACGATAGTCGATTTCGTTTTTTACTTCCGTCAGACCCATCAAGCGTAATAAAATCAGCTCAAAGACGCTAACGAGGAAAAGTTTCGCAAAAATTGTGTATAGGCTTTTGGCGTGTGGATTCCTTTCGTCTTTAGAGAGAGGATCCCGTTTGTTGTGACCAAAAAACCCCTCGATATGCAGATTTAATTTCGCCTCGCTCTGCGCTCCCATGTTCCTTCCCTCCCTCCACCTCCAGGTTCCAACAATGGAAAATATAGATTAATTTTAAATTAGCAAGATGTACTTTTTTTTTTCTTAGACAGCTTCCGCAATTGCGCTCGTGTATCTGGCCTTGCAAGCTTGAACAAATAATAGATACGGCGTGACATTATTATTATTAATTGGTCATGAAAACAATGCGGTCGAATGAAAACTGAGAGATTTAGAAAGAAGGCAAGAAAAAGAAAGGAAGAAAACGAAAAGAAAAGAAAGAAAGAAAAAAAAAAAAAAAAAAAAGGATCAATAGTCCACACCCACAGAAAGCTACATCCTCGCCATGTTCCGGCCTTGAACAAGGCATATACATCTTGCAGGGCGAAAATCTGCAGCAGGTGTGATTTGGCCAGTACCTTTGTTCGAAAGAAAGAAAGCGAGATGTTTTTTTTTTTTTTTTTTTTTTTTTTCCCTACTGATCCTTGATGATTTGGTAGAGCAACGGTAGAGCAACCAATAATTTCTTTTTTTTTTTTTCAGCGTGTTCACCGTCACTTCCTTTCCTAAGGGCATTTCTTCTATTTATTTAGCAGCCAATCCCCCCCCTTTTTTTAAATTCTCTTTTTCTTTTTTTTTTTTCTTCTTCCTTTCCCTTCTTGCTCGTTATCAACCACATTCGTTAATTTGGGTTATCAGTAACTTTCTTCTTTCTCCTCCTCCTTCTTACTCTCTCTCAATTCTTTCAAGGGCAATCACTCGTTCGAGCCTTTTTTCCAACTCTTCCTCTTATTACAAAGAAATAACGATCTTCACACGAAGAAAGGAATAATTTAAAGAAACCCTTACGATTTCAATCACAATAACGACAAAATGAAGTACTCCCGTCGCCGCCGTTCTCCTCGCCACCGGTGCCTACGCCGCCTCCTCCACCCAGTCGACCCTCGCACCTCGGCTTCGTCGTCTGAGTCGCTGCCTCTGCCGGCATCACCGCCGCCCCGAGCGCCCCAGCGGCCTCGCAGAGCCCCGAGCAGATCTCCATGTCTTCCTGCTACTCCCACTGCGGTGACAACATGACCTGCCGCGCCTCTTGCGCCTTCGTCCCTGCGTAAGTTTTTGTAATCGCTTTTCCTTTTTCGTTTTATATATTTCCATTTGCTAACGGTACATCCTTTTTCACAGCCCCAACTCCGCTCAGGCCCAGGGCAACGTCGAGTGCGTCTCCACCGCCTGCATTTCCCTCCAGAAGGTCACCGGCGACCCGTTCTTCACCGCCTACGCCTCCTGCGTCGAGTCCTGCCGCAACAAGTACTTCTACAACCCGACCAACGCCGGCGGTGTCCCTAAACGTGGTTAACGGTGCCCCCAGCGCTAAGAACACTGGCTCGGCCGGCTCCGCTCCGGCAGCGCTCCAACTCCGGTTCCGGCTCCGGTTCCGGTCAGGCTCCGGCTCTGACAACTCCAACGGTTCCGGTACTGCTTCGGGATCTGCCAACCCGTCTGCTACCGCAAGTCTGCCGGTAACAAGATCACCTACTCCGCCGCTGGCCTCCTCGGTGCCGTCGGTCTCATCGTCCTTGCTCTGTAAAAAGATGTCTTACGAGCGATGTGATCGGGTAGTTGCTGGTGGTCGTAAGAATCGGAGAAACTATGGGTATTCTTTAATTAAGGTTGTTTCTCTCTTTCTTTTTAATTAATAATAATCAATTAAAGTCGCTGTTATTTTGTAATTAAGCACTTTTTTTCTCCAAAACTTTCCAAAACTTTATGGATACGGATTGGACAACTGGGTGTTTTATGCTTTTTTTCACCTATTTTAAGAATAAGCGAAAAAACTTGTTTTTTAAATACGGGCAGACGTGTCGCGTGATGTTTTAACTGTCGTGATTTGGCTACTGTTGTTCGTCTTATACCTACAGCCTTTCGATTGTAAGTTAAGCGCTGACCATGCGTCATCAATAGCCTTCTAACAAGCAATACTTGAGACGAAATTATTATAATTGACGTCTTTTTTAATAGCCCTATCTCTTATCTTAACCATCACGCCCCTTTTCTGCAATTAACTCCATCTACACCATGCTGCCAAGGAGCTACGAACCTGCAAGCACGCGATCTTTGCGTTCCCGCTCTAGTATAGCTGTTCACACTCTTATCGATGGCTTCATTTCCTTGTATTTGATAGATTTGCTTCCATTATAATCTATCCCTTTTAGAAGAACCGGTACAACAGACAAACAAGAAAAAGAAAAAAAAAACTCCTATCCCTGATGAAAACAAACATACATGAGATACTACCTCTTTTATAAACGCGTGTTATCTAAGTCAACATAACGGAGGGAAAAAAGGGCAAATAAAAGTATATAAGAAAAAAAGACTTAACGAGTGTATTCGACTTTCACTTTAATAGGGGTATAATCTATTCCAACCAGTAACAATAAAAAAAAAAATGTATATCGTGTTTTACAGCTGCCCGACTTTCTTCGGTAGTACGAGCGCGGCTCCTGTCGTTCCTCTTATAGAACTCGACGAGCTATGATTGACCTCATCAGTATCCTTCACCCCCAAAAAAAAACAGGCATCATATAACAGAAGCAAAAGACAAGGAAAAACTCACAGCAGCAGCCGTCTTCTCCGGCATCCTCATGAACGAAATGCCCAACCTCCGGCAGCACCAGCAGCTGATACTTCCCCTGCATCTGCCCAATAATCAACTCCCTATCTAACCTATCCGTTCCCGCCAGTATTAACAGTTTCCCTCCGTAGCGGAGAGGAATTTTTTGCTGAGGCCGACGAACCAATCTTCCAGAACGGCTGCGTGGCGGTTAAATCCGTGCGCCAGCGCCACGGACGAGGATTCGGAAGGATTGTCGAGGGGGTGTATCGGGTGTTGGGGAGTTGTGGTGTTTGGATTAGCGCGGGGACGGAGACGCGGGCGGAGGAGCGGTTGCGGATTGTGCGGGAGCGGACACTGGATATATTAGCATTAGTAAAATGGTTCAATATTACAAAGTAACAACAAATTTGAAAATTGTAGGCGAAGAAGAGAAGGGAGGGGGGAGATGAAACACATACTGCCACTCAATAGCCTGCCCCAAGCTCGCAAATCCGTTCGGCCTCGGTCATCAAATACGTCTGCATACTCTGCAGCGCATCCATCGCGCTCCCCTCGACGACATCCAAAACCGCATACGCCAATAAATTCTTCCCCAACAATCTTCTAACCGCTACGTCCGCAACTACGGCGCCGCCGAGGCTGTGGCCTACTAATACGATATCCGGTGTTTTTCCCAGTTCAATTGCACCTCGCCCGTTCTAGCGCGTCGGATAAATCATTCCCTAGCGTTCCAAGCTTAAATCGCCGTCGGACTCCGATAGCGATTCGCCGTGGCCGCGGCGTCGATGGAGAATATGCCGGCGTCCGGGTGGATTTTACGTATTTCGGAGGCGAGGGGTGCGAAGGATAGACCGGAGGAACCGGCGCCGTGGTGGTTACGAAGAGGGGGCCGTTGGAGTTGGTGGGTGTAGTAGGCGTGGATTACGGAGGACGGGTGGGATGTGGATGTGAGGAGGAGGGATTGAGAGAAGAAGTGTTCCAGGGGATCGGTTCGAGGTCGCGCTTTTTGCTTTTACGCTGTGGAGATAAGAAAAACGGTATACTAGATTTAGCTCTTCGTGTCGTAGACAAATTGTATTGTGGCAAGCCGTAGCATTTAGTAATCAGAAGAGAAAGGAATCTTACGTTTCCGGCCGCGCGAACGTCGCCGGCGCACGGATCGTAGAAGTAGACGACGCCGACGAAGCGGACGAAGAATCGTCGAACGTGGGCGAGTGGGCGTTCAGATCGTCTATGCTGTCGCCGTCGCCGTTCGCGTACTGGAACTGCTGCTGCCCCTGCTGCTGGTCATCGTACTCTTCGTCCTCGTCGGCTTCATCGAGTATCAACTCAGGGGGCATGGCGGGCAGCTTCGCCAGCTTGGTCTTGAAAAAAGTCCTCTCCAGGCTGCTCATGGCTGCTAGGACTCCAGGTTGCTTATTTCTTCCGCTGTGTAGTGAGATGAATGGTGAGGACCTGCGGTAGTGATCGTGTGCTTGGGCGGTTTGAAGGAATGTTAACTGCGAGTTGTCTTGTGATTTTCTTTTTATCTGTCTGTTGTCTAGCTAGGGGTTACGGTGGTGGCAACGGTCTTCCCAGTAGGAGGGAACTCGGAGGAACGATGTGGGTGGGACGATAATTTTTGCAGCAAAAAGGAAGCAGATTGGCTCTTATTTTTCTCGCTTATCGATAGCCCCAAGAAAATGAGGAAGCTAAAATACTTCCCGCCCCGCGTTTTAATGGGGTATGGGTTCGGGTCCACTGGAGTTTGAGCAAAAAAAAAAAAAAAAATTAAAAATTTGGAAGCTGTCCCTCTGGAAGCATGTGAAAGGATAGATATATATATGTGCATGGAACACAGGCCATATTATTTCATTACGGTCCATTCTTGAGGTATAAAGGACATTTTGAAAGGTTAAGTTACATATTCGCACAGTTAAATCAAAGTTATATGACAAGAATTGTACAAAGTGACGCAAAGTTGTATTTGGAGAAGAAGAGAGAGAAAAAGAAAGAAGAATCCTAATCCACTCTCACTACTTTTTCTTCTTATTGTCCTCATCATCTTCGTTCAGTGCCGTAATAACGTATGCTATGAGGACGAAATTCGCGACGATTGCTGCTGTGGCTCCTGACAGCGTGGAATTATCTGTATCGCCCAAAAAAGTAAAGTTAGCCCAAAACTCGGTCCCCGATGAGCTGAGGAGAAAAGGAAAGGGGAATATTACTGTTGGTAACGTATTTCAGCATCACGTAGTATGAGCCTAGGGAGCCGAGATCATAGCCACCGTGAAGACGATGAGCTTGATGATGACGGACCTGCAAATGGAGGGAGAATAGTGAGGCACGAATCAAGGAATATAGATCAGTGTAAGATGGTAGCTTCTCGAAAATCTCGCGGGGGCCGCTTGTCGATTACAACGCTTCTTTAGATGCTTCCAGAGGATAAGGAGAGCCGACTCACGTAGGTACGATCACCGTGTTCGAGCTGCCAGGTTTCGGCTCAGGTGCGGCGGCGCGCGCGTCCGTGGGCTCTGGATGCGCTTCTCTTCCTTTACTTCCTTCTCCTCGGTGCTGTAGACGTTCCTTCTGGTGGCCATGGCTAACAAATTATCTCCTTTGGGTAAGGTCAGGGAGCGACGTGCGGTTTGCGAATAATTATAACTAGCTTTCTGGAGTTGGGAGGAGAAAGGTTGGACCAAGAGCGTCGGCGGATTACTGGAGAAGGATGTGGTTTCTAGGTTTGTGGTTTGTAAGAAAAGCCAAGTTAAAAAGATCCAATGGCCTGGAGGAATAAACACGCATCACCGACCAAAAAAAAAAAATTTAAAAAAATTAAATTAAAATAGATTAGATTCTCAAGTAGCTTGTAAAACAATCGATAGTATCTCGCTTCCTTTCTCTAGAAAGATATATGTTATACTGCTCATAAGTTAAGCGTCAATGGATTTTACTCTTGGGGCGGCTTTTAAGTCGGATTATCGATCTATCGCTAAAGATTTACTACTGGTGTTGCAGCTCCAGCAGTGCCTTTTCCTTCCATTTCGTTCCCAATCTTCACGGTCACTATTGCTATACTACATAAACTAGCGGCGTGAGCAAGCACTCGAAGCGTCTCCGTCAGCGGTTTATCTAAAACTTCTACAACTCAAGAAGCATTATAGGCCTGTCGGTGCTAGCTACTTTAGAAATACGTGCACGAAGCGTCACTGGCTGCTGATTGGTTCAAAGTGATTAGTGGGTCACAGGTTTTCATGTCCCCTTCGCGTCCCTCCGTCGCGTCCATCCGTCGCGTGCCTCTACTGTCTCTCCTTTTTTTTTTTTATCCGAGATCAATTTCCGCGTCCTTTTTTTTTTTTTTTTTTTTTTTCCATTTTCGCCTTTTCTTGCTTGTCCTTGATTTTTCTTCCACGCACACACACACACACACACACACATACACACAACCTGCATACAAATACAAGATGAATTTTTCACGCTACTGACTCATAATAATGAACAAACAAAATAATAAATAATAAATAATAAATAAATAAAGGGAGGGATCCATCTAAACAACCCACTAACAATAATTCTCATACAAAACCGCCTCCTCAAGGTCTCCAGCAAATCAATATATAGGAAAATAGTTCCATAAAACAGGCCCTCTTCCACCTACTAAAGATCTATCTCCCTTTGGTGGCAATTGGGGTCTTTCAGCTCGCGAGTTTCCTGCTTTATTCTCACGGTTCTCCTTTCACCTTTCTTCGATTCTTTGTATCATAACTCTGTCCGTCTAGCTTGTTTCAACCTTCGATACAAAGAAAGGAACCATGGCGAGCTCACGGTTCTTCTCACAAGGCGATTCCTTCGCTTCTGGGAAGAAATGGGATCAGATAACGATTCCGGATCTGATGCATTTAGAGACGACGACGATGATAACGAAGAGACAATGGTGGCTACGATGCTAATGACGACCCAACCCACACAAAAGATTGCTAGCGAGACAATTCCAACCCAAAAGATGGCTCCGGAAACGATACCCACTCAGAAGATGGCCTCTGAAATGATACCGACGCAAACAATGATACCGACGCAGCTAATACCCACGCAGAAAATGGACACCAGTAATGATGATACCCTTAGACCGAACGACGACGAAATATACTCCTCATCACCTCCGGCAACGGTGCCTACCCAGCTTATAAACCAACCCGTGGTGCAGGTTGCCGCCTCATCCCCTGCAAAACCCCATCAACAACAACCACACCCATGCGCCTTCCCTATTCGAAAGCTCCCGGGGCAAACAACAACATCCGTCGTCGCCATCGTCTGTAATCTCTGATTTTAAAGTCAGCGATAGCCTCTCGCAATACCAACCCTTTCGACAAGCTGGAGTTTCCGCCCCCAAACCGAAATCAGGCCTGTCCGGCACGATAACATCGGCGGCGATGGAGGGCTCCGGCCTTAGCAATTCTACGCTTGCGACCACAGCTACGACGGCACCGAAAAGATCGCCGACAATAGATTTGACGAATGATGCAGCGGTGCCTTACGTAGCGTCGTCGGATCCGAGGAAGACAGCGCGGGCAATGCTATACCGTCTAGCACCTTTTTCAAAAGCAAAATCCAAGAGGAATCTTCACTTGATAGGATGCGCAACTTGACGGGAAAGTTCTCATACAACGGTGCAAACGGTAGTCAGGGATCCGGAACCTCGTCACAGGGACCGTCACAATCGAAGTCGCAGCAGCAACAACAGCCTTCGTACATCGCTCGAAGAAGGTTGCTCAACATGGTCCACAGCTGTCTAAGAGACCGCACTACGACATCAGCAAGCTAAATCCGGTCTTGAAGAAGCATGTTAGTGACCTGAAGCAGACTTTTCCGAATTTCGACGAAAACTTCATCCTTCAATCACTCAATGAGGCGAAATCGAAGTACAATGATGCGCTGGACGCGCTACGTACACTGGAAGACGGTGCGAAGCGGCTCCAGGTCATAGTGCCTCACATGAGCAACGAGACCATCTATAGGGTTTTATGCGAAAAGAAGAACTTTGATGATGCAGCTGACGAACTGCTGAAACTTGACGAAGGAGATGATGATTTGGTCGAGATAGAAAGGCCGCCGAGCTTTGTCGAAAAGTCGTCCAAGCGAAATGTCGATAAAGCTCCGAAGCGGACAGTTATCGAAAAGTTCTCTGCGACACAGCATCGGCATGATTCGCCCTCCTTCCTCTCCGCCACCTCAATCTGCTGCTCCCGCCGTGGCACCAGCACGGAGACGGCTAGTTAGAGGGGCTGATCGGGATAAATCTGCCTCAAAGCCATCGACAACCGATTGAAATCGATAGCTCGCCTGCCGTGTCCGAGGAGAGGACTCGGAAGCTGAAGAGCAAGAGGAAGAAGACGCCGTGACAGAGTGGGAGGTCATCAAGCTCATCAACGAGTCCGACTTGCCCAAGCTGCAGGACTCGCACCGGCCATCGCGAAGGAAGACCTTCAAGCTGTCCTAGACGCTGGGCCATTTGACTCCATGGATCAGCTTCGAGAACTTATCGTTTCCAGCGCGACGAAGAAAGGCACGAAGACTAGCAGGAGGAAAATCGGCGAGAGGGTTGCGAATTCGGTCATGGAGACGTACACGGGCTTACGCGCCGTCGATATCGTCGTGGAGAAGTGTCTGAAGATGAGCGAACGGGCGAGGGGTTATCACATCGTGGGGTGGAAACATTCACAACGGCGAGCTGAGGATCGTAGATGTGCCGTCCGACGAGACGATAGCTGGGAGGCAGCAGGACTCCGGCATTGGAACGCCCTCTAATGCTGGCGAACCTAGTCTACGTAACTCGGTATTATCGTCCGATCCGATCGAGGCGGATATTCAGATTACCTCCGTGCGGCGGAAAATTCACAATTTCATTAGGACACAGCCTGAGTCCGTTGTCGACGGTATTTCGCTCAAGGATTATCAAATGGTTGGCTTCAATTGGTTATATCTGCTGTTCAAAGAAAACCTCAGCTGCATCCTTGCGGATGAAATGGGTAAGCGATCCCTTTCTATCTTCATTTATATTCACAAATGGGATATTATTAATCTGGCTCCTTGACAGGTCTTGGAAAGACGTTTCAAATCATCGCTTCCTGGCGTACTTGAAAGAACAGAACATTCCGGGTCCCCATCTCGTCGTCGTGCCCGCGACAACGCTGGAAAATTGGCTGCGAGAGTTTAACAGGTTTGTCCTAATGTGCATGTCGAGCCTTACCACGGTACCGCCGCGGAACGCACTACGCATCGCGACTACCTACAGCGGAACCGGAACTTTGATGTCCTAGTCACAACATACAGCATGGCTCAAGGTGGGAAGGGAGGGATGCTAAGCAGGATGCGGCATTCCTTAAAAGCTTCCCTTGGAATGTATGTACCAATATCTCTTTAAATAATGGATTTGTGACTTATGCTAACTTCTGACGCTTTGTAGGTTGGTGTATACGACGAAGGCCACATGCTAAAGAACAGCAACTCCGCACGGTACCGCGCCATCGCCAAGATACGCGCGAAGCACCGTATCCTCCTCACCGGAACGCCTATCCAAAACAATCTGCAGGAGCTAGTGTCGCTTTTGGCTTTTCTTTACCCCACGTGTTAGTGACCACCAGGAGGAATTGGGTGCCGTGTTTAAATTCAAAGCGTCCACGTCGGACGCGAACTCGAACAACAGTGCTCTGCTCTCGCAAGCAGAGATTAATAAAGCTAGGAATATGACGGGCATCGTTATCCTACGGAGGCGGAAGGTAGACGTGCTGAAATCTTACCGCCGAAGGTTAAGGAGATACAGTACTGCGATATGACACCTTCGCAGAAGGAGCTTTACGCATCGCAGGAGGCGGCTGTAAGGAAGATGATACTGGACCGGCAGTCGGGCGTTATGGGTCAGAGGGATAGCCAGTCGAATGCGCTCATGCTGTTCAGAAAAGCTGCGCTGCATCCGTTGCTGTTTAGACGGTTATATACCGATGAGACCGTTGCGAAAATGGCGCTCGCGCTCTACAACGATAAAGCGGACTTTAATAGCCTCGGCGACCGTAATCTGGACTACGTCCGCGAGGACCTCGAGGTCATGACGGACTTTGAGCTAAACAGGTACTGCAGAACCATGCCGCGCGTGCTAGGCAAGTACGCGCTTAAAAACGAACCGTGGATGGACGCCGGAAAGGTCTTAAAGTTAAAAGAAATATTGCGGAAAGCGCAGGAGGACGGCGATCGCGTTCTTATTTTCTCGCAGTTCGTAATGTGTCTGGATGTATTGGAAAGCGTCATGAGCACGCTCGGCGTACCGTTCTTGCGTATGGACGGTTCCACGAACGTGCAGCTCCGACAGGACCTCATCGATCAATACCACAATGAAACGGATATCACTGCTTTCCTGCTGTCGACGAAGGCGGGTGGGTTCGGTATTAACCTCGCGTGCGCGAATTTGGTTGTTATATTCGACTGCTCGTTCAACCCCACAGATGATCTACAATCTGAAGACCGTGCGCACCGCGTCGGTCAGACGAGACCCGTTAAAGTTATCCGGTTGATTTCTAGGGGTACAGTGGAAGAGAGCATATTAAACCTCGCGAACACGAAGATGGCGTTGGATAAAAGCCTCAGCGGCGGTGTGGAGGAGGAGACATCAGAGAAGGAAAGCCAGCTTACGGCGGCGAAAGGTGAAGAGATGGTGTTTAATATATGAAGGAGAAGCTGTTAAGCGGTGGTGGTAGTGATGATAAGGAGGCCGTCATGACGGACCGGGAGGTAGTCGAAGTAATCGACGACGAAGAGGATGCAAATCCGCGGAAGGGGAAGACGTTGGAAGTTAAACCGGCGGATGAAGATTTACTAGCGCCGGGATCGGGAGGGAGGCGGAGTAGTCCCGCAATACGCCGGCGACGAGCGAGTTCGACAGCGACGCGTCTGAAGTATCGAGGGTTCAAAGCGGAAAGTGTCCGACGACGACGCTATGGAAGTCGAGGAGAGCACCGAACGATCGTCGAAGCTACGGAGGCGGAATCCGCCATCTAATTCGTCATCGCAGAAAACAGCGACTCAGAGCTCGCAGAAGACGGTCACGCAGAAGTCTTCTTCCTCTTCTCAGAAGTCCGCATCCTCGTCGCAGAAATCATCATCGCAGAAGAAAGCTGCTGCGTCTGCTAAGAACGGGAACATTAAGAACTATTTTAAGTGATTAGGGTTTTAATATCTTCTGTTTATACCATTATTATATCAACACAGTACTATTATTTCGTCAAGCGTGGTTTCATACAAAGTCCATTACATTGGTTTTTTCTTGCAGGCGTCTCTCTCCTGTTTTTGTTCTAGTTCCTAGACTATCGAATCCTACGAAACGAAGATTTTGCTATTTTATTATTTTTCCCCCCTCTTGTATCTAGATGTCCGGCGTTTTTGAAATGTTGTTATACACGTCCTTCTCATTTGGCATGTACTATCAACTCATGAAGAGGATAATAGAATCAAGCATTACCATCAGTGAAAAGAGTCTAGCTCCATTATTGCCTAAGCTTTATATTCGTATTTTTTTTCCATCGTGTCACATGACCCGTCAGCTCAAATGTTGGTCTTTCCCCCTTGTGCACAGTGAGGCTTTTGAACGAGGAATCCTCTTTCGGTTCTTTCACTATTCACGAATCTTTACATTATTACGAAAGAGAGGCTCTCCAAAGGAACATAAAAACGAGCGCTTTTTAAAGGAACAACAAAGAAGTGGAGGAAACAAAAACGCATGTGTAAGCGGCATATGCTGCGACATGAAAAAAAAGGGAACAAAGATGCAGAAACACACACAAGGAACTTCCCGCACTGCTTATCTCGGCGCTATAGACACATTTTTTCCCGCTCTATATCCAGCGAATCACCTTATGCAGCTTGGCTGGAATACTTCAAAGGTCCTGGACTGAATTGAGCACCTGATTGGCGAAGGGGGAAGCAAGCAGGCAAGGGAAGTGGTGCTTAGAGGTTGATAGGTGGGTCCGCCCTCTCTTAGCGGTAATCGCTGGGTTCCGAAAAATTACGAAATTTGGCGGGTGAATGTCTTTTGCCCGAAAAGATAAACAGTGCGCAAAAAAAAAAAAAAAAAAAGAAAAAGAAAAAGAAAAAGAAAAGAAAAAGAAAAAGAAAAAGAAAAAGAAAAAGAAAAAGAAAAAGAAAAAGAAAGAAAAAGAAAAAGAAAAAGAAAAAGAAAAAGAAAAAGAAAATTAAATCTACTTTACCCCCAATTTATTTATTTATTTTTTTTTCGTTCTGCCTTTTATTCTCTCATCCACATCATTACTAAACATCAACACATTTCTTCATCTTCATCTAAAGTGCCCTGGGCCTTACCCAGATAGATCGAAAGAACATCGTTCGTCAAAATTTTACTGTGCGAGTAATATCTTTACAAATCTATTTTTCTCTTTTCGGTCGTCCGATCGATCACCCTGGCGCAACGAACCTTGACCCTAAACTGAAAGAGAGGAAAAAAAAAAAAAAAAAAAAAAAAACGGCGTCCCACGCGATAAAAAAACGAAGATGCCGCGACCGAAAGGTTCGAAAAACAAACCCAAAGACGCCAACGGGAACCGTCTCCTGAGCACTACACCACTAGCAAACACGTCATACGCCTCCACTACCTCCTTCGAATATGGAGTCTATGCGGCAGACTTTGACTCCCTGCCGATGGCTTCCACGAGCCTCAAGGCATCATCCCTGCAAATTAACGCGACCGCGACAACGACGTCCACAACGGTGCGCCAGAACCCCAGGAAGAAGCAGCAGCAAAATCACCTACACCCACACTACCCCTAATAGAAACAATAACAACACATCGTGAACCACAGCTACTACCACCAGCCCGAGAAATCCATCGAAGAGCTTAAAGAGGAACACGAGCGATGATGCGCGAGTCGATGCTGAAGCTGAAGCAAGGGTGGGAAGAGATATGCCGGAAGTACGGCCGCGATTTCGACGACGAGGCGGACGAGATCGACCTGCACACGGCGAGATAACGCTGGACAACGGCCACCTGCGGAACATGAAGGACGACACGCAGGGGAACTACGACGTGGATAATTGGCTGGTGAATACGGACAGCGAGGACGAAGACGAAGGCAAAGGCGGGAAGCGGGCGGAACAGAGTGGCTCTGGTACTAGTAGTAGCAGTGCGGGTAGCAATAACGCTGCGCTGACGACGCCGGAGGATGAAGCTTTAGAGGTTGACGAGGACGAAGGGGAGTTGCAGAGGAGGAAGTGCTTTCGAGCTTGCAGCGTGTGCAGGAGGTTTTGGGCAGAGCTAGCGGATCAGCAGCGCCGCCGCCACCGCTTTCGCTCGTAGAGAGAAAGGACTTGGTGAAGCGGCCGGCAAGCCCGACTACTCCTGACTCGCTGACGCTGGAGCATGATGTTGCGCCGGTAATTGCAGCTGAGAAGGATAGTCAACCGGTAGAGACTGAGAAAATGGAAGAGAAGGGACAGGCCGCCTTCGGCGACAGTTATTGATACTAACGTCGCGCTGTCCTTCCGGTCACCTGAGAATCGCCTATCGAAGCCTCTGTACCTGTTCGAGAGAGTGAGGCTCCGGTCCGCAAGTGGAAGAGTGGAGAAGCCGATTACGTTGCCGACGACGCCTCCAGCGGAAATCGAGACGATAGAAGTTGAAATGGAGGTGGATGAGATTGTTGAAAAGAATCTAGAAGAGGATGCGGAGAAGGACACGGGGAACAGCGTGAGAATGATTCGGGCGAGAAACGCGCAGGAAGATCTGAGAAGAGCGTTAGCATTACGGCCGCCACCTCGGATAGCCCCGAAGGACCTGGTGAAATTACTCCGCATGAACTTCTCCAACACCCCAACCGGAAATCGTGCCTCCGGATCCTCCCGTACCTCCCTCTGAGCCGGTAGCTGAACCTGAAAGCCTCCCCAGGAGCTGGTGCAGGAGCCTGAACCATCCGAAGAACCTATATTACCTAATGAGCCTGACATCCTTGAAAACCCGAAGAACCCGAAGAGCCTACATGGCCAGAAGATTCCGAAATTGCTGAAGAATCCGAGGGGCTTGTCCTATGACGCCGACTACCGCGACTGCCGCCGCCCTATCAGCCGTTTCCATCTCCCCTAAGGCATCCTTTAATGAAGCCAGGGCGGCAACTCTTCGAAATCCGTCAGAAAGACCAAGAACGTGTTAAGGAGGAAATGCGTCCGAAATCCCCGATACCTTCGTCGGAGTCAGCCCCTTCGACAAAACTTCTTAAGGGGAAGGAGAAGGCGGCGCAGGAATCCCAGACGATGACATCTGGAAGATCTCGGAGGATGACCCTTCTTCGACCCTGAGTGGAATGACCGCCACCCTGACGGCGAACCGCCTGCACACATGTTTCCCCCTCGCCCTAAACCCTATGTTTCCGTTCCGCAAACTCCCACCCCTCGCTCTACACCTCGACGGACGTCTACGGCTCGCTTTCCAAGTCGAAGCGCAAAGCTTCAGCTTCGAAGAGGAAGAGTCCGCCGCCGATGCAGATCGTGACGCCTCGCTCTGGCAAGTACTTGGAGCTTATGAAGAGCAGGCTGAGCGTTAAACGTAATAACACTCCTGGCTCTGGCGAAGTTGACTCTTCACCTCTACGACACACGTTGCGTCAACGGTAGTCGAGAGCGATGATGAGGACGACCTCTCTTTCCTGCTCGACCCTTCCCGGAGTATAGATCAGGGGACGAAGCGAAAGCGGCAAAGTCTGGGCGACAGCACCAACCAAAATGACACGAGTAGTGCACGCGGCCGGCGCTTCCCTGGCAAATGGCGATTCAGACGTTCGCACGCCAAAGAGCGTTAAGCTTTCGTCAAAACCTGCAAAGTGCGGTACCCCTGGCTACCGTTGTCCAAAAGCATTCTGTTTTACCTGCATCGATTAGCGTTCTTGTACAACAAACAACTGTTTCTGTTTATATATGTCCTCTTTGGGTACAAATTTGCTTTTCGTTTGGGTTGTTCAAAATTGTCTTTGTTATTCGGAATTGTATTATTTCTATGTTGTTTGCTTTTTGATTAGATCTCTGTTTTTTCTCTTCTCTTGTTTGGTTATACTTGTTCTAGTACTTTCTTTTTCTGTTTTTGATTATTCTTTTTCAGGTGTTGTACATTTATCTCGGACTTCGGCTACTCCGCGGTTTGAGTAAGGCGTCTCAGTCACTTAACGAATTGCTTGTCTATATCCTTGATTACCTTCTGTATGGATCGTGGCTTTGTATTCTCGTTTCCTGTTTCTTTTTATTTGTCTTTTTAAAAATGACTTTTACATTCTAGCCATCGCGCATTTAGCACTGCGCAGATGTCCTACGTACACTCTCTTATATTTACTCTTTATTATTTATATACACCTATTCTCGCACCTCCTCTCCCGTCCTCAGCTTTTCTCTATCTTACTGGTTTCTCCTTTCCATTCACACACTACTATCTTTCGTCTTTTCTTTTGCCTCTAAGGACTTGCTGGAGCGTCATGTCACATTTCCCTCCTATGTCTCCAACCTCCTTCCAGAACTTCGACAGGTGTCTGCTCCCGCTGTCGCAGATTACCGTCACTACTCTCTTTCCCGAACCTTCCCAACCCATCATCTTCACCGTCCTCGCTGCCGCGACGCAGTTCACGGCGCTGGAGCTACCCACAAATAAGCCATCCCTCTCGACTAGGTATTTTGCCATCGCGGCGGCTTCCTCGTCCCATACGCGGACGGCGTCGTCAATGAGCGGCCTACCGGCTTCGAAGTTGGCCGTTACCCTATTTAACCCGATACCCTCTACTATTGTATCCACCTGCTGCCGCCTCCGCGTCCCTTCCCGCTCGGTGAACTCGTTGAACATGACGCCGTATTTCACTTTATTCAACAACCGGATCCCTGCGGATCCGCCAGGATAATCTTTATACCGTGCTCGCCACTAAAGACGCGCGGCTTCAGATACCTCGCTACACCCGCTATCGTTCCTCCGGTCCCCGCGCCCGCAACAAAGGCGTCCAGGTGGCCTCCGCACTGCGCGTATATCTCTGGCCCCGTGGTGTGCATGTGCGCCATCCAGTTCGCCTCGGACTCGAACTGGTCCGCGAAGAAGCCGCGGGACTGCGTCGACCGGTCGGAGGTGAAGCTGCGCGCGCGGGACCGGGCGAGGTTGACGAACTGCTTGTTGTCGACTATGCTTGCGGGCGCACGGGCTCGACGATCGCGCCGAGCTTTCGCAGCAGCGAGCTTTTTTCGGTGGATTGGTCGGATGGCATGCAACTAACATACGAACTCCGAATTAATTTACGATATCTCGCGTGTATATTGATGGCTGGCTCTTACATGTGTGCCAAGTAACCCTTCGCCCGACACATGTGCGTCAGCGATATCCCCGTCGAGCCGACCGTTCCTCGAATACCGTGTCGCCGTGGTGCGGCGTATGAGACCATCTTTCTCTGCCTTTGTTGGAGAAATGTTAGCCAAGTATCCTTTCTATCAAATTTGATTTCTTCTCTTGTATTATTATTAAAGAAATTGTTCTCGGAATATCTCTTGCTCTTATACGGTATATAAGAAAGCTCTCCCACTGAAAAATTGTACAATGAGTATATCGAACGCTCCTTGTATTCTTATAACAACTTATTTCCGGCGGTCAAAGAACCTGCATACATTCCCTCGTGTACAGAATATTTTCCAAAACCAAACGCACATATATAGGTTATATTCTTCCGTCTCTCTTTTCAAGGTTGTATAACCAAGAACAATAAAGCACAATTACGCATTCTTTTATATATATCAGAAGCTATTAGACAATTGGGGAAAAGTGAAAGAAAAGTTGTACTTGCCTTCTGTATGATCGCCAGCGCGACCCTATCCTTCGGACTACCGCAGGGATTCATGAACTAAAACAACAGCACTCAATCGCATTAGCAATCCCCCCAAAAAAAAAAAAAAAAAAAAAAAAAACTCTCCCACCCTCCAAAAATTCGTCCCATGCGTATAGTAGGTGTTCCATTACCTCGCACTTCGCCAAAACCTCGCACCCAAGCTCCTCACTCAAGCTCTTAATCTTCATCAGCGGCGTATTCCCAATACATCCTTCCAACCCAATTTTGATATCCTCTTTTACTTTTAATTTTTTCCCCTTGGAATTGCCCCATGATGTCCATTCGCCTACTACTGCTTCCTCCTCTTCTACGATGTCGTAGTCGTCTTCGTCGGATTCTGTGCGGAGGGAGATGCTGGCGCCGGGACCGTGGAGTGATCCTGTTCGCGAGCGTTTTTGGCGGCGGCGGGGTGGTTTGGAGGTGGCGGTGGTGGTGAAGTGCGAGAGGGTTATGCCGAGGAGGATACCGGCTAGGAGGGCGAGGGGGAGTGTGGTGGTTTGGGGGAGGTGGGGGAGTTGCATCGTGGGACGGATTGGACGGCTTTCATGGAAGATGTGAAGAGTTTTGGTGGGATGACCGCGGGGTGAATTTTTGTGTGGGCAGTTTTATTCTTGTGTAACGGAGTGCGTGCTTTAAGGGTATTGCACGGTTTTATTTCGTATACGATGAGCGGGTACCGGGTGGTTCGAAAGGTGGGTGGTAGACTGGTTATATCGCGCCTGGTGCAGACGTATTTTTGCCCATGCTCGAAAAAACCCACGGGCTTCTTTCACTTAGTGTATGGATTGGCTGGCTATCCTTTTTTTTTTTTTTTCTTTTTTTTTTTTTTTACAGGTGGAGATAGCAAACATTTTAAAACTGCAGCCCGCTAGAAATTATCTGAATACCAGGGAGCAAACAAAACCCAAAACAAACTCACTCTCATCGATACAAATATACTTACTTTCATAAAATTACAGTTACGTCTAGCGCTTATATTGCCCGATCTATGGCTCCTTTACGTAGATATTACTATCGGGTCTTATTACCGTCGCGTATTATTATACGATACGATATATCTTAGCATTCCAAACCCTTTCAGATAGATATTGTTAAAGCATTGAGTTTTACTCGTGAGATTCTAAAAGAATAGCGGTATAACACGACGAAAACAGTTCGGATGTTACATATATATGTCTATATACTTAAGTATCTATAAAGTACAGGCGAGCCTTGGTTTGATATTTTTATTTGCTTAGTCGAAGCAAACGTTCAAAGAGTTCCGACCCGGGCGATACTTTCAATACTAGATCTTTGAAGACCGTATCATAAGTTCAGTAAATTCTTCTCGTCGCATCCGCCAAGGATATGCTGCTTGCGGTTATTTACCTTCTATCTAGCGGGGCAGCATACTTTTCATTATCCACAGGCAGCCCATATTTAAATCGATGAGATGACCTTCAGTTGGCTTGGGACCGAGTACAGAGATGAGGATCGATAATCAGCAGTCCGAGTTCCAGTACTTCGCCATAATCAGAGGTACTTTAAGGATGAACGGTGTATATCTACGTCAGTTTGTCTGACGGTGCGATCTGGGATAATTCTCAGTATACCCTCGAGAAAATCGCTTAGGGCACATAGTAGTTATTAGGAGAGCTAAAAATCTTCCGATGGCCACATACGATGGCTTTCCGCTCTCGAACCTGTATTGTCTCTCTGGCCTGCGTCTTCCTCTTTGGATAGCCCTAGTCAATATTTATTAACAGAAGGCCTCGTCTCGGCTGCTTTATTTGAGAAAAAGCAAGGCATAACAGCGGCCACTTTGCGATATCGCAAACAAACACTTTGGCTTTATTTCGTAGTTCAGCTGCACAATCTTTCACGATCTATACATTGCGATCAATGGCACGGAAAAAGCCCATAAAGCAAATGGCTGCATGTAGCGTTGTTGCCGCGAGTAGAACCATGAAGAGGGATATGATAATTTCACATCGAAAATTGTGAGATATTTCCTAGAAACTTTGATATCATACGACTTACTACGTAGCTACGTGGAATTCTGAGACAACAATATTATTTCTATTTGTTCCTAAGGAGCTTTGGCATATTTCACAATAGAATATCGTAACAATCGATACGTTCAACCTCCATAGTCAAACTGGGCAGTTTCCCTGATAACACTGCGGGAATTGCTGTTTTCGAGGACGGAAATATACCACGCATACCTGTGTATTCGATGTTGGAGGGAGCCCTTCGCAATCAAGGATAAAAACGCAGGAAGTCATGCCATAGATGTGTACAATGTTAACACCACCTCTTGATAAGCGAAGAGATTTTACTGCTCCTCGTATTTCATCCATAAGCCCTCTTTTAACAAATAATCGTAATCGATATTATCAAATCCAGGTAACTTAGCCAGCCGTGATCTAAGTTCATATTACTGAGTAGCAAACGTGTTCGTAGGCAGGACGTTAATTGCGGGCGATATCTGAGGGTGGAACTAGGCAGGATTTTCGAAACAGAGACCTATTAGCAGTCTTGGGAAATCACGGCTAGTGAGAGTACTAAGTGAACGGATTTGAAAATCGAATATTTCCTAGCCATTGCGTGCTGAACACGAAATATGCAGAGATCGCTAAGGATTAAAGAGCGAAGTCGTCATAAACCATCCAGAGGATCGAAAAATATGATCTCTATATCGTGGAAGACGTCGCTCTCGAGGGGCGGATTAGAATTTATAGTGTCTCGTGCCACGATGGATGAGTTCGATCATCATACATTCCTTGAGCATTAATATGAAAATATCTGGCCCCTTGGCCATATGAAGACGACAATGCTATCATGCTCTGAAATATTTGGTAAGCTTGATAAACCTCCCATAGACTCGAAGAAAGCGGAAAGAGATGTACTTGTGTAGATTTCAGGGCTTTTTCTTCAGGATTATACGCAATTGGAAACGCATATCGGTTTAAACTACCTCCGCTCGGAGAGTATCGGATCTAAAACGTTCACGAGGAAGTACTGTACGAAGGTTTTAGAAGCGAACGGAGAACAGATATCAAGTTCCTCAAAAACCTAACAGACAATATCTCGTATAGTAGTATGAACAGACCTGGCAGTTAACATTACGCAAGATAAGTAAAAGTTTTACCTGCACTTCACGACTTGCCTTGAAGAACACGGAACTTAATTGGAAGCGTCCAAAGAGGCCACCGACAGCTCGGGACATAATTTACGAAAGGACTACGTCGTAAAACGTATAACAAGACTTAAGTACTAAAGATGCAATTCAGCAATTTGATGAGCTTCTTGTACCGATGTGGCCAATTTATCATTCCGGCACGGCAAAACGAACTTGGACGTCTAACGTAGTTTCGTTTTTCGCCACAAAATTACAAAATATTCCAACTGTTAGAGTACAAGCTGAGGGAGTATAATTTTCGATAAACAATAATTACCATTCAAAAGGATGGTCTCCTAGACACATGAACACACATAGTTCAGAATCCTATCCTAGAAAAACCGGTACTAGTTTATAGCATAAAATATAGGCTTAGGGATGTTTTCGTCAATTTATATGACGGGTTACAGCAAACGAAGACGGGGAGATTTGTATAAAATAGACCTTAGGTTTTAAATAGTTTGAATTTGTACAGGCACTAGCAGCTTAAAGGATACAGGCCATCTTATAGCGGCAGGGAGAGCAGGCACCCACGCCGGTATACATGGCATAACATTGACGACTCCATGGCCCACTCATCACGCCTAATAGATCTAATAGGATCTGAAAGTCACATATAAAGCTCGATTAAAATGCGGGACGAAAAATTGTACTTACCTCGATGGAAGTATCGCTAAATTTCCCCGCACTATATTACAACCAGTTCCCGTCAAGCGATACATCAGGCGCCCTTATGAATTGGAGCTGGCTATCGAGTCCACAGGACGCATTTGTCATCGTTTGGTTTTTCTTTAGGAATTATTCTTTAGCCAATCAGGCACCACGTTCACACAATAAAGAAGGAGCAATCACGCTTATTCAATGAATAGTCTGCCATGCCCGGACTGGGCTTATTGCTACTAAGGATTATCGAGAAACCGTAGACTGCCCTGAATATACAGATCTATTAGAAGAATACCACCATTCTAAACAATAGGGAGGCCATACACCCTAACACCTTACAGAAAGTTGGAGCCATAATCTCAATCAGTGATAATTTGACCAGTGGTCACGACTGCGTATGATAGCTATCACACTACACTCGGTTTCTAAAAGCGAATGCGCAATATCTTATTACTAGAAGATATCAACGTTTAAGTAATTTGAAAAGCTCATCATTGTCCTAAACCTCAAAGAGCAAGGACCCGGGTGCGCAGTTCTACACAGGGTTGTCAGTGATTGGCACCTACTTACTGTTTGCTCTTTTCTTAATAAACCTAGAAACTAAATCTCTTCTAATGCGTATCAACAAACCTTCCAAGAAAACGAGAAACAACGGAATGCTTTACTCTACGGGATATTTCTCTTTATGTCCTTCACAAAATCCGTATACTACCTATCAAATACTAGTCTCCACTGCGAGGTACATCCCATCTTGACTAACGATATATGATGTAGGATTTCTATAATCAGTTGAATATCGTTTTGACGAAGTTATTAGCACTAGTTCGCGACGCGGACTTAGATAAATATAACTTTGACTCGGATGACTTACAGCACCAATTATTATAAACCAACTTATGTAGTAACGGTGAAGCAAGAATTAAGGTAATGGTTATTACGACATCTTTAAATTTTGTACTTTGTAGGTCGCTCAATAATCTGTCTGAATATCCAGGGATAAAGCGTAGTATGCCGCCGAGAGTTTTATGCATGTAGACAGCTCTGATAATCCTTCACAACGACCGGTAATATCGAACTTATATTATAATCCTTCATCAGAGAAAAATTCGAAAATAAAGTACCTCGTTGAAATGTAAAATATGGTTACAGACAAACTTAATACGAAGAATGCGGCCATAGTTAGTTTTTTATAAGTCTACAATTATAGACTTGGGTTTTATGAACGTAGGTAGGATACAATATTAAACAAATTTTCTATTTGAGGAAAATACTTTCATATGATCCCGCGCTTAGTTCCAATATCAATTCTTTTCACTTTAGGATAGGAAACAAATATGTTTAGATAAAATCGGACGGTAATATTAATTGAAGATACTCGTAATAGGCTGAAGTATAATGTATTCAATATTTTTCATCGTGTGAAAATTATTGGCAAAAAAAAAAAAAATAAGGAAAGAAAGATGAGAGCAATAATCACACATTGTGAAGATAAAACGATCTACTTGCCAAGCTCTTGCTAGGAAAGAAAAAGACAGCACGAGTCAGTTTATTGACGACGTCAAAGAATTATTTATAGACATGACGAGAAAAAAAAAAAAAAAAAGAACGACCGATGTCGGGCTCGAACCGACGACCTTATCTTTGAACACAAGTTCTAATAGGAGAGATACGCTCTACCACTGAGCTAAACGGCCAGTTTTCTTTTGATTTGATGTCGAACTCGATTAGGAAAGCGCTCTATGAACTTTGAGGCTGCTGGATAGACACGCTTTTTGCAAGCGAAAAATTTAGCTCATATCATATGCACTCACCAGCTGCTATAACAACGGTCGGGCTTCAAGAGGTTATAGGAGCTGTTTCACTGTTTTGGATACCTTGAAGCTGTTAGATTATTTGAGATATTGTTCTAGTAGTTGTATTTTGCAGTATACGAAGCTGATACGCATTTTTTAATCTATACAAAGAAAATGTAAAGAAATAAAAGAAGAGCTCTCTGTCTATCAGCTGTCTACTGTCTACAGGTCTTGGCTGTTAAATTTTTTCTCTTTTTTCTTATATAGCTTTAACACAAAATCGATCAATTAAATTCTTGAGCTATAGTACGTTTGGGTCCTTTGGCTCCTGTTTCAACTCTTCGCTGTCGTTGCGTGACAAGTTAGCATGCCGCGTTTTCCAATAAGAGACATTTAAGGAATGTGAATGTGTTGTTTGAGAGCTTACTTTGGTTTTTCAGAATGAGCTTCGTCTTCTTCCTCCGCCAGCAGGCGTTCACATTCCAGCGCTGCGATACAACCCGATCCAGCGCTCGTGATTGCCTGCCTGTACCTTTATCTTGTACGTCACCGCCGCAAACACTCCCTTGACGCTCGTAAAGCTAGTGCCGGGCTTCGTAAGAACGTAACCGTCCTCGTCGAGGTCCATCTGACCCGTTACCAGCGACGTCGCGGGTACGTGACCGATAGCGTAGAATAGACCGTTCGCCTCTAAATCCCTCACTTCACACTCTTAACATCCTTAACCGCCAGCGACGTCAGTAGTTTTCCGTCGCCTTTAGCTTCGACCGCGACGGTGTTGTACAGTATCTCCACTTCGGATGCGAGCTCAACCTCTTCGCCATGATGTTCGACGCCCGCAGCCGGTCGCGCCTGACGAGAACCTGCACGGAGCTTCCGTACTTCGTCAGGAACAGCGCCTCCTCCGCCGCGGAATCGCCGCCGCCGACGACGACAAGCGGTTTATTCCTGAAGATGGGTACGGCGCCGTCGCATACCGCGCACGCGGATATTCCGGACTGCCAGTACTTATCTTCCCCGGGTAATTCATCCTCTTCGCCGACGCGCCCGTAGCCAAAATAATCGTGTCTGCGGTATGCGGCTCGTCTTTTTCCTTCCACTCGAGCCAGTATTTAACGGTCGCTGGGATAAATCTACCTTCGCGACGGTCTCAGTTATGACGGTGGTGCCGAAGCGGACGGACTGCTTCTTCATCTCCTCCATGAGCTCGCCACCCATTATACCGTTGGGGAAACCGGGGTAGTTTTCGACGTCCGTGGTGGTTGTGAGCTGGCCGCCCGCTGCCGTGCCGTTGGCGAGGAAGCCTTCGTATAGAACGGGCTTGAGCTCGGCGCGGGCTAGGTAAATGGCCGCGGTGTGGGCCGCGGGTCCAGAGCCGATGATTACTACTTTGCTGTGCATTGTTTTACCGGTTGCTCGCTGCTGCTGGAGGGAGGATAGTGTCGGGGAGGTGGAGTAGCTGTGGGTGGATTGGCTGAGGAGGATGGCTTTGGAGCTGCGGAGGGTGTAGGAGCGAGGCGGTGGTGAGGGAGATGCCGAGGAGAGGTCGTATAAAGCGGGGCGAGGGTCGACCTAGAGATCGTAGAGGGAGGAGAAGGCCGAGGAGGGGAATCTCGAGAACAGCCTGAAAGACGACGTTTTGAACGAAATCTTGAAGAGTTGGGGAGCTCTGAAAGGCTCAATTTCCGTGCTTCTATTATGCTTCTGTATTAACGATTAGACAAATGATGAAATGCGAGATGAAATAGTCCCTGTTTGATAGCTTTATATCACCGATGATTGCAATCGCTGTGTCTTTGAGATTTGTAAGTTTTGTAAATAAATGGATAATTTCCTGCAGGGAAGCTATTTCAACTAAGTAATTTCAATGTTCCCCAAAAACTTCGCAGCTTAAAATTCTTTTCTATTCTTTTGAGGCTCTTTTCCTTTTCAGCTGGTTGCATGCAGATCACATCATCCCGCCGTTTTGTAATCCACAGCCGCCAGGGTCCAGACTCATCAACCATTACAAACCCGCTGATAATTTATCCCACGGCCTCGGTTCAACTTCCCAGGCTTCAAGTTTCAGCTCACCAAATGCCGGACTTAAACGTCCCAACCGTCACGCAAGTACATCTTCCTTCCTTCTCTTTTCGCGATATCATGAAACAAACTATCATCCCTCATTAACATTGACAATCTCCTGACCCTTCAGCCTTTGATGTTCAAATTTTAGGAGCACATAGACGCCTTCCACCGGAAGCATTTTTCACCCGAAGCCGTTGATGCGTTCTTCGGTCGCTTCCGGCAGCATGCGCAACAACAACCGCCTTCTACCGACGTAAACCACCATGAAAACGAAGAAGAAGACGATGGATTGGGCTACTACCCGACGGCGCGAAGAGGACGCTGACGGACGAGCAGATTGCTATATTCAGGCACTCGGAGGAGGAAGCGTTGCGGCGAGTTGAGCGAAAGAAGCTGGAGGAGGCGAAGAAACGGTTGGAGGAGAAGCTATTAAGTGGCTTCAATGAAGCTTCTAATGGGGATGCGGTGGAGGAGGAGAATGTTGAGATGGAGGAGGGTGTTATGAGGAGGAAGTGAAGGAGGCGAAGAGTATTGGGCGCGTCGACCGGCGTCGGGGAAGACGTTCATGTGGCCGGCGATATCGTCGGAATGAGTCAGTTGCCATTGCGAGAATAATTTAACGAGCGGTTTTTATCGTACTGGTACATCCCAAAGCTGGTGTTATGGCATCTCAAGCTCCTCGCGATTTATTTTTGGCTTTTCACAATTTCCTCCCTTTTTGAGGAGGAATTTGAAGAGGAACCTATTGAAGGAAACGAAATGCAAATGGAAACACCCTCATGTATAAAGCTCAATACCCTAATACAAATACTATACAAAAAAATTTTTTTTTTCCAAAAGCAAGACACGATGCTATAATTTACAATATTAACCTTTCATTCATTGCCATGCACACACAAAACTTCAATACAAAACACTTTTCCTAGTCTAGAACCCCTTCTCCCCAACCTCGACGGCGTATTCGGCCTCTTCACGGCACCCTGCTGCGTCGCGACCCTCTTCACCGCGGGATTCAACTTCTTAACCGGCGCCAAAGCACTACTAAGTGTATCTTCCGCCGCCGCGGCAGCCTTCGCGCGGTCTTCGGCGATCTTCGCCTCGATTTCCATCTTCTTGTTGATCTCGAGTTCCGTCGTGCGCCTGTCCTTCGCGGAGTAACCCTTTTCTTTGATGCTGTAGAAAACCCCGCCGAGTTCTGCTAGCCACTATATTCATTCAAGAGAATTAGTGGTATTCTGATGAAGGAAGGGGAAGTTATGAAAGAGGGATAAAGAACTTACGTGCGGATCGACGGAAGTGACGGTGGACATGTACTCCTTCGACGTGAGGATGAGTTCATGGTATACTATAAAACAAAAGAAAAAGAAACAGTTAGCTCCGAAAACTCGAACAAATTGAAAACTCCCCTTGTGGCAAGAGAGGACAAGGCGATCTTTTTGCATACCGACGTAATCCGGCAAATAACCCAACCCGTAAAGCGCCGACGTGGGGTGCAGCTGCACCGTAACGCTCGTCCGCAGGTTCATGTACTCCCGATACCTTTAACCTTCGCCGCCTGCGCGAAGTAACCCGAGCAGATGCACTTCCGTATGACGTCCCAGTCTGTCCCGCACGACTGTATCTCCAGCTTCTGAAACTTTACTATATCGAGTAACTGCTGCCTGATCTCCCTCGCGCGCTTCAACGCCTTCGGTGTAAGAAGTGCTTTATGCACCAACCGTCTGAATTGCCGTTCGCTTTCCACTGCGAGTATACGTGGAGTAACGTCAAGTGATCCGATTCGGAACGAAGAATTTTTCGCGCGCTTGGTCGGATTCTTCTTGGCGCTCTTTGGGGCGGTAGAATACGCTGGGACGGATAGCATGGAGACTATGGTGAGCATTTCTTCGTGCAGCCGTACTCCACTGAAATGATCAGCAGCTTCGACAGGGAAGGTTCCATGGGGAAGCTAGCCATGGATTTTCCGAGCGGCGTTAGTTCGCCGATGTTGTCCAGCGCTCCTAACGCCCAGAGGTCGAATAAGGAGGTCGACATGGTATCCTGCGGCGGCGGATCCATAAAGTCGAACTCTAGCAGGTTTTTCACGCCGAGAGACTTTAGGAGGAGAACTGTGTTGCTCAAATTCGTCCGCTGGATTTCGGGTATTGTCTGGATGTACATCTCGTTCCGGAACGCCTGCTCAGTATACAACCTATACGCCTTCCCTGGTCCCGTCCTGCCAGCGCGACCAGACCGCTGGCTGGCGTTCGCTTGCGATATCGGCGTAATCTGCAATGTATCCATACCCATACGCGGATTATACACCTTCAGCTTCGAATACCCGCGTCGACGACGTACATAATACCATCGACCGTCAAGCTCGTCTCCGCGATGTTCGTCGCCACGATAACCTTTCGCGCTCCACCCTCAGCTTTTTCAAATATTTTGGCTTGTAAATCTGCAGGCATCTGACTGTATATCGGTAATATAGCTAGCTTCGGCGGGTTATTCAGCTGCGCTAACCGCTCCGCTACGACCTCGCATGTCGACTCGATGTCTTCCTGGCCGGTCATGAACACCAATATATCTCCCGGCCCTTGTCCCAGGTGGATCTGCAATACCTGCTTTACGCGCCGTCGACGTAATCCTCGACGGGGGATTTCGACCATAGCACGTCAACTGGGAATGTACGGCCGGGAATGGTGTACTCCGGTGCACCACCGTAGAACCTGGAGAACCTCTCCGCGTTCATCGTTGCGGACGTTACGATGAGCTTGAGGTCGCGCCGCCGCGCTAGGATTTTTTTGATTAGGCCCATGAGGACGTCTGTGTTCAACGCGCGCTCGTGAGCTTCGTCCATGATGATGCAGGAGTACTTGTCGAGCTTTGGATCGACAAGGGACTCTCGGAGGAGGACACCGTCGGTCATGTCTATTAAAAATTATTAGTCACGTAGCACTGTAGTAATTTATGTGAGAAGGATACCCGAAACGTACACTTTATAACCGTCTCATTGCTCGTGCAATCTTCGAAACGGATCGCATAGCCCACGACCCTCCCAGTTTTACTTCCATCTCCTCACTAACACGTTTCGCCACACTCATCGCGGCGACACGCCTGGGTTGTGTGCAACCGATCATACCTCGTTTCCCGTAGCCCTCTTCATATAAGAATTGAGTGAGCTGTGTTGTTTTCCCCGAACCGGTTTCACCGATGACGATAATAACTATAGATACGTTAGCAACGATTTGTCTTTTTAAACTCAATATAATTGATGATATGTTTACCTTGGTTATCGCGAATAACGCGCAGCAACTCTTCCCTCACCGCAAAAGCAGGAAGATACTCCCTCTGCTCCTTCAGCGTCCTGCTCCTGCTGAAGTCGCTCGCACCCTCGCTCTTCTTCAAGTGATCCGCGAATTTATTCTCATTCTTCGGCTCGTCACTTTCGGCTTGTTTACCGCCGTCCTCCCTCCCGTCCGGCCGCGCGCTGTCCTCGTCGTCATCTTTCGCACCTAGGATATTCCCAACGCCGTACCCGCAATATTCGCAGCTTCGTGCGCCTGCTTTGCCCGCTCCCTCTGCTGCCTCCTCTCCTTAACAACCAACGAACCTTTCCTACTGAACACAGCCATATCGCTCTGCGGATCCCTCACAGCAGGCACCGGATCCAACTGCTTCGTAAAAATCGTCTTGCCGTCTAAAAACGGCGGCCGTATATCGTGAACGAGTATATGCACCTCGTCTCCTCCTCATCATCCAAATCATCATCACCAAAGTCCGCGCGCTGCGCAACGCCGGACGTTAACATCCTGTTCGTCTCCCACGCGTCCACGTCCTTCATTTTCTGCTGCGCGCGGGCGGACATGCGCTTCGCCGTCTTGCGCTGGAGCATTGCCTGCTCGCGCTGCTGGTCGGCGTATGAGTTCTCGGCGGAGCCGAAGGGGTTGTGCGTCTCGTCGCCGAACGCGTGGCCGAGCTCGTCGGAGGCGTACCAGTCGCGGTCCAAAGCGGTCGATTCCTCACCGTAGAATGCGTCGTCGTCGGAGTCGCGGATCGCGCCCGCGCGGCGCGGGGTTTCACCGGGGTAGCTGCGGGAGGTTCGGGAGGTATCAGGGCGGGAGGAACCATGGCGGTCGTGGCGAAGGGGTGTGGCATCGGTACGGCGTAGTCTGGAGGTATCGGGGCGGTAGCTGTCTACGTCCCTCCTATCCCTATCGCGATCGTCGCGCCGCCTGTCGTCGTACCGTCTATCACCGTTGCGGTGTTGGTCGCCGCCAGCCTGCCGGTCTCGTTTGCTCCTGTACGCCGCTAACCGCTCCGCGGCCTCCTTCGACAACCCGCTACCGTGGGACGGTGTTTCCATCCTCCTCTCCCTATTATGCCGCTGGACAGCGGGTATAGCCGGCTTCTTGAATTCCACCTCGCTCGCCTTCTCATTCTTCGATTCCGCATCCTCTTCCTTCTTCGATTCCTTCTGGTTGTCTTCTTCGTCCTCGTCTCCGTCAACCTTGAAATCTAGCTTCACCCTCTTCCTATCCAGCCCCAACCGACTCTCCCTCTTCGCGTCGTGATCGCCCTCATCCCGCCTTCTATCCTTCGACACCAGCAATCCACCCGGTAAACTCGGCGCGGTCTCCGTCAACCTCTCCCCCGCTAAAAAGTTACCCCTACTACTCTTCTCCTTCTCCTTATCGCCACTACTACTACCGTCTGTTTCTTCAGCGCGCCGCTTAACTTCCGCGAATACGTCAGTCAAAAACTCATCTGGATACCGTCCGAAGGCGCTGCAGGCTGATATGAACGACTTCGGTCCCGGCTGCGACTTTGCGATCTGGATGATGTTGCGGGCGAGGAGGTCGTTGGGGTTGGGTGTTTAGCTGGCGGGAGATTAGGATAGCGAGGTGTGGGTGTATTCGTCGTTCAGACCCGGGGTATGCCATCAGTCATGATGGCTTCGATGGGAGGGATATATAGGAGGTTGGTGGAGGTGGAATTGAGATGGTAATGAGCAAGGGAAGAAGAGATTGGAGGGTGAAATTGAAAGGTTTGTGAAAGCTAAAAATTGTACGAGTCAAAATTGGGTTTTCTGTGATGCGGCTCTGCTTTGCTTGGCGTTATAACATGCATTTCTCTAAAACTCACGCAGAAATTCTCTCCAGAGCTTACAAGTATCACGTTCCGGAACTACGATGTGCGCGACGACGACGACGAGCAAGGGTCACAATTAATGGAAAATTCGTAGCCAAAAGGAAAAGTCATAGCGACATATCTAGTTTATTTGCTTTTAGATCTTCACTTCACAGAGTTTCGTCTATAGTTTTGGGGCTTCAATTAGAGTGTTTTTCGAAAGGTTTATGTGTTTTTTTTTTGTCATTTGTATGGTGATAGAGGAGGAATAAGAAAAAGTTATTAATGTCAATATTGTATAAAACACAAGATTCCCAACGCCTCACAGAAACATGGCAAAATAATAATACGTATCCGTCTCGAATTCTCTTTGTACATGCGGTTCTTCCCTTTTTTCCCTTGAAAGTCTTTCTTCGAGTAGGAGTTGGTGTCTTTTTCTCTTTCCCCTCCGAGAGACAGAAGCCCGATGATGGATGAAGTGTAGTAGCTTAATAAAGAAAAAATGAAAAAAAAAAAGCCGAAAGAGTTGCTTAAGGGAAAAAACGGGAGAAGAAAAAAGAAAAGTGCCTGATTACAATGTAAAAGGAGGTTTTATAGTGTAAGAGGAGAAAAAGCCGAAAGAAGAAAAAGGAAAACAGAACAAACGACCACCCCTTCCCGAACTTAGATGTTGCTCGGGTACAGCATGATCCTGACGCTCGCGCCGAATGACCTGGGTGGTAGGTTGGTCCTGAACTGGCTCCTGACGACCCCGAGTTGCCGTGCGGGCGGGTGACCTTGCCCCAGATGACGCGGATCTTGGAGCCGCGGATGGTCTTGTTCGTTCTGTAGACGTAGGCGATGCGCTTGCCGAGGTAGAACTGGGCGTCCTCCTTGGTGTCGACTCCCTCTGTTTACACCAAAAACGTTCTTTGTCAGTCGAACATATTCCCTTTCCAATCGAGCTATCAAAGCTTCCACACAGGTTCTTTTTAGGTCGCAATAACAGGTATTTGGGGCCTATTCGTACCAATCTTGATCAGAGACGTGTTGGGTTGGTGTTGCGCTTGCCCCTCTGGTAGGAAAGGTGCTTTCCCCTGCAAACAGCGTAAAAACAGAACCCGTTAGCATTCTCCTCTTCCAGCATCCTGCCATATCCTCTACAAACTGCGTCCCGTGTCATCCTTCCTCCCAATGCCATCGGTCGAACGGATGCGACTTTCGGGACCCAACTCTTCAATCTCAAAGCTTCGAAAGATACGGGAATGTTTGCTTACTTGACGTAAACTATGGAAAGCAGGAACCGTTAGTAAGAAGATTTATGTATGCCGAAGATATGTAGGTTGAAAAACTTACGTCTGTGCTGACCTCAGGCATGGTGATGATTAGGATGTAAGGAGGAGCGGATTCTGAATGGCGAGAAAGATGACTAGTTAGTTGATGAGAAAGGACAGAAAAGATGGAGTGAAGTATCACAAGCTGAAGGAAGTATTGTCGAATGTATGAAGGGTGTATGTATATACTAACAGGAAATATATGGATATCGGGGATGTCGTGACTTTTGTCGTACCGGCGGCGGTGGTGTTGTTGTTGTTTTGGCGGTTCTGGTTGTCGTTGAATTCTTTTTGGTGATGGTGTATAGTACGGGTTTCTTTTTTGCTTGCTTCGTTGAAGAGAATTAGGGCTAAGTCCAGGGCCTGCAAAAGAAAAAATTTGGTGCGGAACAAAAAAAAAAAAAAAAAGGTTCACTGCCGAAAAAAAGATAAAAGTCAAATTGTGAGGAGGACTGCTTTTTCCTAAAAGAGTTTCGGTTTTGCCAAAAAGATATTGATTAGTCATTTCACGTGACAATCTTAAAGCTGGAAAAAGAAGCCAAGATTTTAAAGGCTTACTAAAAGTTTCGTCACCTTCGGATAAGCCGCACCGCGGTAAAAAGAAAATGTTGGGGGGTGACGGAACTGAGCGGGAGATAAGAAAGCGATATCTCCGGCTCCCTTGAACTCGGGAAGCTCATGTAGGATAGCTATATAACTTCATTAAACGGCAAATTATTTGTGATATCGATAAAAGCCTCGCCGTATGAACAGACGAAGGTTCCGGTTCCATTGGACCAGTTATCGAAGGAGGCGAAAGCATTGACGTCAAGGACTTGTCTGTCGCTCTCAAATCGTGTACTTCCTGAAGTGCCGACAGCTGGCCATGGAGGTTTACGAGCTCAAACATACCGGGATGTATAGATCTAGAGAGTTTTGATATACTCTGCATATCGTACCAGTACTATACGAATGCAGAAACGCAAATCGATAGCTATATGCCGGTGGAAGGATACCAGGAGCCATTTTCTAACCATTTTCCTCCCCTCCTTTGCTCGGCCCTTCCCCAGCATTATGGTAGGTTCTCTTTCTGCATGCCCTTTCAGCTAGCTAGCTCGGGTGCTTGATGAACATAACTGCCGTCATACAGCCGGGGGTTCGGCTAAGCAGATTGATTAATAAATGCTTGTATAAAACCCCGATTAACTCTTCTGCTGGAACTACTTTAAACGTCAAAAGAAAGAAAGCTAAAGAGACAGTATGAGAGCAATACGGGCAAGAGAGAACAAAATTACTCTCGCAATTATTAATACGATACGTATACGTAAGATGTATATTAAATCTATTACTAGAGTATTGGTTGTAACCGAAGGAACAAGAGGCAGTTCTTTTCACACTACCGTGTCCTCCGTTAAATGGGGGGTTTCCGTGATGGTGGAGAAAATAGCACAAAATTGGAGTATAAAGAGGGCAAGAAGTCCCCCACGATGCAATGTGCAAAAACTGCTTCACGACATTGGAAGGGATTTCAAGACATTTCCATATACATTATCATTACCAGCTCTTGAAAGTTTTTCTTTTAATATATTTGAATCAAAAGCAACCGCAGTATAAGTTATATCCTCTTAATTATATATATAAAACGCTCGCCTCTGTTTGACGAACCCACAACGCTCGACTTTTCCCTCCATTCTTGTGATTTAAGTAGGGTCTAGCCTCTAGGTCGTGGCGTTGTCTCTGAGCCTTTCTGGCTAAATTACCCCCAATTCAGTGTGACGACGGCAGAGCTTAATCCGTTCCAGTATACATACATACTACTATTAGTCTGTTACATATAGCGGCAGTTCGAGTATTTAAATTTACCCCTCCATTGCATTTGCCTGATAAGCTACCTATATATTTTTATTTTTTATTTTTTCTGCCTGTACTAGCGTGTTTAAGCACTGCAGCATTATCAATACTTAGTACCTTATTACTATTTTATTCTTTTCTGTTACACCCCACCTTCGCCGCTGCCTTCCACACAACCACACGAACAACTAACTCCCCTCCCAACCACGTTATAAAAAAGAGGAGCTACCCCCCAAACCCTTTTTCCAACTTCATAGCTTCGAGATACAAAAGCCTACTCTATTCAAACACTTATTTTACAGTACTTCTACAAATCTTTCAAACCTACATCTTTATTATCTTCGATTGAATCGATACATCTTCAAAAATGGTTCTGGAAGCCGGTCACGCAGATCAGAGGTGAGCTCTCTTTACCTTCTCGTCGGTATTGGTCCGATGCAGATAAAAAATACCAACGAGGGGACACAGTGCCTTTCAATCCAAGTCCAATACTCCGGGCTTCTCATTTTTAGACATTTACGACATCTTATCAACATGCAATTGGAACAGGCGATTGCAAACATAGCTAAACGTTGTACTGACGACGCTGTTTAATCTTTTAGCACCGAGGTTGAGCTCAAGGAAAACACGACCATTGTCGTGCTGGGAGCTTCTGGTGATCTTGCAAAGAAGAAGACTGTATGACGGCCACTCGCTTTGACTTAATGGATGCCCAACAAGCCCCTTTTTGACAATTACTATCAACTGATGATACTGACTTCTTTGCTTTTTCCGGCAGTTCCCCGCCTTGTTCGGCCTGGTAAGTTCAACACAGCCATGAGACTACCCAAGTAGACACCCAACGCGGTACTGACAAACTTCCCAAAAACTAATAGCACAGAAATGGCTTCCTTCCAAAAGACTGCCACATCATTGGGTACGCCCGGACCAGGATGGATCACGAGGAGTACATCAAGCGCGTCAAGTCCTACATTAAAACGCCGACGCCAGACATCGAGAAGCAGCTCGAGGAATTCGTCAGGAAATGCACCTACATATCCGGCCAGTACGATAGGGACGACGGGTTCCAGGAACTCACCAAGAAGATGGAGGAGATCGAGAAGGGCAGACCCGAAGACAACCGGCTGTACTACATGGCCCTACCACCCAGCGTTTTCACCACGGTCTCACAGCACTTGAAGCGGAACTGTTACCCGAAGAAGGGCATTGTGCGGTTGATTGTACGTCTTGGATTGCCAACTTTTTTCAAGTTCCAGGTTTCAAAGTAGGAGAGTGGTTTCTAATCGGGTTTTTGCTCTTTCTCTCTCTAGGTTGAGAAGCCCTTCGGCCATGATTTGGCAAGCTCTAGGGCTTTGCAGCAGGCTTTGGCTCCGGACTGGAAGGAGGACGAGCTATACCGTATTGATCATTACCTCGGTAAGGAGATGGTCAAGAATTTGCTCATTCTCCGTTTCGGCAACGAGTTCTTTGGTGCGAGCTGGAACCGTCACCATATCGACAACATCCAGGTCTGTACATGTTTAGCAACCACAAGATCGCGATGAGGATGAAGGTAGATACTGACTGGAAAAACTTTCGTTATTACCTCCAGATTACCTTCAAGGAACCTTTCGGAACTGAAGGCAGAGGCGGATACTTCGACGAATTTGGAATTATCCGTGATGTCATGCAGAACCGTATGTATCCCTCTTGATTCGGAACCTATGAGATCTTTAAATCTAACAATTTTCGGAAACCACCAGATCTTATGCAACTCCTGACGATTCTTGCTATGGATCGTCCCCTCACACTGTCCGCCGAAGATATCCGTGATGAGAAGGTCAGAGTGCTTCGAGCAATCCCCGAGATTGAACCCAAGGACGTCATAATCGGGCAGTACGGCAAGTCGGTAGACGGCTCGAAGCCAGGTTACAAGGAGGACGATACCGTTCCGAAGGGCAGCCGCTGCCCAACATTCGCGTCGCTCGTTATCAAAATCAACAACGAGAGATGGAGCGGGGTTCCGTTCATCCTGAAGGCCGGAAAAGGTACATACTCTGGCGGACATTTTATAATCCGAGTCCGTTAGTGAATTCTTTGCTGACGTGCTACACCAAATGCAGCCTTAACGAACAGAAGGTCGAAGTGCGCGTGCAGTTCCGTGACATCGCCAGCGGTATCTTTAAGGACATCCCTCGCAATGAGCTCGTCATCCGCGTCCAGCCCAACGAGGCCGTCTATATCAAGATGAACTCCAAGCTGCCCGGCCTCAGCACGCAAACCACCCTCACCGAGCTCGACCTCACCTACAAGCGCCGCTTCAGCGACCTTAAGATCCCAGAGGCGTACGAGTCGCTGCTCCTGGACGCGCTGAAGGGTGACCACTCCAACTTTGTCCGTGACGATGAGCTGGACGCCAGCTGGAGGATCTTCACGCCGCTGCTCCACTACCTGGACGAGAACAAGGAGATTGTTCCCATGGAGTATCCTTACGGTAAGTTTCAATTCCTATTTTAAAACTTGCGCCGGGAATTTGACTGATTGGGGGAAATATTCAGGTTCGCGTGGCCCGTCCGTCCTAAACGACTTTGTCGCCGCTTACGGTTACAAGTTCTACGACAATGTCAGCTACCAGTGGCCGATTCAAAGCGCTGCGGAGGGGAATGCAGGACCTTCCAAGCTTTGATCATGATCAGGTTGAAGCAAAATAAATAAATAAATGACTTAAAAAAGTATATAAAATATCTTGGATGATCACACGCTGGAATGAGTTTCTTTTTTTGCTCTGAATACTTTGTCCAATCTAATGTCTATGTTTTTTATATGTTTATGATTGCGGTTTTTCTGTTATGCCTTACGTTTTTTCTCTTTCTATTTTTCTTAGGCAACTTCACCATATAGCATTTTTTTGTAACGCTCACAAAAGAGGACATGATATGGAATTTATTAAAGAAAATTTTAAGCGGGATATACGAAAGAATTTCGTATCCCGTAGATTGCCTCAAGTCTCTCCAAGGCCTTTTCCAAGCTGAAGCTGTGAAACCAGTGAATTTATTAGTCTCAAGCTATCACGTCCCTTAGATTCCGAAAGTTTCGATGAGCCACCATTCCGTATAGCTAGGCGCCTGGTCGTTGTATATAACACAGAAGATAAGTAACTAAGCACGAGGTAATCATGTTTGACCGAAAGATATCCATCCGCGATGGCCAAGCTGAAGAAATTCGTGTGAGCAGACACTTCATTTCTCGATATATATTAGTATCTGTATGGAATATTTTTCATTGTTTTGATTCTTAACCAAGCAAAGATGATAGCGAAAGTTGCTATATTATCCTCATTCATTGAACTATTTAATACCCCCCCCCCTTTTCTCCCCCCAATATCCTCTTGATCCCAAAATGTACGTGAAAAATTCCTCCAACTACTTCCTATATTACAAGATTGTGCTTCTTCTAAATAGGAATATCCGGCGAAAACCTTCCCCTGTGATACTCCACACTCTTATCACCCGTATCAACATCAACCTCCGCGTGCACCTTTTCACTCCCTTCCTCCAGCAGCTGGAACGCATAAATCGGCGGCACCTTATCATCCGCGTTCCTAACGCCCGCCAGCGACGGCCTGTACAAATAAACCCTACTAAACCTCCCTCCGAACGGTCTATCCGCCTTTTTCGCCAGCTCCCACGCCGTATCAGCGTCCATATCCAACGCCGGCAAAATTGTTCCGTCCGGATAATACTCCCTCTCATACCCAAAACTCGGAGAATAAATCGGCTTCTCCCACGACGGCGTCGAACTTTTTTCGTCGGACGGTTTCTTTTCGACGGTTATGGAGCCGCAGGTTCCGTCTTTGATGTAGTACTTGTACGTTACTATGTTTAATTTGGATGTGTTATCGATGGGTTGGTAATTTGTAGTTGAACCGGTGGCGGAGCGGAGGGTTATGTCTGTGTCGGTGAGGTTGTTGTAGGGCAGTGTTTGGGGTCGACGATGATATCCGGTATCACTAAACTCTCGCCTCGCGCTGCGCTGGCGGCGACGGCTTGCGAGAGATGGGGAGCAAAAAGAACTTTAACGTAACCGGTCCTCCTATCCAAATTCGAGTGCGTATTCTGGATGTCGCCGTACTCCGTGAACCTCTCCGTCAGTTCTTCCTCGCTGGTTTCCTCGTGGACGTTCGTGACGAGGACGATCCACTCTTCGATGCTGCGGACGGCGATGGCGCCCTCTGAGTTTCTCGGTGTATTTTTCTTGTTGTTGTTGTTGTTGTTGTTGTTGGTGGTGTTCGTGGGGCGTAGTCGACTTCCATTCGAAATCGACGCGCTTGACGCAATGGGGTGTTTGTATCTAAGATTGTATAGAGAAAAGCTTGAGCCGCTGCTTGGCGTCCTTGTTCGGCGTGTCGTCTAGAAAGCCTGGGCTGTCTGCGCCTGTCTTCGTAATCGTTGTCTTTAGTGGAGCGAAACTGGCGCAGAGGAAGGCGGTTTCTTTAAGCCGGAACAAGTCCCATGTCAATTATTTTTGCCGAAGCAATACCTCGCAAAGATCCGATACGTAGCGGGAATATTGTAGCAGCGCTAAGCAGCTTCCTCGATTTGAACGACGAGTTCTTCTTCGATGGCAGGCGATTTGATCGTCTCCAATATCGCGTTGAAGTTATTCCTATGCTCCATTCCGTCTTTGTTGAAGGGGTTTTGACTTAGCTAGAGAGATATCTTGAAGGAGAGATGAAAAGGGGAAAAAAAAAAAACCCTTGAGGTAAGTGGGTAGCAAGCAGTCTCGAAGGATTTTAAATATATTCGCAATTACATCACGTGAGTCCGTTGAGGAAAAATAATTTCTTGGCGGGCTGATTGCTCGGATTTTCCTATTGAGCAAAACTTGTTCTTGGGCTTTAGTTGGGGTGGGCAGTGTTGAGGCTTGAGTGCTTGACCCCCCCCCCCTTGCGAAATTTTCATTTCTGACGCAGATAAGAGACGTAGATAAGAGGTAGTAAAATAGCAACAAGGGCTTATAAGATATTGATGAATTCCTTCGTTTAAATATTTATTTAATATATATCCATCTCCTGGATTATGTATACGCTTTTTTCTTTTGAACTTGCTGCTGCAGAAGAATTTGAAGATACTTAGGTATTGAAGATCGTGGAAGAGGTTTGAGAGCAAATTTGACAAGTTGAGGCTTTTTTTTTTTTTTTTTGTTTTTTTCTTTTTTTTTTACTTCGCGGGGAGGTTGCGGGAAATGACGTCCCCAAAAACACCGCCCTAAACTTTTATTTTCTCTTTATTCTCTGCTGGCGCTTTTTAAAGTCGCGTCTCCTTTTTTTTTTACCACGTCTTTTTTTTTAGCTTCCGTTTGCATCGTCATCAAAACCTTCTTTTCGACACCTGTACAAATCGGCTTGTCACCATCGTATCGACCAAGGACCTACGAAGCGGTATCATCGATTCGCCGATCGCATACGGCTTGAGCCTCTTCTTTTCGAATCATGGCGGGGGCGGCGGTGTGGACGGGTACGCCGTCAATACGAGGCTCCACCGACACGATTCGGATGGCGCTGCTGACGGCATGCCTGGCTGGAGTACAGTACGTCAATAGATTCCCTCATTCTCCCAATTCCTCGAAGGCTCTTCAAGAGATAGCGGGATACGTGACGATGCTAATACTTGCGAAAGGTTTACGTGGGGAATAGAGATGGCGTGTAGGTTCTCGCCCCTCCAGAAGCGACCATAGACCTTCAGAGATCTACAGCCTAACTAGTTCACTTTTTCTCCTACCCACGTTTTTTTCCGTTGCAGACTGTACACCGTACCTTCTATCCCTCGGCGTATCTAAGAGCAAGACGTCGCTAGTTTGGATCGGTATGCTCTCCTTCCCCTAGGAAAATTTTCTCAACCGGTCCCCAATGTGTTCATAACGGAAATTCAGTTCCGATATAAGCTGACATTTGAGTCTTGGCGCTTTTTTTTCTCTCTCTCATAGCTGGTCCGCTGTCGGGTCTAATTACACAACCTATCGTCGGAGTACTAGCGGATAGATCGCGGCTACGATGGGGCAGGCGGCGGCCGTTTATGATCGGCGGTACTGTACTCGTAACAATTTCGCTGCTACTGCTGGGTTGGACGAGCGAGGTAGTGGGCTGGTTCGCGAAGGACGAGGAGAGGGTTCGTTCATGGTTTCCGCTCCGCATCAGCTTGGAAATGCTACGGCTAACTCAATTTTCTAGGCGAAGAATGCCACCATCGTCGTCGCCGTATTTTCGATATACGCCCTTGATTTCGCCATCAACGCCGGTACGTATACGTCTCACAATTTCTAGGAGATGGCAGGCTTTTTTTTTGATTATATAGGAGCTAAGGGGATGCATTTTAGTACAGGCTAGCTGCCGGGCGATCATCGTAGACACGTTATCAATACCGCGCCAACAGCAGGGAAGCGCTTGGGTAAATTTTCCTAGTCTCGATCCCTCAATATTATTTTCTTGGCTTTTAATTCTAATAGGCACCACAGCTAGCAGAATGGTCGCATTCGGCCACGTCATAAGCTATTTCCTGTAAGTATACGAGTTTTAGCATTAATAATTTTTCATGTTTTTGTTCGCTCTACGACCGGGTACTAACTGTTGTTTTCTAAATTTTAGGGCATGATTGACCTCATGAGCATATTCGGGCATTGGTTCCTGGGGGGCTCGCAGTTCAAAAAGCTTTGCGTCATTTCTAGCGCTGCGCTGATTGGCAGCGTCAGCTTAACCTGCTCTGCCGTCACGGAGCGGGTGCTCTTATCGAGGAGGTTCGTTGCACAACTTAATCCGAGACAAAATTATTTGCGTCAATTTTAGCTAATTATCGCCTTAGAGATTCCGATGTCAAGGTAGGTATTTTTCACGTGTTTGCCGTAATATGGAGGACGCTCTGGACTCTACCGAACCGGATACGGGCGATATGCTTCATTCAATATTGGGCTTGGCTAGGTAGATCGCCTACGTGTTTCACTGAATTTTGCGGAGTAAAATAAGCTAATTTCCTCTCCTCAGGATGGTTTCCTTTCCTATTCTACAGTAGTACGTGGGTTGGCGAAGTCTATAAACGGTACGACAGTCCGCCACCGGACAAAACTGCCGGCAAGCCTAAGGATGCTGTCGCAGACATTGCCAGGATCGGAAGCATGGCGCTCGTTGTATTCTCTTTGGTCTCACTTTGTGGCTCTATCTCGTTACCGTGGCTTGTCATGTCCCGACATCGGACCAGAAGCGACCACCGAACCAAGTTCTCGTCAAGCGATTCCTATTGTGGGTACGACCATTTAGGCCTACGCTATCGACTGCATGGATGATGTCCCATGTTATTTTTGGCGTCGCGATGATCTTAAGCTTATTCGCGCGGACGGTCAAGTTTGCGACGGTCATTGTTGCCGTGAGCGGGATGTAAGTTCACTAAAAAAAATCGATTAGCAATCGAAATGCTAGAAATTCATTTTACTAAACCTATCTGAAATATCGTAGTCCATGGGCGGTTACCTGTTGGGCTCCCTTCGCGCTTGTCGGCGAGGAGATCAACCGCATTAGCGCCACCGGTCACCGCCGCGCCTCTTATACCATGCGCGAGTCGTCGGACGTTTACGACGCTTACAGAACATCGCGGACGAGCGCGAAGAACAAGACGACCGCTTCTCCATCGGCGACATGAAGATGACGAAGCTGGGAAAACGAATCCGCTGCTACGGCGCTATTGCACGCCGGACCCAGTCTAGAAGCGGATGTGGAATTGGGCACCCTCAGCCCGCCGAGTCCGAACCGCTCGCGACCGCACTCAAGGGAGACTTCCAGGTCGGGTTCCTTTTCAGGCGCCAGGTCGCCGACGCTGCACATCGTTGCGACGCCGGAGCAACAGGAGAACGACGAGGCGACGAATTCGTCGACGGGAGAGCTGGCGGGTGTTTACTTGGGGATATTGAATTTGTTTATTACGCTGCCGCAGTTTGTGGCTAGCTTTGTTAGTTTCGTCGTGTTTGCCGTGCTGGAACCGGGGAAGAGTCCCGAACTCGCGGGGAAGCGGAGTGCTGTAGTCGGAGGGGTAACAACGGTACGCTGGCGGACGCAGGTGGGAAGGAAGATACGGTGAGGGAGGAGTTAACGCGATTGCTGTGACGCTGTTTTTGGGCGGACTCGGAAGCATCGTGGCGGCGTGGAAGACGAGGAAGCTCAAGTATATAAGATGAGAAAGAGGAGCTGCCTGGGTGAAGGATTGTAGAAATTTCTGGCTTATACGTTTTTGTGTTCAAATTTAGGCGCCTTTTTTGGTGTATTTTCCTTATGGACTTATATATTAATATCCATTGTTAATTTCTATAGCTCAATCGAGATTTTTCGCAGGTCGATTGTCGGTTCGGAAGTCTATTTGATCACGAACGATACTGATTAAGACATGCTCTTAGGCCTGAGTTCTGCTTTGCGATCCCTAGTTAATCGTTTCACAAGGGATCTCTATTGTTTCTCGTTTGTTCTTTCAAAGGTAAAGAATCTGATGGGAAAAATACACATGAAAGTCCATAGAGTCAGTAGCCTCGGTGGATCCCATGGAACCGACATTTCATGCTTCAACCGGGCCAGTAGCACGGCTACAGAACATGCAGATTAATGGAATAACTTTATCGCTCTGATATTTCCGATTATAATACGTTAGTGAGTGTGTTTCTAAGAATAAACTAATTCGTTTGCCTAACGACGAGATGGTGAAAGTTTGGCGAATCTCCAACATTGTGTGCTTCAATGTAATGTCTGAATAAGCGCGAGGTTTTTCTGTCCAACGTTTCGTGACAACGCCTGAAAAAAAAGAAAAGAAAGGCCTTATCGTCAGTTTCTTTATGAGGGTCGAGGATTAGTTCTAGTATGTCTGAGAGAATTTTTCTTTGGGGCTTCTATGAGTATCTCGTAGTTAGCCGTATATGATAGGCCTTTTTAGCTATTAATCCAAAGAATCTGCACTGACTATGACCTTTCAGGCTCCAGTATCTCTCCGTACCCTACGCTTTTTTCAGACTGTATGCGCTTTCTTGATGCCCTTGGGTAGTTAGAGATTTTAACCGTTCCCATTTTAAATTTTCATGTATCATACATTTTTAGATATACAAATTTGTACATGCTAACGATCCGTCGCATGGCGACTCAGTTACGTATATAAATCCTAGGACAGCTAAAAACCTCAAATTTAGGTATCACCCAAGTAGTCCTCGAAGTCCAGGTCCACGAATATGGCTGCTATCAGTGTGGTGCTGGCGCCACTGGTAGTCTTCCTGTTTGTAAGCCACACTCTTGCGCTATCTAGCAACGAAATTTACAAAAGAGCAGACCTCGAGCCGATAATCTTCGACGACATTATCTACAATGTACATTGTTTTCCCCATATCCATTCTTAGTTTCATTTGTTCCGAGGTAACTGACATTATTTTCATAGGAACGGGAAGGGGGCCAAATGGCTCGTGTTTCTGTTGGTACGCCTCTCAATATAACCAATATGTTGGCTTATGACATACCAAATGTTGCGTTTGAGCTAACAACATCGGCGTATAGGAACCCCTCCACAGGATATATGGCTATCCTTATCGTTATCTGAAAACACATGGATAGGCATGTCGATACCGGGTATTCCAAGCTTAATTGCAGCGACGAAACAACGTATCGGACGAAGTGTATGATCCAGGATATGTCTGGAGCCTGTAAGTGGAATTTAGTCCAGGATATAATTTAAGGATGACGGAATCGAGTCCTCCTAGAAAGTATTTAAATATATACTAAAGATCGCAATGTTCAAATAGACGCACCGCAGTCTTCCTCAAGCTACCTCAACCTCACGCTATATCCTCTCCTGTATCCTCGGTCGGCTCCGTACCATCAAGAGTCCGATGCGGTAAGGATGGTTGTGCCTTCCTATAAATGATTACAAGGGTTACTGACTTTTAAAGACCACTTACGCTTTCTTGGAATACGCAATGGAGTCTTTTGAGTTTAGTGGATCGAAGGTAGGTAAATCCTTTCTTTCCGTGCTGTATAGATCGCCTTTTCCTCTTTTTGATATTAGAATTGACGTAAGTTCGAGCGTACGAAAAGTTCAACAACCTCACCTTTACCATTGCAAATAACTATTCCGGGTATTACCCTTCTCTCGGCTTAGGTCCGAGCTGGGATGCGCCAAATCCGTCCTTCATCGATAACTTTTCAAATAATGGGCAGATCGCTCTTAGGGCGTTCGGGGCGTACTTGAATGATTTTAGTATATCCCCTTTAAAAAAAAAAATTCTTAAGAACAAGTTACAAACGCTCTATGGGTTGGTAAATCTGACAGAAAGGGTTTAGGAACTAACAATTCCGAACTCCATATTGGCGCCGTCGACAGGTCAAAGTATAGCGGTAATTTCACGACGCTAAACGTTCTTACCAACACCACGAATGTTGCAAGTATAGACTCGGTGTTTTGGTTCGATGGGAGTTTAAATTCAAGTACGAGTTCGACGTCAAATCTGGGGCAAGGATGGACTTCACAGATAGGTATTTGCATTAATATAGTATTGATATGAATTGGATTGCAGTAGTCCTGACCTCTATTGCTTGCTTGCAGTTATATAACAATCTCTACCTCTGATAAATCTGGCATTTCGACCTGATAACGAAAGCATTGAAAGCCACTGAGCGCGCGGATACGGGCACCGGGGCACCTTCGTGGACCACCTCCTGCGACTTTCGCGACAGCAACCAACAATTTTCTTCTCTATCGGCGGAAACTCTCCTTTAGTAATCAGTATACCGGCTACACAGCTTATTCTCCCGGATATTGATGAGTATGGAGTGCGTCTCAAATTAGATGATGGCTCACCCTCATGTAAAATCTACATAGCGCAAATGCCGTCCGATGGAACGTGGGACATCAAACTCGGCGCGCCGTTTCTAAGATCTGCGTACATGGTGTACGATTTCACGAATAAGCAGTATAGCATCGCAAAAGCTGTTGTAAATGCAACAGGCGAGAGGGATATCGTACCTTTGGAGAGGGGCGGGGTGACGCAGACGCCCGCGCTATTGTTAGCTAGGAATAGTACGAGGTCTTCAGGCGGGTTGGGTGGTAACTCCACATCGACTTCCGAAAGGAACAATGGTAATAAGTTAAAGAGCAAGCAAAAGCTATCGCTCATTGCAAAGGTCGCCGGTGCAGTTGCAGCAGGGATCGGGTTATCTGTTTTCGTACTTGTACTACTGATCAAATGGAGGAAGAGAAAACTAGCGAGACTGCCGGCTCACCAACATCCAGATCAGTATGGAAAGATGGAACTGCCTGCCGGCTTAGTAGCCCACGACCACCATTGATACCTATACTCAAGCGTTTCCCGCGTATCAATGGCTTCTTATGGAGATTAACGGGCGGTGATCCCAGGGAGAAGCGTATGTAGAGCGTAAGGTGGAACTGCCGGCGTCACCACCAAGGGTGGTCCGTGATCATCCTCCGCGTAGGCTCCAGGTGCCCTGGCTCAGGATAGTGCACGTGCGTCGGCGCAGCTCGCCGCCGAACGTAAAGCTGCTTCCGGCGTTACCGCCTGGCTACCGGTATCCGCATACTTCGTGGTATAAGGAGGATTGTTTGGAATTGGACGGCTCGTAATTTCTGTTAATTTGTAAACTTACTTATTATTATACCATATGGACCTAGACTTGTAATTATGGCCGTTCTCTTCTCCTGGCTTAGTACCACGATCTTTGGTGTATATTTTTATAGCCCATTCCCAGTTGGCATTATCTAAACCAGGCTATTTCCCTGGAATCGACCCTTTGAGGACTATAATCCGAAAGTAATTAGCCTTGAACCCTCAACCAAGCTAAACTAATCCAACTAGGCCATATACGTTAATACTCGAGGGAGCCACGAGTTAGGCATTTGGATACATGCAGTACGCCATTACTAGAATTAAAGCAATTGAAACAGGAATAAGAGGTAGATCTCGACTTCAATATAAAAAGCTACAACTTGATTCTAGAACAACGGCTTTATGATCAGTAGTAGTCTTCGTTTTTAACTACAGTGAACTTCATTAGTGGGTTAAAGGGGAAGGTGAGTGATAAACTTTGGCCCTGCGAAATTAGCCGCCGGGTATAACAAACAAGTTGGAAACTGGCCGGCGCTATTACCAGATTGGAAACCCTGAATTAGCGCCGGCGCTTCGGCACGCACAATTGCACCCGTAATTTTAAAACGCCTCCCTTCAAACTCAACCCCAGAGGGCTTTAAGTACGAAATTTATCCCTTCTAGAACTTCGGAGAGATACTGTTGCTTCGTGTCGGCCCTATTGCTATTAATAGAGCGATCTTCATTTCATTTTGGCGTGATTTTATGATTCGGAATCCTCTCCACGTCAAAGTATACGAAGCAATGGTAAGACGTTTTGCAGTCTGTTGCCGGGCACTAAAGGACCTAATTGTCATCTTGGTATGGGGAGCATCCAAACAAGTATATCACATGTAGTAGTTACCCACTGCCTAACTATAGTAGGCTAAGTCCGACTTAGAAGGCAAATTTAGCTGTTAGTTGGCTCTAAGCTTTAGTACAAGATTTAATTCAAACCGCCAATTCTATCTCCGGTAGAAATGCATGAAACTAGTCATTTCAAAAAATACTTCAACGACATCTCCATTGTTCTGTTTAGAAACGCGATATGCACAGAAATCATGTAGCTAATATTTGTCATGATATATTGTTCCGCTGTATTAAATAAGTCAATATGGCACAATGTTCACGTTTATAGCATTGACTGCCTGGTCATAATGTATGAAGTAGATTTGTTTTACTGAATTACCGGGCGCTTCGTGGGAATCTTGGTAGGGCTCAAAAAACGTAAAATTTTGAATCTCGCTTAATCAGTGCTGGTACGACGTTTGTAACGGTATCCATTGCCTATTGCCATTGTGAAAAACAAAATAAATCAGACTGTGATTTGAATCCTTTAAAACGTCTTTACATAGGCTATTCTCTGAAACATTATTTTCATGCACCCAAGTATATCGAAGTGAATGGTTTATACGATAAAAATAGCAAAACTTTCTAGTGGTATTCGTGAGATTATAATTGATGGAGCGAGTGTCATGCGTGACTTTGAAACAACCTGTTTACCGTTGCCAAGTATACAGGCAATCCTGGGTTGCCATGATTACGCGCGGAGTGCGAACGTTGTCAAAATCGCCCGATTACATGCATTAAGCGATTTTGGATACATGTAATCGCCCACCCTCCCACCGTAAAATTTCTATATAGTTCTTGATGCCCCCATATATCAGACTTAATTGCGTTTTTCTTTTCTATTTTTTCCCCGTCTTCTGTATTTTGGAATTCCTATATTCATCTTTTTCATTTCTTAAGTTCATGTAGATAGCATTGTTGTTCTTTCGTTACCTGTGCTTTGTTATCATCCGAGATGAGACAAGCACTACCTACTTCCTTGCGGTCATCGAACGCACTACACTCGCTTTACTTATCTCTTTTCTTTTCTCTTTCTTTATTTCGAGATGCTGCGGCCAGAGTGCAACAGGTATTTCACAAACATTCGCGCAATGTTACGATGAGTGTGGTGATGCCCTGGCAAAAGGCAGGCAGTCGGACTCACAAAAGAGGCATGCGACCCAAAAGGATCTTTCCAACAACAGCTGTCAATATGCGAACGATGTCTGAAGGAAAAGGGATTCGATATGGCCACCGAAGATCCGGATCTTATTCAGTATATCGACTATTGTGACAGTAAGCACAACGGCTCGGCTATATATACTCTTAAACTCAGATGCACTAACTCCTTGTAGAGAAATCGAGTCCAACTATACAGCTAGACAGCTTCGAAACCAACGAACCTACATCCACGGGCGATTCAGACAGGAGACCGTTTCCGGGAGCACCGGCGATAACTCCCACTAATCAAACCTCGCAGCAGCAACAGCGGCAACCACAGGCGTCGCCGTCAGGGATGCCGTGCCAACCTTTCTTCTGCAACAGCGCGCTCGAGAACTGGCTAGTCTTTGTCAAGTACCGTGATATTTCGACAGCGATATGGGATGCCACAACATCAGCAACAGGGGGAAATGCATGTCCTGCAAGACTGCTCTAAGATTCCCGTTGCCTTAAAGTACCGCAGAACGTCACCGATCTTTGAACTCCTGCACCGCCCTCCTAGCCAAAACGAAACCGCAAGCGCCAACGGCACAGCCGCAACACGCGCATCCGATCAACTCGCTGCGGCCAGCAGAACAAAGGACCAAGCTCGAAGAAAATCGGCAGTATACTGGCCGCAGTAATAATAATATCCGTCGCGGGGGCCGCGTTCGGAGCTTACATAGTCTACCGGAAAACGAGGGGGAAACATTTGGAAGACGCGCCAGACCTGCCGCCACCGGCGGTCTCCCATACGAAAAGCGTCCGGCAGACGTTATTTATGCCGGAACTCCCGGGGACCCGCATCAGCAAGCGGTTTTGTACGGAACCATTCAACCCCGTGGAGATGGATAGCCAGCAGCAGCCAGCTGAGGAACCCCCGCCCTCGTTATCCGAATCGCCCCCCTTCGTGGTTGAACTTGAGGGAGACAGACCGTGGGAGCAGAAGCGGGGAGGCGTTCTCTTCATTAAGGAGTGAGACCGATTCGATATACTCCCTCTATTCGAGGACCGATTCGCTGTACTCGCTGTATAACAGGGCCGACTCTGTGCTCTCGCTGTATTCTTGGTCGGATTCGGTGTACTCGATGTTTTCGAGGACCGATTCCATATACTCGATGCATTCGATAACTCAGAGCGAATACCCTGCTCAGAGCGAATATTGGGAACTTGAATATTTGATGGATATTTTTAGTTGTTTGGGTTTTCTTGTCATGTTTTCTTTCCTTTCTTGTAAATCTTAGCATTAGTTTAATGAACCGGTAGCTTAATAAATCGCTGTTTAATATTTAATTTTAAAAGTTTAAGTGCGAAGATCTCGTCGAGTTGTTCCTCGTCTATACCACCAACTGAAACCCCCTTACAACCTAGTATTTGTTACTAGTTCTTGGTATACGTGTCTTACAAAATCAGCCAACGCGTCTATTTGCCAGGCTGAGATGAACATAGACTATTGCGTTCAGACGCCTCGGCTGCTGCTATGTAACAACACACTTGAGATAACAAAATCCGGATTCAGAGTGTTTTGGTCGCCAAAAATGAAGATAGTTTTGCTATTTGTCCAACCTCGTGAGCGAAAACGACTTGGTATTTTAGGACTTTTGCAGTGAACAACTGTGAAAAGATGAAGTAGGCTTTTTTGTGAGCCAATGCATTGCTCGAATGGTCATCGTAACCGCTGCCGTTAAATTTGAAACAAGTCATCACATTTTCGCCGCCATCTATCCTCAATATATCGACAATATGTTGACAAAAACAGCAAAACCTCTGGTTTCAGGGAATGCTAACTAAAGAAGATCGAAACTCGCGGGACGAAAGACTGATAGATTTTGAATTAAGACACGAAAAACTTACCATCACGACATTCTTGAGGGTGATGAAAGAGCTTGGAAGACTGCTTGTTAAGTTTCGCGTGCTTATTTAACTCGTTCATTGTAAAACTCATGTGATACTTTATTCTGTATTCCAAGTACTTATGGTTTATGATGGGAGCTGAACCACGCCGCGACTTGGAGTATTTCCGGGACACCGCCACTAGAATCACTGCAACGTCAGACTCCATAACTATATCCTTTGCAACAGACAACTTTGCCACGTTAACGTTCCATCTGTTCCGCATTGTTTGGAAACGACCATAGGATTATCCTAGCCCCTGAGGCCGACTACGTTGAAGGAGGAAGCAAACAACAATATACTTGTAACCCAGTGATTAGTATAAGAATCTTACCTAGAACCTCGTCTCATGGTATTTCGTCTGCCTCCATGTTTTCTCAGATCTTACCAATGTTTAAGATACGTATTCTCACTCGAAAGGCTCGCCGCCATCTAGAACGAATCCCAATGGAGAGCCATTTGCCAACCTCGAGAGAACGGTGGGGATTTCCATTGGCCTAAATAGTTTATCCCTGAAGCAACGGATCTAGAACTGTTGGAATATCCAGAAAACGTGGAAAGCGTTATAGGGTACATAAAACGCGCAGGGCTGCTCCTAAGGGTCTTAACTAGGTGGCGAACGTGAAAACGCCTGAATTAGCGAGCGGGAAATGGCGGTGGATTAATCAAATTTTTATTCAAGGGCTACTAGAAGTAAACACTGTGCATGCATGCTGTTGTCTTTTCCCCTTTACCTTCCTCTTCTCCTTCTTGCACGAAGGCTGGGGAATTGCTATAGTTTTGCTTGCCGCCGATGGTTTTCAGCGCATCCAATCACAAGCGCGCTGTAACCGCACAGCGGCCGAATTAGGAAATTATTTCGCGTCTAACTTCTACACGCTCCTTTTCCATAGGAGGGATGGATTTTTGTACACGTGCTTTCTAGAATAGATTGTGCTTTCAAGTAGGCTGTCGATGACTGAGATAGGGGCATATCGAGAAGCGAGAGCCTTGCCTCGGCCTCGTGGGCTCGCTAAGCGATATGAAGCGGCGCTCGAGAATTCTTAGAAGTTCTTCAAGCCTTTTGAACGGTCTTCGGATCACACAAGATCGCGCGATACTGGCTGCCAGATTTGGAATTAATATGACTTGAGACTTCTCCTGGTATGGATGGTATTCTGTCGTGTAGCCGTATGTACGGCATCAAATAGCTCTTTTGCCCTCTATATTATACATATCAAAGTATTGTAAGTCTCGTGCAACGTTTGTTGTTCTCTCTTCGTGAAATTTTGAAAGGGTACTCTCAAATACGTGTACAGATTACAAGTCCGCAAAGCTACATAGTCCGCGCCTCAGCGCTCATGAAAATGAGGATATATAGGGTTGTCTAGATCCTGCAGCAGAAAAGTGAAATTCTTCTATTGATTCGCGCTAATAATGATTTGCCATGGTGTTGTGGATCGGACAGAACGGAACGCCACCAACAGTCACCCGAACCGCCGGGAGACTAACGCCTTCTGTGGATTTTCCGTATATCGTGTCCCCGCTCAAAGTTGGGCCACGAACCAGAAAACTTCACTCTAGGGCCCCAACTTCAGTGAATAAAGGAGATGCGCAAGAGGCTAGCAACTAATGGGTCTTTGCGCTCCTTATTTTAATGGGTTCGTATCCGGATTTCTATCCTTTTCTTACTAGCCAAAGAATCAAGTTTTGATTGCCTTCTCTTCCAGCTTTTATTATCATCATACTGTAAAAGTCTCCAGAAAACGGCCTTCTCAACTACTCAGCAGAAATGAAAGCATCATTGCCCAAGACTTACTGGCTTCTGCCATTCTTTCGACTCCTCATATTGCTCCTGGCCCTTGATTCGCTCACAGCACCTCAATGCCATGCGGCAGCTGTACCACAGATCAACAGACTGGATGCAAATCCGCAGCAAGTAGATAGTTGCATCGACAATCACGCCAGCTTCTGCCTTAGAAACTGCAGCCTCAGGATTTGCGTCTACTACAAACAGCTCAAGCCTTCCTCGTTCTGTGGGAGAAGGTTTTGCAGCATGCCAAAATGTGTGCTCTGAGACCCAAAGGCGCATGAGTTCCTTTGTATGCACCCTTCGACATGCGATGCGAACTTTCTCGCAGATGTGACTTGGTGCGGATCATGCATCCAGCAAAATTCCGAGCTCGCTAAGCTTATCGACCAAAAAGAGACAGAAGAGTATGCGGCTTATTGTCAAGGTAAAGACATATTCCGTGACTTTAAATACTAATACAAGTATGATATATATTAGATCGTAATACTTCAGCGACTTCTTTTGCTAACTTACATGTCGCAGATACCGAGAAGCAAAACGGTGGTGAAATTGCCATGCCACTGACCCTTATCCTCCTCGGCGCGGTTTTTATCATCCTGTCAATATTTTTCATACATTGGAGATGGCGGTTGCGCCTGCAAGCGCCGGTCGAGCAGGTGCCGACTTTCTCGGATTTCTTCGAATATTCCAAAGCCGATAGATTATCCATGGGACACGTTAGCCCAGTAGAAATAAGTCCGCCTCCTTGCACGTATAAGGCCGAGTGGCGCTTCGACACGTGGAAGTCTGAGCTCCCTGGCCTGATGGATTTTCCCCCCGAGTTTGAACGCCATCAAAGAAAATATTGAAGTGTATCCGAACGCGCTTGAATTAATTTGCGGAATGTGGCGATATAGAATCAATTTGTCCTTAGAACAAGTTTATAGAGTAGGCGTGGCGTGTGCGTGCCTTCGTATTTTTTTCGATGTTTATAATTTTTGTCAATCCTTTCGCTTTAACTTCAGGACATCATAATAATTTTAATTTCGTTGCCGCCCTTAGTATTCTGGTTAGCCAATGATAAGCCCGCTAGAACCGTTCGTGACGAATTTGGAAATGGTAATACGCGTCTAGATCGATTTGGCATGCTCCTGACCCCGAACAGAAATATATTTAATTAAATAAGACAGCTATAGATCCATGTGGAACATATTGTATCTAGATATCCATGAGTAAAAAAGTAGACATCACGGTTAAGGACAATAGCAAGCGATATGAACGAGCGCTATCATAATTTCCCAAGAGTTCTTTAGACTTTCTAAACCACAGCCTTCCGCCTACCAAAGTTGTTTCCCACTTTTATACGATACTGGAGTGCAAACTATATATAGCATCGGTTATAGCGTTTTTTACGTTGGATCAGGATATAAACAGCATCTATAGAGCAACATGGGAAAGTTCTAGCGAGGTTCGCTCTTCAGCGTTGGTAGATCCAGCGGATAACCTCGACTGTCAAAACATGTGCACATTCTTCAAAAGTCACGAGGCTGCGCTTACCAGCTTTGGATACGTAGAAGGCTGTGTATATACAGGTGCATATTCCGCAGCTGAAAAAGTTAACTGCTCATTTATACCTTCATGCCAATAAGACTTATCAATCGTGTCATGAAAAAATACGACGGAAACGCCACTGCAGCAGCTAGTAGATTGATTAGCCGCCCCTGCAGAGACATTGGATATCGTGTCACCACTGAAGAGAACCGGGAAATGAACGCATCGAAAACGTGTTGTTGGTAAACAGGTAGAGCATGCGAGGCTAGCGCTCTAAACGGGTTGATAAATCTATTTGATCAGTGCATTGTCCCGGTTTTACTTAGATAAATCTCACTGATGGAGTGTTTCTCCCTTGAGGGCTCCTTTATGGTATTTGCTGTATATATTTACGGTCTCTCAAACACCCTTGGAGAATTGTCCATTGAAAATGGAGTCGCTCTTCGCTGGTCGTCTGAATCTTTCTCTTTCCTGTATCAGCCTTCTCTCGTCCTTTTTATACTCGAGTTATTTTCAATACAATGCCAGGCGGCAGTCATTTCAGCAGGGCAGATCAGACCACGCATTATTGTATCTGCTTCATCGACCAGGACACGACAGTCCACATCACTATCGCCACAATGGTTCGGTACGGTGCTCCCAACAATGGCACCGCCACAGGCTCCTACGATGATGTCTATGGTTACAACTGGGGCAGAAGAACTATTGGCGTCACAATGGTTCGGAACCGTGCTTCTAACAATGTCGGTTCCACCGCCTGCTATTATGACTGCTGAAGGAACAGTAACATCCCAGCTGGGTACCGAGACCGCCGCCGCGGACACAGATGCTTCTAGTATTACAAAGGTCGCCTCTGCTACACGAACGCTTGATTCTTCCATAGCAACAACCCAATCTACACCGACGACTTCCCCTAGTCTCAACTCTGTAGGACCTGGCCCATCTTGTGAAGATAATTGCGCGAGAGCACAACAACATATCCAGTTCATTGGCATGAAAAATTCGTTGTGTAACAACAATTTCTTGGGAGATGTTTCTGGATGCGAATCATGTATCAAGCAGAATCTGGATTTGACCTCTTTGTTTGATTTTCAGAGGCTGAAGGAGTACGGCACATTCTGTAAAGGTATTGATACATACTCTCCAACGCCATTGTTCATCTAATTCCTTTAAACGCCGTTTTATAGATAGGTTTGTAGGTGTCAACTCTTCTAACTTTTAGCAGATCCGACGAAATACAGAGCAAAAAAATAGGTATCCCCGTCGGGCTCAGTTTATTAGGCACTTTATTTACCGGCATTTCGATATTTCTCCTGTACAAAAACGCCGACAGCGTTGGCAAACATTCAAAGAGAAAGTACCACGTTTCGCGGAGGTCTTTAAATATCCAAATATCATTATTGACAGAAAGTCAATCGCCAACACCAAGCCGATCGAACCGGAAGCACTTGCAGACTCGCCCGGTCCTGAGCTGATTTTCGATACGTGGAGGTCCGAGCTGCCAGGGTGCACGAATTTCCCTTCAGAATTAAGCGCCGTGAAAGATCCAGTAGAACTGGAGGCGAACAATCACAAGGTATTCGAACTTGAAGGTGACACGCCCATTTGCACCTGCAATAAGGGTAGAGTTTTGTTATGACACTAGGCCGACTAAGTTTGGGATGGCTAGACGTCAGCTCTAAAATCATTGCATTCTTGTCATTTACATTTTCATTTCTTCTACATAGATTAGACGCTTGTAGAGTAGATTTTATGGTTCCTTTAGCGTCTGCATTGTAGCTTTGTTTGGGTTTAAGTCGTTCAATATAATAATGTACGATCTAAAGGGAAATAAGCACATGGAAGATGGAGAAAAACGCGTCGACAGGAAATATATAAATGCGAGTAATTGGAACGAATGACTGAACAAATTGGCCTTCCTTTCATCCGCACCAGAAAACGCAGAATTCGTCTTTCAGATTTCAAGTTGTGAATTTCGAATTTCTCGGGGTTTGTGTTCTAAGCGCCGTGACAGAGCTTGCCACAGGCTTGTCCACTGCCGAACGCCACCAACTTTTGTTTTGCAGATCTGCGTAGATGCTCCTGCAAAACAAATTAATCAAGCTAATAAAATCACTATCTGGAAAAAATAGAAGCTAATAATACCGCAAGGCTGGCGATTTCGAAGGCGCGTCTCCTTCCAAAGATATATAAATGACCCTATGTTCGCGAACATTGCTTCGAGAAGCATAGGATTCCTTTTATTTATTTATTTTTTTCTAGGAGATCTTCATGGCAACTAAGATATTGTTCTCAACATGCGACAGGATGCATCCTAGTGCAGTTTTAAAGCTACGAATTCCTTACTTTTAGATATTTTCAATCAAGAACAAACTTCAGTTGGTTGCTTGGGGTTCCTTTCGCAACTCCTCCGTCCTCTCTTCTAGCGACGCGCCTTCATTGTCCTTCCGATTCGGATTTTCAAATCTTGATAGTACCAACATTTACAAAACCACATTTACCGTTTAATGCTTCCCAATTTATGCCTTGAGAGTTCACTGTACTCACGAAGTAGGGGGACACGACTGTGTAACCGAATATTTTACCTCGTTTGACCCAAATTCTATCTCCTTCAACATTTTTAATGCTCTGCAAAACCCCTTAGCATTCATACTACAATGGCGGATCTTAGGGGAAATGGACTATCCGAGTGGCACCTCAATTCAACCACTCCTACAACAATGGGACTTCCCACATAACAGCAGTTTCTTCAGCAACGTCAAATGTCTTGTCAATAAACTTACCCTCGGAGACGACACCTTCACCAATACCAACATTCAACCCTCCGAATCTTCTACTTCATCCTTTCTAAACTGCGAATACAGCTGTAGAACGGGTGGACTGTGGTCCACCATCGAGGGTGGTTCGGACTCAGGAATGTGTAAAAGCTTTTTAAGAAACCCGCAGCTTACGATTTGTAATTCCTGCATAAACCAATATAACTACACTGGCGGCGGCTTCGACAAAATCCGGCGCGTTGAGTCTTTCTGTCAAGACTGGGAAAACAGTATTCCTTCAGATAGCAGTCTCAAGAGAACGCTCGCAATAGATATAGGTCTTCCGTTCGGTTTTCTTACGCTTGTAAGTTTGGGAGCTTATGCATATTGGCTGGTGAAAAACTATAAATTCAGATTGCCGTGGGTGAAGATGCGATTAACGGATCCACCAGAGCCGCCTCCGATACCGGTATGGGGAGTAGTAGGAGTGACCAAGTATCCAAAAGAGTTAGATAGTGTGCGTAGTCCGCGCGAAATGGAGGGCAACAGCCCATTAGCTCAGGAACTGGAAGCTCAAGGGTCAATTAGTAAATTTTTCCGCTATAGTCTTTGGAGAAGAACCGTTCATGAGCTCGAAGGAGATTCGCCGCGGACCCAGGGTGATGATCCGTAATATATATTTTTCATTCTCTCTTCTTCACTATGTAATTGTACTTTATTAACATTCTTGTAATTTGCGATGTATAATATCACAATCTACACAATACCAGTAGCTAAGTGCTCGATAGGTAAGCGTAACCTTTAGTTTTGGGCTTTTTCCTCTTCAAAGTATTTCAAAAGTTTTCTGATAAGCTATCAGCTTTTGCTAAATTATGAGAGTAATTTTGAAAAACGGGACATTCTGTGTTCAACCACCTGAATGTTTAAGCGTGTCAGAATCCACATCACCTTAGATTGTCTTATTTGAGAGCGCTTGCTCTGCATATAGTTCTTCTAGCTTGGATATATCCATGATGATTCAGAATAAAATATTAGTACCGAGTCTCCCGCTCTATATATCCCATATATATAGCAAATTTACGAGAATACGTATGAAATTCTAAATAATTGCCTACGTTTTATACATATACGAAGAGAAGAAGCCGAAGCTCACTGACTGGTCAACTGGATCAAGATCGCAAGCGGCGGATAATTAGGGCGTGTTATAAGGGTTCGAATAACACGGATAACGGACAAAATATTTCCCGCTCGTGTGCGGTGAAATATGGGCGGCAGAAAAAAAAAGTTTCAAATTTTTCAACTTGAAAATTTCACAAAGATTCGATAACAAACTCGACGGCGCAACCGCTTTCGCACCTCGACAACTCCGCTCAAGGCCAGTCTGTATCATCGATGACAGTCTAATCAATCGAGGCGACTATAAACCTTCATTTCGGCGCCTCAATCACCGTCAGATTCAATCCGTTGCTCCGACTAACAAGGTGAAAAATGGCGGGCGGCGGTTCTCAGCTCAAGAAGCTCAAAGCTTCCTTGAAGGCGGCAGGCGTGATCGGGCAGCCTCAGCTATCGAAGAAGGCGAAGAAGCGCCAGCAGGGTCAACGTTCCGCTAGCAATTCCCGTCTCGATAGGGAGGCGGCGCTGGAAAGCATTAGGGCCGAGTTCAACCGTTCGACGTGAAGAAGACGAGGCAGAAGTACGACATTTCCGGCCGCGGGAAATCAAGGAGCGCAGGGGAATCCGGCGTTGAGCAAGCAGGTTGGAGAGGAGAATGTATGTGTCTACTCGTCGCTGTCTTTAATAGGTCGTACTGGCTGGAGTTGAGCGACAATCGCTGACTTTTTGGGCGCAGAGGAAAAATACGTTGCTGGTAGAAATGAAGAAGCGGAACAGGGCCGGCGAAATCATCGACAGACGGTTCGGAGAGAACGACCCAACCATGGACCCGAGCAGAAGATGCTAGAACGTTTCACCCGAGAAAGGCAGAAGCAAGCAAGGAAGGCGGACATCTTCAATCTCGAGGACGACGATGTTCTGACACACTACGGCCAGTCACTCGGCGCCTCTACGAACAAGTCACTGCTCGACGATTTCCAGGAGAATGATCTGGCGGTAGCAGCGATGACGACGGCGAATTCATGACTCGTCGGAAAGAAGGCCGCATCATACCAGATATCGCCAACGGAGACGGCGAAGAAGGCGAAGATGGTAGTGACGACGAAGGACAACCAGCGCGCAAGAAGAGCAAAGCGGAGTTATGAAGGAAGTCATTCTGAAGTCTAAGTACCACAAATACGAACGGCAGAAGCAGAAGGAAGATGACGAAGATATTCGCGAGGAACTTGACGCGGAGCTGGATACTATCCGGTCGCTGCTTGGTACCACTGCCAAAGCTTCCATGAACAGGGCTGCTCCGCCGCCAGCAGCCCAGCTTGGGTCATTGGAAATGAATCCCGAGCGTCGTCAACGTATGGAAGAAGATATCGACGTTGATGCGAAATACGATGCAGCTGTGAGAGAAATGACATTCGACAAGAGGTCCAAGCCGGCGGAGAGGACGAAGTCTGCGGAGGAATTGGCCCAGGAGAAGGCCGAGCAGCTCCAGAAGCTTGAAAAAAGAGGCTGAAACGCATGCGCGGTGAAGAGGACAGCAGTGATGAAGAATCGTCACGGGAGACAAAGGATGACTCTGGCGTAGAAGATGAGGACGAATTCGGGCTGGGGGAAGGAATCGGACTCGCAGAGGAAGAGCGCGAGTTTATTCACGACGAGGATAGCGGCTCGGATTCAGGCTCATCGTTTGGAGATTTAGATGAAGCTCCAAAGACCAACGGCATTGGAAAGCCAAAGGTAATGGACATGGTAAAGTCGCGGTGGCGAATGGAGACGACCTTGAAACAAATCTCGACTTTGACTATGACTCTGCATCCGCGGAATCGAGAGACGATGCTGGTAACGAAGAATGGGAGAGCGCTGAAGAAGAGGGTGTCGAAGATGCAGGAGAAGATGACCTGACTCGAGAAGCGGAAACCAAGGATACAAACACGTCTTTATCTTTTACGTATTCGTGTCCTGCATCCCACGAAGAGTTCATGAAAATCCTCAGAGATGTTAAGGCTGAAGACATCCCAATTGTCGTTCAGCGGATACGTGTACTCCATCATCCATCACTCCACCCGGATAACAAGAGCAAGCTCGAGGTAAGCCATTGAACAGTTCTAAACTCATAAGTTTCACAATATGCTGATCCTGATTCCTATAGAAATTCGTGCCCATCCTCCTGGAACACATCCTTTGGCTCTCCGACAACACTTCGCCGATTCCTTTCCCCGCCATTGAGACACTTATCCGTCATCTACACAGTCTTTCTAAGCAGTACCCGAAAGCCTCCGCAAATGCCTTCAGGGAACACATTATCAAAATCAACGCCGAGGTATCAGACTCATTGCAGCAAAGACGGCCGAGCGATCTGATTCTGTTTACTGCCATCGGAAGCATCTTCCCAACTTCGGATCTTTTCCACGAAGTTGCGACGCCCGCAATGCTCGTGATGTGCAAGTACCTCGCCAACAATCCGCCTGTTGATTTATCAGCCCTTGCGACCGGAACGTATTACGTGACGCTTTGCAATAAGGTACAGTCCAATTAATAATTATACTCCAAACATTTTAGAACAATTAGCTGACATACTTGCTTCAGTACCAACATCTGTCCAAGCGTTTTGTCCCTGAAGCCCTCAACTTCATCTCGCAAGCCTTGTACGTAATGGCGCAGAATCCGCAGACGGCAAGAAAACAACGAAGCCTCCAGGTTTCTTCCCAGATCACGCTTTATCTGCTGAATCTGCGAAAGGGCTTCGAATTTCCAAGGACGCAAATGTAGTCCTCGACTCGCTCCCCTTCAACTACATCTTCCCAAAAACAAAACAAGGCCAGACGGAGCTATCCTACCCACCATCGCTAAGACTCACTTCCGCTCCTCGACCACCTCTCAAAAATGCACACTGTAAAATCAGCATTCATCGAACTATTCTCTCACTACCCATCTTATTAACCCCTACGCAAACGTCCCGCCTTATCACCCACCGTCTCTCAGATATCAACCTCCCTATCCGAGAAGCTATCACACGCGAAACGCTCGCGGCGTCCCTTGGAACTACACCACCACCGACCCCTCGCAATACCTTTGAACGATCCGATGTTCGACGAGGACTACAGGCCGGGCAAGCACATGGATAAAGATCCCGACAGGCGGGAGATCGCGAAGCTCAAGGCGCTCACGAAGAAGGAGCAGAAGGGCGCGATCAGGGAGCTGCGGAAGGATACGCAGTTCATGGCAAGGGTGCAGCTCAAGGAGCAGAAGGAGGCTGATAGGGAGTACCACGAGAAGCTGCGGAAGCTTACGGCGACGATTCAGGCGGAGGAAGGCGCGGCGGCGAATGAGTATGAGAGGGAGCAGAGGAGGAGGAGGAAGAGGAAGTGAAGGGTTGAGCGTGATTTACGTATTGTGGTGTAAAATATCAGCACATAGAACAAAGAGACAGATTATATAAAAGAAGCAAGCATTAATTAGGCTATACGCGCCATAATACAAGTCTACGATTATATACTAGAAGCATCAAAAGCACTTTACCGCCGGACATCAGTTCTTGAGTTCACTTGGTTTTCCCAATCGTGGTGCGAGCAAGGCGCTCGCGAGACAAATGTATAAGGCCACGATAACAGATCAGCGGAAACGCCGACTATCAAAATTGTTCACTGCTGCCGCTCAAACCTCTACTCCCCTTATATACCCAAATCATCCCCAGATCTTCTATAATCCAGTATAGCTCAAACATTTGTAACTGGTTTAGGGTCTCTGAATTTTCCTTGTCCAGATAGTCCCGCACAGTTGGTATCCCTGTGTACCCCTATCGGCCGGGTTTAACTCTCACTTGAGTCTGAACAAAATAAGACAAAATCTTCGACAACATTCGACAATTTTCCTTTGCTATTCTCGTTTACCTTTCGTGGTCGGAGCGGGCGTCGACGCCGGATTAACAGAGGATACCGGTTTTGAGAGATCTTTACAGTTTCTAAATTGATAAATGTTTATTACACTCGAAATTCGAGCACCTGTAATCGATCTAAAGGTACCAACAAATTATCACTCGTTTGTTTCTAATCATACTTATGTACATCATCTTACTCTCGCGCCGATGCTAACTGTGTTTTCTCTTGTTAGTGCAGAAAGTTGGTAAAAAGAACTCGTCCACATCATGTTCTTTCCGTTCAGCCAAAATACGGCTGCGAGCAATATATATCGAATCACGGTTACAGATACTAGCTTCCCTGTTATCTTGGGAAGGCTAGAAATGCAAGGAATACCTCCTACAGCTTCACTTATTCGATTCTAATAGAAGTATCTCTGATTCCCCTCCGGGCTTAGTTAATCCGAAAAGGTATGGAGGACCTCCATATAAGTAAGTGGATTTACGGCAATATCGCGTAAAAAGGTCCGAATCTACGGAGTAGTACATGTATGTATATTGTCTCGTACGCCAGCCTCACTAACAGCAAGCAAGGGAGAGGGTTAGAGAGATATACTTGGATACTCGAGTGCTCAGATGTAAGGCCAGAAATCTCAAGCACTCGAACCGCTCCACCTCGAGATATGCATAACATTTAATCCACGCAAAAAAAAAAAAAAAACTTCTTCGCGTCCATGGTGTAACACTAATACATCTCGAAGTTACTCGTCGCCATACATCCTACACGAGCAAGCCCACCATGAACAAGGCGAAGCCCCGTAGACTGAGAACGAACATACATCGTATTTTAGCCCACATTGCCTCTACTGGTTCATCAATTAATTACTAGTGTGGACCTTGTTCCTTCGTCACAAGCCTTTTCCCTATTAAATATCGCCACGATATAAGAATATTTAGTTTAAGTATCGGCCGGGTACCCCATACCTTTACTTTCACATCGCATTGATAAAAGCCTCTATCTCGCGTGTTCGGACCGCTGCCCACTTTATCCGCCTTAGCTCTCTTGTCGGTTATATACGAAGGCTATATATAGCACCTAACCCGCACGGATCGAAAAACAAACGGGTTACGGTAAACCCGTGAAAGCCGTTCTCCATTTCTTACGAATAGTCGATATTCTAGCTAGGTGATTTTTGCTCAGGTATTGCCATTCTGGACTTGCTATGAAATCTTTTTATAGACCCGAAAAAAAAAAAAAGTAGATTCTCTTCCTGCGCCATGTTAATTCTGAATATCGGGAAGCGAAAAAAAAAAACGTCTAATACATCCGGTAAATACTTTAGCGACTTTTCTCAAGCGAAAAACAGTGTCACGTATGAATGCCTTTGCTATACTGTAGTTGTTATCGGCCGTATCCGTTAAACTACTTAACCTTGTAGGCTATACGTCGGGTATATATTGATTATAATATTGAATCAGGCCGTGGCGGAAAGTATACTGTGATAATGGGGATTGCCGTGAGGCTCGTCACGTCTCGTCTGTGCGCGTGCTCGCTGCTTACGACTACTAGAATATTCCAAATACCGTTTTGTAATTTGTTAATCAATTGATATATTGATCGTAGATTATTCTAGAAGCGGTGTAGTTTATTATATCTTATTTGATAAGTGTTACGTTGATTTCGTGATCAAGACATAACCCGCCAAAAAAAAAAAAATACTGAATAGTTGCTACACAGACAATTATACTACTATCACGATATCACTATTCAATATTCAGAAAATCACGCAACAACATAATGTTCCAATATATATATTTTATTGTTTTGACTGTCAAATTTCCCATTTCCGTCTCATTCTTCAATTAAAAACTACCAAAGGAATGTTTTTAGAAAAAAAAAAAAGGTACACGTATATAAAGAAGAAAAATGTAATTACAATCGAAGTGAATAAAATGTCCAGAAAAAACAGCAATTAAAAGTTATCAAACGACGAAAAGAAAATGCACACAATCGAACAACTGACGGAAAGAAAAAAGAAAAAGGAAAAAATAAGGAAAACGAAACCAACGAGAAAAACGCACACAGGGATATAATGTTGTAGCGAACGAATGCAAACATCTGACGTTAGAAGAGGAAAATTTTTGTGAGAGTATCGTAAGAAATATAGATACAGTATAGAAAAATTTTTACGCCTGGATGGAACGGTAATGTTGAGACGGGTGTATGTGAGGATACGGGAGAGGCGGAATTTTCGAGTGAGGCGGAAATAATGTCGTTAAGAGAAAAACGAGAAGATTATGTGTTATACAGGTGGCGTTATAAAGGAAAGAAAAAAGGTTCGTGGTGCTTAATGATAGAGAAATGAGGTGAGGAGAAAGATGCAATGTACTATGCAAGAGAGATTGAATGCCGAAACCCCGAAAGAAATAGAAAGAACATATTCCTGAACAAAAAGAAAAAAGGTCCCAAAATTAAGCTCTTACTCTCTTAGCGGCAGAAGGTTCAGAAGCTTCAGAACCTGGAGATTTTCGCTTGCTCGACGCGCTATCATCATCCGGATATAGCCTCGATGTCGTGGGTGTTCTGAAATTTAAAGGGCTAGGGAGCATGTTATTATCATCCTTGCCGACAGCGCTGAACCCTCCCGACCAATCTCCAAAGAACGATGACGGCGACGGCAGCAGGTCACCGGCCACGAAACGGCTAGGGAGCGCTGACAGAGGCGTTTGATCCGGTGGCGGTCCCTTGACTGCTGAAGTAGGCGGTGGCCGAGCAAACGGATTTACGGGTCCAGTTCCACCCGCACTTAGCACATTCGTAGCACTGTTGACGCTCGGAGACGGAGGTGGCAGAACAACGGAGTGTGCACTTTCGATCTTGCTGCCAGATTGAGGTCCCGCAGTTCCCGTGCCAGGAGACGATCCGGCTGTAGGAGTACCACTATCCGAATGCTCGCTGGGAATCTGGACTTTCAGCACCGGCCGCTTCATGCCACTACCCGGAGTACTTATCATCGAACCAGTTCTCGTCGGTGGGGGAATAACATGTGTGGGATCGGTGCTGATTGCCGGGATATTAGGCCGCTGCTTCTTCTTTGTTGTCTCTTGGCTAGCTGGACCTTCGTTGGGGTTGCTCTCTCCTCCTTTTCGTTGGAATTTGCCCGAGCAACGGTGCCGTTATCTACCGAATGCGACCTATTTTCTTTATCGGCGTTGCTATTAGACGTCGTGTAGGGTTGTTGACCATTGCCCAGTGCTGTGCCAGGAGCGAGCTGTCGCTTGATATCGGGGTGAAGATACTTCGGTGCTTCGAGCTTAACCGTTTAGGCTGGTCCAAGTAAACGGGTCCTGCGAAGCCTGAGGCTCCTGCGGCGGCTGTGCCTCTTGAGGCGGCGGTGGTTGCAGAGGTGGCTCGTGAGGTTGCGCAAGGTGCTGCTGCTGTACGTACTGTTCATGGGATAGGGGTTGCTGTTGCTGTTGCTGTTGCTGTTGCTGCTGCGGCTGCGAACGGTTGCTGCTGCTGCTGAGGCTGTTGAGGGAGCGGTGGCGACTGTTGCGGCTGGTGGTCTGGTTCGGGATCGCAGGCGGCATCGAAGATCTTCGCTGCAGTGTCTCTTGCTGGTGAAGGAACTGCTGTGCGGGGCCTTGGCCCTGGGGACCTTGATAAGGATAGCCTTGGGGACCTACGCTCTGGGGTACGTGCATCTGCGGGGCTGTGCTTGCGGTGGTTGTTGCTGTTGGTTGTATCCGGGCATGTAATATCCGTTTGGCTGCTGTCCTTGAGGTTGTGGTCCCTGCTGCTGGGCCATGGGAACGGTGTGGGGATGGACTAAAGCGTGGCCAGAGGCGGTCCTAGTATGTGAGTTCCGGCTCGCTGGTCGCGATAATCCGGAAGGTTGAGGCGCAGCCAGCCGATTCTGAGGGTGCGGGGATATCCGGGAATATTGCTCATGGAGTTGGACTTCTGGTGGCCTTGGTGGACTTGGTGAATCTGGTGAAGTGGTGGTGAAACGGAATGGCTTCCTTGCCGATGGAGAGGGTGGTGGTGCGGGGCATGCCGACCGCAGCATGCAAGTGCTGTTGCATAGGATGTTCTGGCACTACGTGTTCGTCCGGCGGAGGCGAAACGTCGATATCGTCGTCGTCATCATCGCCGAAACCACCTCGTCCGGTATAATCGTTGGGGCCCTTGTGTTCATGAGGAGTCCCATACTGTAGGTGAGAAAATAGCCGAAGTTAGTAGACGTCTTAGGCGGCGGCTGAATGCCAGGTTTTTCCAAACACAACAAAGTACCAACTTGGTTGGGACTTACATAGTTGTGACGGTCAAGAATTTCTTGTATGTCGCCTGACGAAAACTGATAGAGTTTTTTGTTATGGCCAAATATTATCACGGCGACGTCGACGGAGCAGAGAACGGAAAGTTCGTGAGCCTTCTTAAATAGACCGCCCTTTCTCTTTAAAAACGTTCTGCAAAGCCATAGACGGCGGTTAGCATAACTGTTTAGATCTAGCGACAAATCCGAAACGAATAGTCCCCGAGTTTGGGTCTCATTGTTCATGTGTTCCATGGCTATTTTCCTCTCCGAGTTTTCTCATTTTTCCTCATGCGGCTAACTCTCTGCATATAAAGTATAGTGTTGGAAAATTGGTTAAGAGAAGACCACTGCACTTACACTGAACGGTTCCGATCGTCCTTAATCGCCTTGATTTCGATCTTTCTACGACCCATAGCGAACGGTGACGAAATTCAAATTTTGGGTGAGAAAAAGCCTTTCGATGTGAGGGGAGATGGTTGGTTCCACCAAATCCGCCGCCGAATAAACAGGAAAAAAAGAACTTGATCGCCGGATCCGAGTAGATGGGGGAGCCCTTGGGATTAACTTGGGTAAGGTCCTTCTATTCCCTGTGCCTCGCGGGGAGAAAAGAAAACGTTAATATCCTCAAATAAAAAGGACCACTGTAACTTGGACAGTTTGGAAGATTTGGAGCTGAAGGACTTTTCGTCTGATGATAAGGCGTTCTAATCCAGAAGGAGTGAATGACAAAAATAGAGTATCCTAGCGATAGAGGGGGAAATTTCTCACCCGTATTACCCTCCCTAAAGAATGGAAGAGAGGAGACGCAGCGACAGTAAATGATGAAAGATAGAAGAGGGGGAAAAAGTCTTCAGGAGGTTTGAAGCGAAGGGATCCCAAGATAAGTATATAATCTAGGTAGATAATAATATAAGAAGAATAAGGAAAAAGGAATTAAAGTGATATATAGTGATGGAATAAGTTATCTGTGCTAGATGGAAGTCAAACCGAAAGAGACGCGGTTGGAGATGGGGGAGAAGTGTAAAAATAGAAACAACTTTTTTTTTTTTGGCGGTGGGGATCTTTTATAATAAATTTTTCTGTGACCCAAAAAGGGCCGGGGCTAAAAAAGCAGCAGCAGCAAAAAAAAAAAAAAAAAAAAAAAAAAAATTTCAATATAGTGGGGGACTGGACTGGTACAGTAGTACTGGAGTCGTTACAAAACGGGCTTTTTTTTTTGCTGCTTCTTCCTTTTAATAATTCTCCTTAGTATCGAGTATTATTACTGGGAAGGGGAAAAAAAAAATTTTTTTCTGCTGTTAATTTCTTTTTTTCTGTCTTGTCCCCCCTTTGAAAAAAAAAAAAAATTTTTTTTTTTCTCTAATTTCTTCCTCACGGGACCGACAAGCGGCGGGCACAGACTTCGAGGCTTAAAAATGCCCTTGCGATTCTTGAAGACACGAGAAGATCAATGGACACGGCGGATAAGTCGATAGAGGGAGAGGAGTTAAAGGGCTTCAAAGTGTCAGTTCTCTGATTCGGGATAGAATGTTTGTTCGTCGCTGCGTCTAGTTCTATTTTAAAAAGATCAGGGGTTGGAGGGGGAGAAAAATATGTAGGAAAATTTTTCGTTAGATGGAAGGGGAGGAATACAATAATAACAATAATTGTGTTGACTGATAATTTTTTCTTCTAACCAAAAAAAAAAAAAAAAAAAAAAAAAGGACTAAAGCAACAAAGAAATGAGAAAAAGAAAATATGATTTGTCGAAGAGGAATACCAGTAGTTTTTTTTAGTGTGGATGGATATATAATACTTTTGGGGCAAGGAAAGGCACTTTGGATGCAGCGAGGAAGAAGTCGGAACAGGCAATAGCAGCCGCCTCTCTTCAGAAAGCAGCCGGTTTTCTTTCTTTTTTCTTTTCCCCCTTCGTTGTTGAATAATTGGCCACAGATCCACAGGCGTTGAACGTGGAATAAATTCCGGGTCAAGAAGATGCAGATGCAGTTGGAAACACTACAGTTGTATTCGCTCTGAGGATCTTATTAGCAGAACGTTAAAGAGAGAAAAAAAAAAAAAAAAAAAAAAAGGTCTGTCGGTTCTTTAAAAAAGCGGATAAAAAGAGGCCGGATAATCTTGTCGCTCTTTTTTGATTGTTTATTGCGAAAACTGGCTAATGCAGACCAAGCCCGGAAGCTGTCTCCGACCAATCAAGGCGATTTTTATCGTTCGTTTAACTGCACCGAATTTCACTGTAAGGGAAAAAGAAAAATGTCGGAACCAAATGTTTCGCTCGAGTGTAGCAGAATTCCAAGCAAGATTCGCGACGATGATGCAAGGTTGCGCAGGGGGAAATAGAAATAGACAACGTAGATTGATCTTCCGTTCCTGACTGGGTGACAACGGCCGTTTGGTTTGTTTTCGCTTTCGGTATTGTTTGAGATTGGCCGTAGGATCTCGAAAAAAGAATTGAATAAGTGGAAGCGTGGAATTCCTTCAAGGAAGCCTATATCAAAACTGGAAGGATAAAAAGAATTCAAAAACGAAAAACCCAGTTCGAAAAGGAATGACTGTGAAGAAGGTGGTCAAGAACGATAAGCACACCGTGCTGGTAAGCTGACTGTAACGTTGTGAAGGAGAGTATTAATTTATAATAGAGATGTGTATCCGTCAAAGACCCCACTTCAGATAGATCACGATGTGATACTTTCCTCTCTATTTTTTCTCTCGTTTCATATCATGAGCGCTGCAAGGTAGTATATATGTTCGCCATGGGGTTGACGTGCCTATACCTGGGGGTTGCTTCCTTCTACACTTTATGCGCAAGTATCTCAAAATGCAAATATCTTGCTTGGTCATGCTCGTCTTTTGTTGCTTTTTCCTTTTCTTCCTTTTTTTTTTTTTTTCTCCTTTGACAGGGGAATTAAAAAAAAAAAAAGCACGATTGCTGGTGGTTATTTTAGAAGAATTTCTGAAGGGGTTGCCCTCGATAGGGAAATTGAACTGAGAAAAAGCAAAACAACCAGCTGTGAACCGAATTTTGGGGGTCCTTTTCAGCCAATGAGAGACAATCCCCAACGGGCTTGTCATGTGACTGATCGTGCTACCGCTTTCATATTAGCACCCGTTAGCACCCGTTTGTCAGGATAGTTGGAGGCATATTAGGCAATTATTTGGCTATTTGGGATTAAAGGAACAAACCAACCTCCACAGCGAATTGACGACGTTTCACTCCTCATTGGAGAGCAACAAATTTATACATCTGGGACGGATATTCTCGCTCGAAGCGCACCAATCCCCTGGAAAAGATCCCAGAGTTGCGCGCCAAAAATTCCCCATTGAGGCTCTCCTGTTGATATTCGTTCAGCGTTGATACCAAAAAAGGTGTAGCAAAAAGAAGCAAATCGGCTGGGGACCACGAAGACGTTTAAAAAAAGAAAGAAAGAAAATACATGTCTAAACACGATGCAGCGGAGGTCGTCGCGTAAGCTCCTCATTGTGGCGGAGCACGCATCTTTGAACAGCGGTTCAGAAACAGTTTGGACGGAGCTGTCAATGATCAGTGCCCCTTATTTTATACCAGGCCCCACTGTATCGATACGAGATGTCCGAACCCTTCGAGCTATGAAAGCCACAATCAGATTGTCAATCATGTCTTTTTTCGCAAGGGTCTCGAGTTGTATCGATATCGCAAAAAGAACGACGAGGGTGCCCGGCTTCTATCAAGGGAGGCATCGCGCAAAGAGCCAAAAGGGAATGAGCCTGTACAAGGATATTATGCTCATTGTTAGTTTCCCGCGCACAATGCTTCAAATGAAGGGAAATATCAGTGAGCCAATGCAAATAGATTTGGTGCTTTGCAATGGGATTGATGCCGAGAAGGCTGAGGCTCACTTTTGGTGAAATACGAAACGTCTCTTTGAATACGCATGAATGATAAAGCCCACGGCGATAGCTGGTAGCGCTTATCGATAGGCGTGCTTCGTATCTAATAATGACATCGAAGAAGGAGGGGGGAAATTAAATTCCATTGCATCCGTTCAGCAAGGAACAAGTTAGGTGATATTGAACCGAATCCTCGAAGCGCGGAGGGTAGGCTGTGTTTTTCCGGCGACAAAAAGGCGACAAATACCCACGGATAAGTAGAAAATGTGAAGAGGGGTCTCTCAAAGCATAATTGATTTTCACGCAGACGAACAACAATGCGGAGAAGCCAGGAGGAAAAGGAGCTCTTACCTGTTGTGAGCATACTGTTATATCCAGAATGAAGGTTAGCGCTCAGACAAAAGGTATTGTCAGCATGCATTGTGTTTCCTCCCTCTCATGCTCAATTTCGAAACTAGCCTTCTCCCACACTGCAGCTTACAGCCTAACTGCTATGCTAGCTTCAAGTCAGTGGATTAAGAAAAGGCAACAAATGCAAACCAATTCCAAAGCGAATGACTGATGAATTGAAAGGGAATTGAAGGGGGGAAAGGGTGCAACCAAACAGACTGTAACAAGCTCATTGGCCTTCAGCCTATTTGTATCGGTAGAATTGTAATCATGATACTAAAGTAGCCACAAACCGTGAAACTTATCGCTGGAGGAGTTGTAGGAAGAAGAAGCTTGGGGTTTGAGCGTTTACAAATCGTGGATAAATGTCACCCAGAAGTAATAATTTATTTATTTTTTATTCAATAATAATAACAATAATATTATTATTATTATTATTTGTGACAAAAACCGTATGCTGTCAATTATTTTTTTTTATACTTATTTCGAGAGAAGGGAAAATATATTACATATTATTATATTATATTACTATTATATTTATCAATTACTTCAGGTCCAGTTCTAAGAAACAAACAAACAGATACGATGCAATCAGCTAGTTTCCCAAACCACTGTTGGCGATAAAGTAATATGAGAAGTGTTATTTTAGTCGACATACACTTCTGCTAGCTTTTTGGCTCCTCTGCTAAAGCCTTGTTTCTCCTTCCCTTGGCCATCTCTAACTATTTCCAGATTCATTCGTCGAAACCCTTGTTCATTCTTCCTATATCCGCAGATAATGCCTAGGCCTAGAGGATTCAATGAGAGAGACGGAAAAGCAGGAAGAAAAGAAAGCGTCTTGGGACGTAACATAGAAGGTGCTTGAAGGAGATATACTTCGATCTGATACGCTCGTGTTTTCATACTCAGTTGGAGCCGATCTACTACTATTATTACCTTCCGATCAACTGTTCAATACGCTACTCTCACGAAACGAAAGCAACGAAGTCACCGTCAGGCAATTACCCGCCTGAAGGCCTAACACACAATTTCAGAGGCATCAAGCGGAAACTCTCATCGTCACAAACGGTATTTGGGCAATCATGCAGCACTGAACGTTCGACAATCTCCACCGGACCGTTACCGGCGCTAACAGCTACAGTCCGGGGTTAAACAAAAACGGTCCTTTAAAAAAAACGCCTAACGCAGACGCTAAACGTTAGATAAACGGCTAATAGATGAATGGCAAGACGCTGCTAAATGGCCGGCGATAGAGTGTGAGGGGTTTCCCCAATGAAATCCGCTCTGCCCGTCACGATGTTGAGATACTAAAATAGCTCCCGCCACTAAAGGACCCTTGATGGGATTGCTATGTTGGTATGCACTCTCTGGACCCTTTTTTTTTTTTTTTTTCTCAATAAATTATCGAGAAGAACTAACAACAAATATCGATCGTCACTGTTCTGGGTCATTCAACTCTTGGCGCCCCCAATTGCGTGTTTTGGAAATTTCGCACTTTCGGCGGAGAATCCAATTTCTGCCTCCGACTATCACGACTTGCAAATTTCGATAATACGAGACATACCCGAGTAAATGTTTCAAACACACAGACCCACTTTGGTACTGACGGGACATTGATAATATAACATGATGTTCGACAAAGTCTCTATATATATAAAAAATTTTTTTTTTTAATTGGAAAGAGTTCCTTTAAGTTTTCGCGAATACCTCATGACTCGGAGATCAGAATGAGACGAAATTCCGACCCCTCGCTACTGTCCGTTCTAGGACATTGTTGGCCGTTTATTTATGGCATTACGCTCGCGAAATGCAGCCAGAAAGTGTTTCGTGCCGCATTTCCATGATTGAAACCCATTTCTAGGGGCATAAAAGATGGAGCCATCGAGAAGGTTAATCATGTATACGAAAAAGGATCACGCACGAGCCATATCTCGGAGAGGCTCAGCGGAGTATTAGTTGGTGGCCTCGATGGTTTCGAACGTTTCGAAACGTCGAAGTGTTACTAAAATTGGATTTAAGCTCAGGAAAAGAACCCCACAAATCAACAACGTTCGTCATTCGAATGCTAGGGCCCAGGCCCCAGGAGTCACCAAAGTATCACCTCAATGTTTTTGGCGAGCAAAGCGCCACAAGCGCCCCCGTTCTGTGTCGGACAAGAATCAATTCCTGGGACGCTGAAACCCTCAGCGTCGCGAAATGCCACGAGTGCATTAACGAGCAAGGCATTTGCTCCTTCCAATTCCGTCTCTGACAACATTTGCAGAAGAATGGAGCAGACTTCCTCTCTTTCCCCGCAAGGGCATAGATTTCGAAGATGAGTTTCTTTTGTGAATCCTCTTTACAGAGCTCTTTTCTCATTATACTTCCTTCAGCTAGACAAATGCTCTCTTACCCGGTGTCTTGCGAAAATATCAGGTCATACAACTTAAAAACCAGACAGCTAAGCACTGCCACCCCCGCAAAACGCGCAACAGAATCCTGGCTATCTTATGCATAATAAAAATAATCCTCGTTTACGGATTATACCGCGGCCGGTACGAGTTCCTCATGACGCGAAAAAGCTCGCAATTCTAGGCTAGAGAAGATAGCCAACCGTGTCGCACAATTTGGTTCGTCATTTTCTCCCGTGGTTCACCGAGCACTCCGGTTCGGCGGAAGAAAGCTCCATACGTTTGTGTTTTTTTTTTTTTTGGGATATTCATTCTTCTTTACTGGTCTCAGCTGTTTCTGCAGCCTTGTCTATGCAGATTATTGAGACAAGAAATTTCGCTCCACGGCTTCAAGCAAACTGGAACCCAATCACCATCGCAGCCGGTCCAGAGGATCGCTAAAACTTGGCATTCCGGAGATGCTTCTGCCGTATCGTATCACCAGAGACCCAGACATGCATGCATCTCCCGAACGAAGGGGTCATACTAAAAAAAAAAAAAAAAAGAGAGAAACCCCTGAATAGTTTATGTTTATCACTGCTCCCCATGGGAAAAATATCAATCAGAAGAATTCCCATTGTAGATGAAGATCCCCAGTATCGTCAGAAAAAAGAAATATACTTCGACGAAAACAACCCCCATTTCGCTTTGGGTTGCCTATTGCACGTTTGAAGCGTCGTTATCAGCTCAATTCTTACTATTATTATGACGATATCGATAGTGTTCGAAATAATTTTCTTTTTTTCATTCCTTTTATTTTTTCTAGGCATACCCCGAATAAGCGGCCAATTGGGCAGATCGTCCTCCCTTTTATAGGGTGATTTTACACACAGATCTGTACCATGAAACCCAATCGCATTCTTTCTTCGAGATCTAAATCAGAGATCCGCGATCTACCTTATTTTAACATTACGTCTGCGTTCAATTTATCCGTTGGCCGTTTGATTCGTCCGCTTCCCGATCCTTTATTGTTCTTTTACTAGCTTTTCAGACCTTTTTGTACCAACTTATCGGAAGTTTTGAGGAGGCTTAGACCCTTTTTGGTAAGAAAGTTCGCCCTGCGGACATCTTTCCCTTTCCTTCTCATGCGTTATTCCTCCTTCCTTTTTTAAACAGTAAAGACCCGTCAAAGATATTTCAACGTATCTGCCGATGCAAAGTTGCGGCTACTTCATCGTTTCCGTTTTTCTTTTTTTGGCTATTCTTCCGCGGAAGTTATCCGAGATACCGAGAAGTCAGGAACGTCCACAAAAAAAAAATCTTTTACCGGTTACTCTCCTGAGACAATGCTGTACTCAGATCAGGATCATAAGGCAGACCGAGTAGACAAAAGAAGAGAAGAAAAAAAATCCGCATTGTGGGAGGTAAAGTTCATCCGTCTGGGTGATACGTAGTTATACCGATATTGCTATTGATCAACCCCGCAATGAGGATCTGTCGGGAATGAAAGGGTTGGGCGTTGTCTAACAAGACCGTACTCGTGGATACACAGAAAGTGATCCGGAGTACAACAGCAATGAATGGGAAAGATATTGCATTCGTTCTTCAATTCATTTCGTTACGGTTTACTCCTGCAATGTACGATCGCGTCGATCAGATATAACGTTGCTCTTTCGGCGGTAAGTTTTTCTTTCCTATTTTTTTTTTCTTTTTTTTCTCGCTGGGTAGAAATTAAGCATTTTAACCAATTTTACCGAGGACGAACGGTTTCGCTTACTCCAGTGCATTATCGCGATTTATATTACTTCGTATCGTATATTCTCCACAATTCACTCTCGCTGTTTAAAGTTTGAAAAAATATTACATACACGAATGCAGGAGCATATAGGCGACGATAAAAAGGATAAGAGAATACGAGAAACAAGGAAACGAATATCGTAGGTTTTCGGGATAGATTAATTAGACTAGTTATTTTGCAGGAGATACAAACGCAAGAGGCTTTCTGCTGCTATTAGAAATGGGGAATTTGTAGTTTAACACAAACTAAATTTACAGGAAGATCGAAGGAGGTTTTAGTCTCTTCTGCCTCTTTACCTTAAGGTATTCACTAGATAGATTCCAGCTCATCAATTATATGTCGCATCGTTTTTAAAATATTATTAATGGCAAGGCTCGGGATATTGATTTTTTCTGTGTTCGAGGAGGAGTTCCTTGAGATCCAAAAATTGTAAATATCTGGAGCGCGCCGTCGTCCATCGATTGCTAATCAAAGGCTTAGATATCCTGTAGGCATCCCCTGCACCCTAGTAAACTACAGCTTATGGGACTGATGTTCTAGTGTTTGTATTACTAGGTAGTATTGGCATGGGCAAGTTCCGACGACGACATGAACAATCTATCGATGTTATCGAGCTCGCCTTTTGATTAATTTCGTTCTTAGCATGATTTGTTATGCCATCGTTCGCGTATATTTGGCACTCGTGGAATCTTCGCTATTATGGCGTTGGTGTGGCGCACTTATGCTGGGATTTTTATCACGAATATGTCTAATTGGAACGTTGTAGATACGAGTTGCTGGAATAATCCCACATGCGACTCCACATGTTAAGTAGCGCAGGAGAGGAATTATTATGTAGTATCGTCTCTGCGTTAACCGGCAAGATTTTATCCGAAATGATTTGCATCGCCTACACTGTATTGATTATGTGTCCGAAGATTGGTTCTCGACTACATCTCCGGTAATTGGACTATGAAAGAAACCTTGAAGAACTCTATTTTGATGGGCCTCTTCACTAAAACTATAGATCAATCCTGAAATCCCGTTAATATGAGATGAATTTAGAGTAATGCTAGAGTATCGTCGTTTTCGAATCGGAAAAATATCTTGACAAGTGTTGTACTCAGTAAGTTGATAGTTATGTACAGAGCCCGGAACAACCTAGCAAGACAACTTTTCATTAGAGCTGGAAGGTTTAAAAGTATTGAAATATCGCGCGCTCCAGTAAGATGGCTGGTTTTGACGAAAGATTTTAATTTCATAGCCAATATACCGTAGTGCGTACTAGATTAATTATTATCGTGTGTAAAGAGGGCTTGCGATAATCTATTACTCCTAAGAAATTACCTTTATGCTTATATCAGGATTTAAATAACGAATGTGAGCTTTGTTCTATGTCCTGTCGATTAGGAACCTAGGCTATTTTGATTCCCTAGTGTCTCGTGAGGGTATCAAACGGTAGTGTATAACTTTTTTTCCATCGTCTTGGTACGACTTGCTCAACTATCGAACTTGTTGTTGTTGCGACTCGAAGAGAAAAGAAACCAGGAACTTGAACTATAGGACCAAACTTCTACGGCAAAAGTAAAAAGTTATCCCTCCCAGATCCCAAATCTGGTTCCAGTCGTGCTCTGTGAAAAACTCGCCTTAGTTGCATTTAACATGATCAGTATCCAGTAAAAAGAGCAATGTCTACTATATTGAGAACCTTCTACGGATTTCGGATTCTATCCACTGGAGGCCGGCTAGAAATTAGAAGAACGCTAAATTCGAGCGGATACCTGATTTTCAGTATATCCGATTCGTTGCTTAGTTCTGATCATATGACATCAGGAGAGCCAGCTGGATTCCAAAATTTTGTGTCATATGTTGAAGTATCGGAGGAACACAATGCATTTTGTTATGTTTGGACGACCGGGAGACCTAAATGAATAGCATTCGAGTGATCCATGATATCTTTGTGTGTGAGTTCTCGAAGGTGAACAGAGCCGCACAGGTACTGGGGCTATAAAACAACATCTAGTAAGCGCACGTGCTGGTTTTATGGGGCGACGTTGTGTTGATCCAGAAATTGCCTTGTGCCTAGGCTTCGTGCTCTCCACGGGTGAGGTAATGAATTTATCGCTTCTACAGTACCGCCAGCGATCGCCTGGTTGAGTAGAATAATATCATTTGTGACTAGATCAGCGATTGATTATGCGGTTTCTACGGGGAAGTTACAGAGGTATCGTTCGAACTTGAGATGTTTTACATGGCTGTGAGATTGAGGTATAAAGATAGAATGGGATATCACATAAGCGATCATGTAATCGTTCAGTGTAGGTATATCCCGGATGGATTTCATATTCTGTGAGTATTTAGTGACTAGTCAGGAAGCAAGAATTAGAATTTCTATTCGACAGTCCGATCCCGCTGTGTAACGATAATATATTCCGTCGTTAACGTTGTTGCACGGTAATGTAGATGTAGGAACCGGATATTACATATTTTTTAGGTACATGCCGTCTTGTTGCATGCTATCACTTTCTAGTCGGATGATTGGTTTATACATCTACGCCCCTCTCTTCGGCTTTGGATAACCTTGGAGCTTGCTATTGCAGAGTCAACTTATGTATTCCCATGAATTAGCCTTGCATTCGAGCTAGACCTTTTTCTGCGAGAGTCAATTTATGGGAGGAACAGTTTCGTCCTTGCCTCTTGTGTTCTCTATTACACTTGGAAGTTCAAGTTTACCATGAATGACAGAATTTGATGAGGACGCGACCTTGGATCTAGTGAATCTCGCATAGGTGGACATATCGTACAACCAACCGAAGTGTTTTGATAAATATCAGTAAAAATCGATCTTCTCGGTGTCCTTTCTTGAATTAGGAGCCATGCTATCAAACCAACACGATTCCATACTTATTATCCAACCGTAGACGTCAACATAATCATCTCTATCGCTTTCCAGTGGCGAGTTGTGAGCTTGTGAAGTTTAAGCCTATGTGCTTTAGATGCGTTGACTTTTATCCGTATGTCTTCAAACCAAGCAATCATTTTACGCCTGTTATCACGGGCTACTACGCGCGGCTGTGTCATCCATCGTATAACGACCCCGAGAATCTTGATAAGTTCCTAAGTTGATTTTATCATGGACGCTTCGCAACGGATGCGGCCTTACTGGATGAAATGTCAAAAGAGGTTTCACGCCTGTTTAAAGTCTACATATCTGACGAATGAAATCGCCAGGCGGCATAATGGAGATATATTTGGTGCCGCGATTGTTAGTTGTTAAGTTGCTCGGTTGTATATTTATGTTATAACTCCATTTCTAGAGCATAACTGTGCCAACTTTGGTTTTACCAACATCATAAGAAGTACTTTGATATTGCGGATTTATTGATTGATTGTGTTGTCACTGTGCGGGAAGACACTAGTGAGAGAGAGAAGAGAGAGAGAGAGAGAGAGGAAGAGAGAGAGAGAGAGAGAAAGAACTTGGTTGATTGAGCTAAGTGGAAAGCGCTGGCTAGCTAAAGGAATAGGCCGGTAGCGGAAAAGACCATTTATAGTGGCAAATGCCAAGGAAATGGGGAAAGGCTACAACATAATAATCAATTGATGCCGAGGAATTTGAGTAGAATCACTTCTCACTGTTTTGATTCTATGGAGTTCGCGATGTGCAATCCTGGCCTTGGTACTCCAATAAAACTAATTTTTCTATCATGCTATAAATATGTCCTTATCGTCCAATTCTCGAAACTTCGGTTCCCTCTAGTAGCTTCTCGTATTTCTGTACAGTCGTATCCTGCTTATAGAAAGCACGCTTGTGGTTGTTCATACTTGATATGTGTTCCAGTACCGATTAGCTCCTTATGGTATTCCTGTGACATCTGCATTACTCAGGAGTGCTATGATTTCTCGGGGTCCTCTTTCACGCATACCCCTCTACGTTAGCCATGGCTGAACGTAATGCTATGCGCCTTCGCGCCAATATGCTATTTTTTCACTGCACAAGGACCACAGAGGAGAATCCGCAATGCTTTGGTGAGTATTCGAGTTTTAGCGCAGCTAGAGTGCGTCATTGAATCTAAACAACGATACCACAAGCCGATATCGTGCAGTTCCTTGACTACGGGTTGTTGTGGATGCTGTAATAATTTGTAGGGAATATACAACAAGTGATACGCTGCCTGTGGTATATTATTTACGAAACCATCAAAATTCGCTACTGGGGCTGCTGATATGACCCTAGTTGTCGAGCGGAGTATGACTATGCCTTACTCTCTCATCAAAGCATCACCTAAAGCCTTTTATCCTCTACCACCGGCCACTCGCAGCATTGTGCTCAAAGATTCGACGATGAAATATCGCCTGAGCTTACACTGGGAGTTTCTTCGACTTATTCTTGAAGATCGAATCGCAACGTTGTCGCATCAAACGCTAAAGCCCGGATTCCGTGCACGGATTGAATGGTCCTGTAAGAGTTTCCTTGGCCATTTCATCAAGCAATTTTTTATATCTAGCGCCTATTCTTATACTGAATACTACTATATGTTGGTAGGGCCGGGGATGCCATTTGTATGGCATCTCCCTGTCCCCATCATTTGAACACATTATAACTGATGGCAGGGATTAGCGGTATCTCAGAATAGCACCGGTGCATTCAGCTGCGTTCATTATTTGCGGTTCGTATATATCAGAGTTAATAGTTTCAAGGTTTTCTTTCGGACCCCTCGATCTGTGGACATTGGTCAACCGGGCGATATAGCATACTGGGTGACATGTGGGATTTGATAAAACTGATAAAACATATCCTAATAGTATGATAGCTAAGAGTACTAGTGGAATATGTATAAGCTAAATGACTTTTGAAGTCTAAATGCAGATATTTAATTATTGTATCTACTAAGGACTTCAATCTTGCTCGAGATCGATAGATAATGTTTTGTTTTGTTAGTGATAGTGAAATTTGCTGCGTTGGAAAAAGAACTGGCTTGCGGTCAAAAAGCGAGAGCCCATTTAAAAAATAATTAAAAAAAAAAAAAAAAAAATGGTGCGTGCGCATCTTTAGGCGTCGCGGGCAATTTCGGCTTTAACTTTCGCGTAAATGAACAATGAACGAGCGTCGCAAAAATTATCAAAACCAAGTCACCAATATTTCCGCAAATGTTTTACGACTTAACGTCCATGGACGTCCATAGACGATCCTGAACTACAACGCACAGTAGCTTTCCTGGATGAGTGTAAGCACTGTCGCCGCCGTTATTCTCCTGATAGACTTTCTCGGACCATCTGCTAACACGCTCTTTTAGTAGGATATAATGTCATAGCTCTGAACTACACATTGACGGGCAAGATACGAACAAAGTGGTGCGTTCTCCAAGCGCCTCGTGCATGATCAAAAGGCGACACAGCGCTGACTAAATACCCTTCTCCTTCATAGACATGTCCGATCCCTCGCGATCCTTCCGAATCACAAAAACATCCGCTTCCTATCTAGGGTCACCGTCGTCCTCGACGACCACGGCCAGAATTATGGACTTGTACGAACCCTTTCTCTCCTCTGATTTCCCACTGTCCCTAAGCTAACATTAACTTCGCAGCCCGCCCTAACAAACATCTTCGACATCGTCGCCCTCCGCCCTACCTCCGAAAAGATCCTCATGCAAGCCTGCAGCTCCCTCGAATGCGACCTAATCTCCCTCGACGCCTCCATCCGCCACCCATACCACTTCAAGCACAAAACCCTCGGCATGGCGCTCGCCCGCGGCCTCCGCTTCGAAATATCCTACGCCGCAGCGCTAATCAACGACACTAACGCGCGCAGGAACGTCATCTCCAACGCTACGCAGCTGGCTAAAGTGACGAAGGGGAAGGGACTTATAGCGAGCTCGGAAGCGAAGAGGGCGGTGGGATGTAGGGCGCCGTACGATGTCATTAACCTTGCAACGCTGTGGGGGTTAAGTCAGGATAAAGGGCGGTGTGCGGTTGCGGATAATCCGCGGTCGGTGGTGGTGCAGGCGGAGATTAGGAGGAGGAGCTTCAGAGGTGTCATAGATGTGGTGGATCCTGGTGGTGCCGCTGGTACCGCCTTGCCGCTAAGAAGGTGGATAAGAAGGTGGATAAGAAGGCGGACAAAAAGACGGACAAGAAGATGGATAAGAAGGCGGACAAGAAGGCGGACAAAACGAGTAAGGAGGAGGAGTCTGCGAGCAAAGAGGACACTCCTATGACAGACGCCGTAACGCCGCTGGAATCTGCTGCAGCTGCTCCCGCTAAAGCTCCGGAGAAAGCACAGGACAAGACGCAGCAACCTGGTACACCGAAGGGCAAGCGGAAGCAAGATGAGACGACGTCATGGAAGAGGATACCCCGGGGAAGACCGATGAGAACTCAAGCGGGGGGTGGAGAAGAAGCCGAAGCAAAATACAAGAACAAAACGGCCATCAAAGAAGCAAAGAGTCAAGGATGCCAAAAAGGCTGCTTCTGCGGAATAGAGTCTGGCTTATCTCCTATACCATTCATTACTAGTCTAAGGGTTGGATATCTTCTCACTGTACAATAGCAATAGAGGCGTCTTGGAGGAAATTGAATTCATAGCTCAGTGGAGTTTTTATAGCGATATTATCCGTTATTCTCCTGAGGATGTATTTCTCAATATATTGACCAGGCGGACACTTCGTAACACATATATAGTCAAAAATAATCTATAAGAATTGAAACTAATTTTTTGCAATATAAAAAATTGCGGGAAAAGTGAGCTCTATCTATATAAAGTTTTTGTAGAGAACGTGCCTCTTTGCAAGAAAAAGGAACGAATATAAAGAATACAATAAACGAGAATAATGAGATGGTTTTTTGCATTCGGTAGGAATAGAGGAAATGTTTCGCCCTTCTTTGGTTATTTTTTCAAGTATTAATATAATTAATCTCGCGGCTAATCCCATTCCCCAAACCGTCCGCCGAAAACAGTCCGTTTATCCCACGCGCTTTAGTGGCACCTGAAGGAGCGGATCCTATCATTATCCTGGCCTAGATTTCGATCGAAGGAAAAAAAACACATTTATTAGTTGAAATAAAAGAAAAATACAATGGAGCGGCGCGCCTAAATCTGTGGTGATTGTAAAATTCTTACCGTTCTTGCTCATCTCCCTGTCAGACCCGGTCAGCAGTGAACCTGAAGCCATTGCAGTTGAAGTTCTCGAAGAAAGTCGCAGGCGCAATCGGTGACGCTGTAGCTGGACATTTGGCCGGCGAGCTCTGAGTCAAGGTTGTTAACAGCCGCTGTAGTCCGGGAAGCCTCACTGGCACGGGGAAGTTCTCGTCCTTCCAGACGATGACGCGGCAGCCGGTCCACTTGGCGAGGGGCCGCAATCACAGAGGCGGCATGATGGTGGCAATGATGGTGGCGGTGAACTGCATTTTTTTTTTTTTTATTGTTTGATGACTGTGTGAAGCTGCTGGCGTTTAATTCGTGATGTTGATTTATTGGGAAATGAAGAGGGCTGTTTATGAATGAAGCTGTGTACGCTTTTGACGCTAAGGAAGTAAAGCTGATGATTGAGATGGAGAAGAATGACTTAAAAGGTTCGACAAGAGAGTGCCTTTATATAGATATTTCCGGTAGACGTTATTGGAACTTTTTTGTTGATACTCATTTGGCCTTCTTCACATAGGGATCCGCGAAGAATCCCGTTTGCTCTTTGTCATTGCACCACCCCTCGATGCCGGAAATAAATTTCCAGATACTTCTGCGCGTTGAATCCTATCTAAATTGCGAAAAGGTCATGGAGTTTACGATCAATGTGGACAAACAACCTGGGACTCTTTGAGAAACTCTACAAATGGACAATCTCGAAAAAAAAAAAAAAAAAAAAAAAAAAAGAGCGGAAGTACGGCTGCCCCGACGCTGCAATGACACACAATGGAGAACACCAGTGTAATTCGAACCAGGCCCGGGCCCCTGGAACTGTCAGGAAGTGATACACCCTAGGATATAACGGTATCGCTTTCAAAAAGAGGATGGTGTGAAAGGAAAAGAACACGATCGGTCTTGAATGAAGGCTGGAAATCTTGAAAGACCCGAAAAAACGCCGCCCGCTGCACGAAATCGGAGGTCGTCTGCCACCCAATTTGGAATCTGATTGTAAGATACTTCATCCTCGGGTTCTTCGAAAGCAATTGCGAAAACGCTGTATCGCTTGAAATTCCTCTAAGATGATAACAGTCGTCCTCAGACGATGTCTGGGGCTACAAATGATTGCGGTATTATTCCCCCGGTGATCTTGGAAGGGTCGCCCCGGTTAAAAGGTGCCCTAAGTTTCGTCGTCTTGGCATATCTTTACGCGTTAAAAAATTCTTCAAGCACAAGTGAAGAAGACATTGATGTGTTGCCAATAGCTATATGAAGCATTGTTACGCCACCCTTGGTCCTCTTCGAGATTAGCAGATTCTTGATTTGGCGAGATCACCTAAGCCTGTCTTCCGAACCTTGAGGGAGCTATCTTCAGCTTCTTACTGCCGTCACTCATTTTTACTTTGTCTCCCGCTAAACAGGACAATATGGGGTACTTCTAAATATATACACTTAAAGGAGCTTGCTGCTTATCAGTCTTTAACAACAATTCTAATAAAAAAAGGTAAAGAAAAAAAAATTAGATCGTAGTATTTGGTGCTACCATAACGAAGCAAATTGGTTGATTGATGAAGGAAGGGAACGGAATGATTCCCGAGTGAGAGATAATTAACTAATATATACGATAACACCTAACTAAACCTAATCGGGCAGTGCACGCTCCTTCCCACCCAAATCTCTCCAACAACGAGCACCCAATTGGAATGGTGGATATTACCGAAGAGAAAAAAAAAAAAAATTAAGTAAACCTCATAGTAAAAGTTTCTTCCCTCTAAGAAAAATTCCTTACCACCACCACCAACCACCTATACAGTCCTGTTTCTGTGCTCAGCAGAAACATCATCCCCGGCCCATATATATCCATCATGCTTCCTCGATTAAAAGCATCGGCAGGTCGAGGCAGCACGGTGAAGGCATGCAATGCTGCCCTTACCGAACGCTCCATGCCTCTCCGGCGTTGGAGCAGGAGGCAGCGCCAGGTAAGCCAAGTCCTGAACCATGCGTGCCTCAACTGGAGTCGAAAGAACTCGAGTATTATGTTTGACGCGGCCGGATACGAGGGAGGTTCTGTAACTAACAACTCGATTGTATTCTCAAGGCCCTCGATCGATGCCCACAATTTCAATCAATGAAATGATGCGTCGAAGGCAAGCAGGACCATCACCTATGATGCAGGGTCCTCCTCCTCAAATTACCGACAACCTCCCCTTCAAACTACGGACAGCCACAGCCGCCGCCGCCGAGCATGTCACAGCAGCAGCAGCTTCTATACCAGCAGCAGCAATGGCACCAGCAACAGATGATCGAACAGCAACGGTTAGCGTACCAGCAGCAGATGGCACAACAGATGCAGATGCACAACCACAACCCGCAAGTACACCAGCAACAGCAACAGTACGCTCTCCCCCTCCTCCTAACCACATGCAGCCTCTCAGCAGTTCCAGCAACACCACAGTATCAGCAACCGCCGCCGCCGCAGGCTAGGCCCGGCGGTCCTCAGCAGCAGCATCAGCACTGGGCCAGCAACTGCCACATCAACCTCAGCAGGGCGTGAGACCACCATTCCCTATGCCGACGCAACACGCACAGCAGCAGATGCCCAGACCTCCGCCGCCCCATCCGGACAACAGCAATGGCAACAAATGGGCCCTCCTCAAGCACAGCCGAAGGCCCCAGGCTATCCATTCACCAAGCGGCTCCTCCACCGCCACCAAGGGCATTCCCACAACCGCCGCCGCAGCTTCGGCAGATGCTGAACCAGCAACCATTTCCGGGAGGCCAACAAGCCCGCCGCCTATGCCCGCTCTCCCCAGCCACAGCAGATCCCACGACCGCCGCCGTTTCCGATGGCATCGGCTCCTCCGCAACGGCAACAAGCTAGACTGCCCAGCAGATAAGATTGCCGCCACAGTCGGGACCGGTACAACAGCAATTGCGTACGCAACCTCCTATGCAACAACAGCAGCAACAGTTGCAGCAGCGGCAGCAACAGGAACAGCAATTGCATCAGCAAATGCCGCAAGCACCACAACGTTTCCAGCCGCCGCGGAGTTTCGCGCGAAGGGGTTTGTAGGTGTCGTTCAGCAGGGATTGAATCTCAAAGAGCAGGCTAGCAAACCCTCGCCGTCGTACATGATGCCGCGTGCGCAGAATCAGCCGCCGCCGGCCTCGCAGACGCGTCGGCTAGTGCTGTAGCTGCCGCAACGATGAGGCGGCACGGCGTGGAAAGGGTGGAATCGGCTGCTGCTTCGCGTATCGCCGAACGGTTAGTGGGCCAGACCCAGCGCGGACCGATGACGCCAGCGGAAGCCGCCGCGGCAGCTAAGCGAGGCAGGCCGTTGGTCCGCAGGGGAGAGAACTACAACGCTGGTGGCCCCGCCGGTGCTATGAAAACCTGGCAGGGTCAGAATAGGACGCCGGGTATGAACAGGCAGCGGGCGGATCCGGCGAAGGAGGCGGAGATGAGGTTCAAGAAGGTTATGATGAAGGGTACTCCCGGTAGTCGGCCGAATATGCAGCGCCAGCAGCAGCAGCGCCAGGGTATGAACATGAGGCAGGCGCCTAATATGGCGAGGCGCGCGCTAATGCGAACAAGCGCCGGATGAACGAAGTCCCGCCGCCGCCGAAGATGGAGGTGCAGGAGTACATCCCGGAGGAGGTTACTAGGGAGTCGCTGATGGGCAACATTCCCGCGATGATAACACGAAGGCCGGCGCCCGCCGTATCATCGAGGTTGCGGCCGAGCTTTGAACGAGCATCAGGTACGCACTTGGAGCGCGGCGAGCTGGCGACGATTGAATACCCGGAGGAGGAGGATCCGCGCTGCGAAAGTTGGGGCACGGGCCGCCTACGCTTTCATCAACGCCAGCTTACGCCGGAAGGGTGGAGTTCTCCGTGCTACGTCGCCCATGGAGCCGGGCAAGCTGGTGCAAGAGGTCAAGAGGCTCTCGCTGAAGAACCAATCGTACAGTAGAGCTGATAAGGTTGCCGTCGTGGAAACCGTCGAGAAAGAAGCTGACACCGCCCGCGAGGTCCAAGGCTGCTGCTACACCGACGAGACCTAATCTTGCCCAGAAGAGAGTAAGGAGGGCTGCATATTGAAGCGTTCCCGCTGGTGGAGACCAATGTTGAAGACCGTCGAAGAAAGTTGGAACACGGCGAATACCGCCTCGGAAGCGGTACGCTTCCAAAGATAGTCTTATTGGTATCTTCAATTCGCGAAAGCAGCAAGCACCTTGAAGGATCATTTAGCTGCTCATAAGTCCAAAGGTTCACCTCTCAGGAAGCAAACTTTGTAATCGTGCCCTTTTTCTTTTGTTCTTTAGTATAAATTTGGTTTATAATACTGTAAATATGGAACAGTCATCGTAGAAAAAAAATCGCTGCAAGCTCGAAGGGCAAAAAGGCTGGATAGGTTTTGCATCCTCTTGTACATGTTTTTATGCATTTTTTGTTTTTGCTTTCGCTTACACAAGGCCATTAAATACTACTTTTCCTATTTAATTGGTAATGCCGCGCTTCTATCAATAGAAAAAAAGAAACGAATGATATCTAGAAATACATTTTCAAAGAATAATCTACAAGTATTTTTTCTCCACATCACCTTCAACATGAAAATACCACCCTTCAAAGAGAACCCCAAAACTACCCCTCAATCATCTTCTCGTACGTATCGCAGATCTTCTTCATCTCCTCCTCCGCATTACCCAGCATCGTCAGCGTCTCCTTCTCCGCCCTCTTCAATACCTCCTTCTGGTAGTCCTTCTGCTTGGCCCTGAACTCTTGTGCGTGTCCCGCTTTAGTGTGTCGAGCTTTAATTTTGCACTGTTGAACATCTGCTGCACCTCCTTCGCGGACTGCTGCCGCGATTCTAACCGTCGGTGGCGGAATTTCTACGCGCAGACGTGGGAGTCGAAGTGTGCTGCGCGTTCATGCCGAGGATTTCCATTACGGTAGCGGCGACGAGGTCGACGTACTACATTTCCTCCGGTCAATTACCGTTCCAAATTTCAGAGCAGGAAAACATAAACCTGGGAGAGGTGATAAATCCCTCGGCTCATGCACAGTAATCATAACCTCCTTCCCGTCTTCTGCGCAACATGCGCAGCTCCTTCAACCTATGCTTCTCGCTTCGCAATCTTCCGAACTCTTACTCCCGGGTGCTCCCCATGCTGCTTTACGTTTTGCTGGTACTGCTCGTTTATCTCCTTCGTCGATTTTTTCAACTCGACTGTTAATCTTCGAAGATTTTCGGGTCTATTTTACCAGCGAACGAGCGCGCGCGGGATACTTCGTCTTTGAAGCGGGTTGTTATGGATGTTATTGAGGAATTGAAGTTTGGAGTGGTTGAAGATGTCAGGTTTGTTTGTGAGGGAGTCGGTGGAGGGGTCGGGGGGTGTCATGCGGGGAGGTCTTTGTTGGAGTTGGATTTTTGGGGTTGTTCTTTTTGTGCAGGGAGGGCGTGGAGGAGAAGGTTCGCTGGGAGGGGGGAGGAGGAAGGGAAGGCGGAGGGGGGAGCTGTTGTAGAAGCTGTTAGTCGTGATGCTAGATGTCAATTGTACTGAGTTGAACTCACATGTTAGTCTGCAGCGGTGCTCGCGCGACAGTGCGCCCTGCGTTGCCGGTGATGCATTCGAGCCATTGAGCCTCGTAAGGCCACGGCGGCTAGGTTTGATATCGCGTCCTCTGCATTGTCGAATTCTAGACGTGAATCGTCGTGTGTGCGATAACGATGGATAGCTCGAGCTGCAGCGAAGGTGGGCTTTGGAGGTTAGTGGAAATTTTGAGGTTTCACAAAATTTCTGGTAGCGAACGTTACCGAGAAAAAATTTTCGGTTGTAACGGAAATTTGGTATACAGACGACAACCTCCACCAAGTTGAGATCACAGAATATTTGGGGAACTCTGGTAGTTTCTAGATCACGAGAAACGAACTATACTTCATATTGATTTTATTTCATGTTTATTCAGGCGCTTAGTAGACCTATGAATCCATAACGTTGCCTTATTTTTCCCCTTTTTTTCTTTTTTTTCCTTGAGAAAAAATAAAATAAAATAAATAAAATAAAAATAGACCTCACCACCGAGTTATAATAATAATCAATGTCAAATAAACAATATAAGTACAAACTCCCATACTATCAAATCACGCAAAACACAACTCGTTCGTAAATTTTAAATAAACTGTAAAGTTTCTGGATAAAAAATATCTAGGTAACTATAAATTATTTACGCTATATAATCATTTATACCAGAGACTTCTTGACGCTCTTAGCTATCGTCCTGTTGGTTTTGTCTTCTAGTCTGATACACATACGATACTATGTAATACGACCGCCCATAAACTGCCTGAAAATTGATAGTGAAGTGGCCGTTGTTCGCATATGGATCCGAAGATCCCATAACGGTCTAATTAGTGTAACAGGCAGAATTTTATAAGAAAACAACAATTCGATCACATGTCTTAGCCTTCTCGGGCAACCGCCGTCATGCATAACAAACAAGTTGTATCAGCGGACATCGCATGAACCCGACAACTTTAAAACATGAGATGGAACGAATAAGAGAGCTCGCAGAGCACAATCTTCATTGATGAGTTGGTTAATGGCCGGATAATCGAGACAACTCATAGATCCAAAAGTACAAACGCCATACTAGATGAGATTTCCCGCGACGTAAATGTCGGTCATCGGTCTAAAGCTATCGACACATTCATCGCAATAACATCGATAGTTCTGTTCTCCCACGAGCGATATTATTCTACCTTGTAGAACATAGTAAACGTATAACAGCTATGATGTTGCGAGCCTCTTAGAGTAAATTATCGGTGGACCATGTCCCCATAAACGATGCTATGAAATGTTTCTGACAGAACTCGAACTTATTCCAGATTATAATTCAAACCCACCCATGACAGCCTGTTTTTATATCTCAGCATTACTGAAGTCGGCAAGCAGAAGATCTGGTATATTAAGTAACTTGTATTTCAAGTCCCACATCGACTATTCATAAACCAAAGATGGAGCAATTACATCGTAGGCTTCATTCAGCGCCTCGAAGATAAACCCGTTTGAGCTAATCACGAACTGTACTATTTTCATTAGTAAAAGTAAACGTTACCTTTTATACAAATAAAAGGAAGCAGAGGGTGGCCCGCAGCCTAACGAATGAATTTCAGCTGAACCACAGTATCTCGATAACAGGTTGGAGCTTTGAGGATAGGCTCCTTTAGCTCTACCAAAGAGTGCTTGGGCTAGCTATCCGCTATATGCGCAGCCGCAACCCTGTTTCTTGTCAGTTTACGATAAGATACCATGTCCTCACGAAGCGAAACATTAAAGATTCAAACTGCAACGACGCAACATAGCAGTTCGAAATTGCCCCAGATATGACATAAACTAGAAATAGAATTCCGTACGCTAGATAAGACGTGCTGGGTGATGGGTCATTAAGAGTGGGTGTAACTGTACATGTGGCGTTCGTCACAGAACAACCTTATAGCCCAAGTAGTTACGAAATCTAGGTTGGTAGAGATTCAAAGCCAAGGAGGGGGAACCGGCGGGATTGGTCTGATCAACTGGAACGTTAAGGAAATACAGAAATTCGCTCGTCGATACTTCAGGCCGACGATCCAGACAATATAAGATGTAAGGGATTTTCACATCAACAGCAAGGTATAATTTTTTGGGTCTACTCGCGGTAGCAAGAATTTGTCTTATATCTTCGCTTGCTGAACCTGAATCTCGACAGGTTTTTAGGAATTCTACACGTCAGGATACCGAAAAGAGAAATTTGATTAAAGACAAGACAGAATTTGCGCATAAATGCGGGATTACCAAGTAAAACTTGATGATTCCTTTTAAAGCCCCCCCCCCCCAGTGAATCTAGTCTCCCACAACTTATCCATACCATTACTACGCAATTGAAAAGAAATAATGACCTCAGATAGTCCAGAGGATGAATCTTCTACAATGATATAGGTCAAGTAGTATCGTGTAATCTTTATCACCGATCCATACTTGATCTTTCCCACTAACAATGGCCCAAACACCTTCGCATAAACCGGTAGCAACGTATGCTTTACGCCACCGTTCTGCAGTCTTCGTAGCCCACGGGTGAACGCTATTTGCTTCTTTTAATTAGAATGGTTCATTTCGAAGACGCGGAAGCGATTCATAAACCACAAGCAGCAAATGTGCTTTTACAAATAAATGATACGGAAATCGAGAACCAGACCTGCTGAGTCCTAGAAGCAAGAAATGCTTGGGACTTCAAACCATAAACTTCACAAGCAAGAAGAGCCGGGTATATTCTACGGGGTTTCTCCTTTACTCGAGTTACATTAAAGGACATGATATTCGTCAATCTCTTTAACGCAATCCTTTGGAAACGATTCTCGGAATAGCTGAGGCGTAAGAGTCGAGATTCCCTTTTTGTAAATTATCTTCATTCTAGCATGGGCTAGCTAAGATAGCGTAAATATATGCTTCCGTTGGAATTCCTCAAGTCAAGACAAAGATGATTCCCTCATAGAGTTTCTAAGCAATACTTTCGAAAGATGAGAACGTAGCTTCACCTTCAATGTTCATGGTTTTTCCTCCTGCGAGAGAGGCTGGGTATGAGACAAGTTTTGCCACCTGATCTGGACCCTGCTTGATACAAACTATTTGGTCAAGGTGTTCTACGCCTCTTTAACTCCGAACATATAAACGGATCTGCGTATCAGTCAAGCAACCTCGGAGAGAATAAGCGAGAACCTCCCATTCATGACTTTCGCAATGCTGTGCTAGTATCATCAGGCCAGAGATCCGATCAACAGCATGGCACGGTATATTTCTAGAATCCTTAGCATATCCGACACCAGATAGCTCAGCCTATTCCATGGTAGGATTACCCGTAGTGCTCTCTCTCTCTCTCTCTCTCTCTCTCGCTCTCTCTAGGCAAATTTCGAACTTTCCATAAAGCTAGAAAAATCTTAGAGAGGGGAGAAAGAAATCATGGCTGTTATAGAACTTTGACCCGATACTTTCCCACATCTCGTAAAAATCCCCGGACTGCATCTACGTGGTTTTGTAATGAAACACGCAACAGAATGGGACCTACAGCAAAATCGAAGGAGGCCGGCAGAGGTCCCGCATCATAAGTACTTAAGTAATTACAAGTCGCTTCTAATGTCGTTCGACGATCGTCCTTATTTACTGCTTACATACACAGGCGGCATCATAGCAGTCTCACCCTGGGTCAAGGTTTGTTTCAATATTGATATAAATGTACGAACTCGTGTATCAGTTACTTAATATTCTTGGAGTCTCAGTTTCCTTCGCGCCGTCCATCAAATGTTTAATAATAGGAGGAGACAACGGCTGATGTTTATAATTGATTTTATAATTTGATCTTTTATCCGTGTCAGGAGTATTCAGTAAACAGTAAAATATTACCAGTCCTAAGAAGTGAGGTATTTATTTTCTTTTATTTTATTTTTCTTTCTGCTATAACTACTTTGCTACTCGGTGACACTAAAATTTATTTTGTACCTATACTACTTTTTTAATTTACCACTACTAGCCGGTTCGGTTCGAGAACAATTTTCAAGAATCATACGTAACTATAACGATCCGAAACGTCTATTACGACCTCAGATAGGTTTTAAGAGCGTCTAGAAGAAGCTAGAAACCCTACCGACGATAATAACTGTATTCACAACAGGATATGTATCTGTCACAGCTTTTATCTTTGACTTGTACGAATAACACCTCAGCAGCTCTTGCATATTTAGGCTACGAGGAAATAGCTGCGTTAAGCATAAAAACCGGAGATTCATCACCATCAACGCCCCTCATTAAAATGAGTTAATCCTCCAAGACAACCCTGTTGCCAATGATTTCCATTGATTAATTAATATTACAGCGGCTGCGGGTATAGGAGACCGTTTGCGATTTCATGCAGTGATATATGGGCGCCTTGAATTATTTGAATTAGGGTTGAAAAGGTTGGCCTCGCGCTCTCAAGGGAGAGAGAGATAAAGCAAAGTGCGATCTCTGTAAAACTAAGGAATCTAAGCAATCGTAAAGTGTTCCTTCCTCTCTTTCCTTTGGTTAACGATACTCAGTGAGTACGGAAGACCTATCATTGGGGTGGATCTTGCATGCCACCGATAACCTCGATAATTCCTACGATGCTGCTGCTACTCCTAATAATTAATTTATTGATGCTTCGGTGAAGGTTTCTTGTAGATGCATAATTCTTAGGCATGCTATGCGGGAATTATCAGCGGTTACAGAGCGAAAGGGGTTCTCCCGTGCAATATAAAAATCGAAACCCCAGGAGAGTTTTCATATGAGGAGAAGGAGACCACCGGATATGTACGACTAGCATGACGCTGCTCGCTTGATAATATCCAATGCACCTTGAAGAACGATGACGCATAGACTACGCTAGCGCTATCGAAAGTACGATCACGAAATAACCACCATTGGGATCTAATAGGTAGGATTCAGTATTCGAGCTCCGAAGCAACAGGAATATAGAGCGAGCCGTGAATCCAGATGCGGATATCGAGCAGAGAATAGATATGTAGGCGACGGATGATTTTGTATTTACATGTATCATGAGGAAGACGCACACGATTCCTATAACCTCATATCAGACTACCATGGACAAACAGCAGTAGTTCTTTCGGTTCTCATAATCCCCGTAATTCAATGTGTAGGGTAAAGCGTATCCGAAGGTTGGTGTAGTCGGTGTCACAGTGAACCTTTCCTATGGCCCAGGAAACAGGTCTGATACTACAAAAACAACACGAAGCAATAGTTACAGTCCGCATAGTTGCAACACAGTAACTTTCGTAAACAGGCGATCGCGATAATAAAATTCCACTTACTTTGAAACAATCGAGATCGAGAGAAGCTCGAGAACTTCGGATATTATCGGTTGAAATCGAGTAAGAATCGCAGCTTAGTAGAGGATAGATCTCTTCACCACAAACGCCCTTTTTCCGCTAACATTGAGAACTTCCGACGGCAAGCGGCATCTCATAAATCTAAATAAAATAAACGACTTCAGCTATCTGGATAATATATTACCTTATCCTTGACTGCAGGTACGCCCCCGAACGTCTGGTCGGCCCATGCATAGTCTCTACAGTTATCAAGTAAAGTCCATGAAGAGCTACTCCTCCTCTCCACTCGATCAACCTCTTATATATTCAAATCCGTCTAGTACACGAGAAGCCATTATTATAGCGCAAATATCGCGTTTTCAAGATAGAAAAGCGGCAACACCTCGCTAAATAACACGGAAGGCAATAAAACGCCATTTCCGCCGCCACCCCGGCCTCATAGATTAGACGTCTTTCCACTACAGCCAACATATCATCTGCTTTGTTCTGAATGTCGGCAACTATCAACAAGCGCTATAAAGTACGAAATTTCTGCGCCAGTCACTACGCATATCTGCTTCACAAAAGGCACATGCTATAGCAATAAGACAAGTTATCACAATCGGTGCTCAGCTCAAGGATCTAATATATCGCTAAAGAGAAATTTACATCATATTACCCATCAATCATTAGATTTGAGACCCTACTATCATACGCCTAGTAACTAAATTTTCTGCGTGGTGGATGAAAGCGCACTTTCATCCGGATACCCAAAAGCGATATATCAGTTTAGGAGAAGATGCGGGTCTTGATACGTTAGAACTCATAAAAACGGCCATGTTAATCGAAAGGAAAGGTGATAATCGAACTCCAATGTTAATTATGCCTAGAAAAACGAGAACCACGTAAACCTTAAGCGGGCGTTCAAAGAAGTGCAGGCGAAAGGCTGATGCCTCGACGGGCATACATCGAGAGTGTAAAGTGATCAACATACACACCAGAGTGAATCTATTGAGTATAGACTTTCCGCTTCGCTATATATTAGCCAGTCTGTTTTAAACGCATCAGGACGTCATCGAACCTTACTTCCAGCTACGATACAAGTATCTATTCGCCCGAATATTTACAAAAAGAGAACGCGAAACAAGAGAAGGGTACGTACAGCATACAAGAAGACAGATGGCGGGCTTGGATTCCTATTTATCTAGCTGCGAGCTGCAAGGTAGCTTTGGAGATGCAGTCCCCATCGCGCATACAGCAGTCATAATCGCAGCGGCACCTGCATCTCCATTATTAATGTGTTATGACGAGGAAGAGGTCGAAGCGAATACGCTTAAAAAGTCGTACCAAATTATGACGCCTTTCTAGATAGAAGTGCCTCGGTACGTTCCCCCAAACGCATACTTTATAGGAACCCAGCGATATCTCATAAATTTCACCAAAGTAAACTCGCTCGCATAAAAAGTAAATTGCGATGAGCTTCTTCACCTGAGCTTTGAAAACGTCGGAAGGTCGTCTAATAGCTTAGCTCGCCTTTAGAAACCTTTCCTGTAGTCGACTAGTCGCATACCCAGCCTCTGCCATACGACTAGGCCGGATGACAGCACTACGGAGGCCAGGTGCATGGTCATAATCTACACGCAGTTATGAGAAACTACGCTTGATTCGACAATATCATAAACCATTACGTGTACATCACACGTACATCGCCTTATAACAACCGCCCCTCAACTACCAGCCATAAGCAAAGTTGTCAAGAATCAATACCAGTGTTAGTTTTAGCGATTAAAAGGCCTATTTCATCGAATGTGCATAATATAAACCGACTACGTCTATCTTCACTTTCATTTAGGAGCTTACATTGTATATTGCTCCGTATAGCACAGTCCTCATATACGAATATAGGCGTAATGCTCACACTTTACCGGTTACTACGCCAAGTTTCTCCGGATGAGAACCCCGTTGTAATGTGATACGCAGAATATTGAAATGCAGAAGCGCACTACCATAGTCGATCATTAGATGGCCACGATTTGATGGGTTTGTGGTCGTAAGCGAGTGTGATTTTATATTCTCAATAAAAGACCAGAATGTAGTTACGCTGGCATGTACAAGTCGTGATAATAATCTCAATTTAGGAAGCGATTCGCAGCATCACTCATAAGAATCCCAAAGAGAAAGGAACTATCGTGAACTTGTCACCAACACGACACTTTTCAGGTTCTCAGGTCATATTCTCGTGAACAACCCTTCCGATGAAACCGTGTCCTCAAACAAATTTGCCGCAGCGGCGAACTTTCAATCCATAAATGGCCGTTGGGAGACGTGGCGTGAGAAAGCGGGCCGTAAGACTCGGAAACCCCTGTAATAATCGCGAGTAGGAGCTTAGTGGATTACGTTGTGTACATAATCCGCAACGCAACTCAACTTTCTTTCTTTCTCACAGACCTATCTGATAAATCAGATGATTTAACGGTCGCGCGCAAAAGGATAGAAATTTGAAGGTCGCTGAATTATTACCAGGTCCAAGCTAAGTAGTAAATAAGATTTTGATGGCATGATATCGGCACACTCCGAACACTCTGCAAACAGCAAAGCGAAGGGGAAAGTTGAGAGCCTTAAATATTTTTATCACAACGTGCAGATGCATGGAAAATGAAAGAAAGGGGTAGACGTCGAAGGCCTTAGTAGCTGAATGTATGTGTACCATGAAATCAGTTGAACTCAGGAATGAACGTTTTCTCAATATTTAATTCGGATAGATATTCTCCTGGTTACGTTGCTGTTTTCCCGTATTTTCTCCATCGCCACGGACTTCCGTTCACCGAAAAGACTGTGGCTTCTAGAAGAACTTGCCAATGAATTAACCAGATTTGTAAGAAGATAGCAATGTATGTACTGTAAGAAATTTATAGCCTATTAATATTTGGGAAACAGGGTCCAGTGTGAATGCAGGTACAGCAGAATACAAATGAGATACAATTACCCTCATACATCTTTGTATTGCACAATATGTACCTCGGATGTTCCCCTGCTGATGTGTAACACCCATGCCTTACCTTGCGCCCCCAGTAACAGCTCCTTCCATAAACACCTACTCCGCTGTTCGAGACTTCTTCTGGCTTCTGGCTTCTAATTCGCCCTTTCTTCTTTTCTGTCTCCGAGTCCCGCTCCGCTGTCTGAATTATTGCTAATACAAAGCGGCTTCTTCGGGTCCTTTTTTTTTTAAAAAAAAAAAATTTCTCTTCTCTCCTTTTAATTGCGAAGTGAACAGCTAATAATGTAAGACATGTAAATCTGGCTCTAAAGGCTCTCTCTTGTTCTTTCTCTATCAAAAATAGCAGCAAATAATAGATCATTCCATCTCCATCCTTTCTTTTATCCCTCTCTTTCCACCAATTTTATCTGCATCTTCCCCGGAATAATAACTCTCTCCTATTTCAGCACTGCATCAAGGGAAACAAGCAGCTTGTATTTTCGAAAGAGAATAAGTGGAAAGCGGTGGCGCCTAGTTAGCAAAGGCAAAAGGTTTCCTTCATTGGGTCGTATTTGCTGTCGTGAGGCTACTACAGTAGTGGTAGCAGCTTTTGTAAGAGAAAGGGAGGCTTGGGTGGTCTAGACAGGCCAAAAAGGTTCCAGCCAGATTTCATATATTTTTGTTAGGAAACTCTGTATAAGGCCATTTTTATTATTGATTATTTCCAACCATCTCTATTTTTTGATTATTTTTTTTATCGTACGACTCCTCACCGTGATAAACTCTACTCCTTTATAACTTCCTCCATCTGGACATTCTGGCATCAAGAATTATCATCATCAAACCATTGGAAAAACCGTTTATTCATCAATTGGAATCGATCACCCAGCTAATCGCAGTTGTAGCTGATCGACCATTATATTCCCAGCCATCCTCATGCAGCTGAGAGCGGCATAAAATACCCATTCAAAAAGAACACATAATCCACCACCTTTTTTTTTTTTAACAAAGCAGCCGAACAACGAACAAAGCTTCAGCAACGAATTAGCGATTTGGCCGTCTAACTAAAACCACGACTGGAGTGGACATCATATTCTCTCTGTCTCTAGCTTTATCATGATGAGGTGGGTTCGCCTCTACGCCATCTATGGGGCGGCGGCGGTGGTTTCCGGAATAGCAGTAACCGGCATACGAAGAACAATGAAAACGGAGTCGTACTGCGTCGTAAGCATTCCCTTCAATTCCCCTCAAACCTTTCCCTCGTTTCCCTTCCACTAACAAACCGCTCCTTCCAGAACGAACCGAACGCCATAGTCTCCGACGCCTGCGTCTCCTACTCCGACATCGAACAGCTAAACCGCGGCCTCCGCCCGCTAATACAGCGCATAACGCAAAAGACGGACTACTTCGGCTACTACCGCCTGAACTTATACGGCAAAGAGTGCCCCTTCTGGTCCGACGACACAGGAACATGCGGTAACAGGGCTTGCGCGGTGTACACGACCGACGAAGACGACATTCCCGAAATATGGCGGGCGGCGGAGCTGGGAAACTTGTGGGCCGAAGGCGACGCAACCGAGGTCCAGCGTGCACGTCGAGGAACCCAGCCCGCTCGGCGGAGCTCTGGGACCCGATACGGCGGAAAGCTGCGTGTTCGAGAACGACGACGTGACAGAGCGGGACTATTGCCTACCCGACGAGGAGAGCAGTCCCTCGGATTTTGTGTACGTGAGTCTTGTGGATAATCCGGAGCGGTTTACGGGCTACGCCGGCCAGAGCGCACATAATATTTGGGATGCAGTGTACCAGGAGAACTGCTTCCTGAAGAAGTCGCCGAAACGCAACCTTCTTCGGACCCGTTCAGCCAGCAGCCGCCGCAGCAGGTTTTCCCTAACTACCAGGCGGCGAACGAGCTCAAGAACGTCGTGTTCGAGCGAAGAAGCACGAGCTCGACGTCCAGAACCGGAAGAAGCTGCCCGTTACGTTCGATGACGAGTGCGTTGAGAAGAGGGTTTTCCACAGAATACTCAGCGGCATGCACGCTAGCATTTCTACACATCTGTGCTGGGACTACTTGGATCAGAAAACTGGTACTTGGGTAAGAAAATTTCACCAACTTTGTAGCTGTAATTCTCAATTCTGGTAGCACAATTGCTAATTGTCGTTTAGGGCCCAAACCTAACCTGCTACCAAGAGCGCCTGCAAAAGCACCCCGACGCCTGCAAAACATCTACTTCAACTACGCCCTCGTACTCCGCGCCATCGCGAAGCTCCGCCACCACATCCCCTCCTACACCTTCTGCTCCGGCGATCCCAAGGAAAACTCCGTCACGAAATCTCTCGTCCAGGAGCTCGCGAACCGCGCCGCGGCCGGTCACACGCAAATCTTCGACGAGTCGATAATGTGGAAGGATCCCGACGCCCTCTTACTAAAAGAAGACTTCCGCAACCGTTTCAGGAACGTCAGCCGCCTCATGGACTGCGTCGGCTGCGATAAGTGCCGTCTGTGGGGTAAAGTTCAAACATCGGGATTAGGGACTGCGCTGAAAGTTTTGTTCGAGTTTGAAGAGAATCCCGAGGAGTCGTTGACGGGTGAGCCGGACGTTCTACGGCGGTCGGAGATGGTCGCGCTGGTTAATACGCTTGACAAAATTAGTCACAGCCTGACAGCCGTCGACCGTTTCTCCCGCATGGCGGAGAAGATCGACTCGCATAACCGACGCTCGTCGAATACAGCGGAGCCGGTTATACTCTGCGAACCGGGCAATCTGGAGTGTGAGTTCCGGAGGAAGCAGAAAGCAGAGGAAACCCGCGCAGGGAGTCGCGGAGGAGTTTGGAACGAGTTCGAGCAGGTTTTTGATGCGGTGAAGTTTTGTGCTTAGGAGCTGGTATGAGATGCCGGGGAAAGTGTAAGTTTTTTTTTAAAGCTCTTTGTTTTTCTTCTTGAGATGGGCTCCTATTGGGATAGTTTTGCTAACGGTGGTGCTTTTATAGATTTAATCTTGCTGTTTACCAGATGGCCCTATTCTGGAACAAGTTCGTTGGACGCGATAAGTACGTCGATGTCAAGTACGTCCGCGTCGATCTTTAAATCGCAAAGCAAACCGAGAATATGACTGGAACAGATAGAATGGTTTGATGAATAGGCATTATAGACGAGTTTTTTTTTTTTTTTTTTTTTTTTTTCTTCCCTCTTTCCTCATATTTTTATTTATATCCTAGAAGGAATACATCTACTCCCACCAATGCATTTTTGTTGTTTTTTATGTATTCCCTTGTTTTTACTGTAATTGGCGTTTTCTCTTGAAGTTTTTCATTCTGCTTTTTTTCCTGTTTCCTTTTTTACTCTCATTTGTTGGCGTTTTTTTCTTTGTTGAATCTAGCAGGATCTCACGATAGAGATCTGCTCGTTGTATATAGGCATTACCATCATCTACGAATTCGCACAAATAACAGCTTTTCTGCCTTTAAAGTAAAAGACTAAAGATAATGAGTTGAGTAGAACTAGGTGTTCGTATCATAGGGGATTCCGAAGCGCCGACTTACGATCGTCTCTTCCAGACACGATGCGTACGATTTTATAAAAATATATATATACGTACAGCTCATTCAGTATTAAAAAAAGATGGAACGTAACCGCGGCCGCAGCATCATGGAAACCATGAACCGCGGGTCCATCATCCAGGGACTAATAGAGCCCGACATCGTCGCCAGCCACCTCCGCGAATCGCTGCCGAATGAGATCAAAGACGGCAACACGGCGTACGTCGGCCTCGAGCTTTTCATGGACTTTTACCGCGAGTGGTATACTTTGATCAGTAGCAGCACTAGTAGCGGTGAAAAATCCGAGATCGCGCACGATGCCTCCCGCTGGGGCATACGGAGGATGCTGGAAAGGAAGCGGTGCATCGCGGCCCGTTTCGTACCGCTAGTTCCCGGCGAACTGAAGACCGGGTTTTGGCGCTTCGGACGACGGAAACGTCGGCAGCAAGCCCGGAGGATCCGATTAGCGTAGAATCTACAGCGGGCGTGGACAAACCAGAAGAATGAACCCGGAGCTGGTAAAATCGAGGGATGGCATTTCCGGGTTTTTTTTTTTTTTTTTTTTTTTTTTGCATGCCAAACACCCGAAACAATAGACGCAGCCTGGAAATAATTCGATCCTTCGAGCGTAAAGGGGAAAATGGACCAGTACTTCTACGCCGATAGCACAGTCGTTAGTGGCATCGAGCTGGATGGAACGGTGGCTTAGGGTACAATAAGGGACACTGTACGGCCGTCAACAATTCCTAGAGCCATTGCTGGATGAAATACAAAGGCCGCGTGGGAAAAGAAGGGAGGTTTTTGGATGATAGCTCCGGTACCAGCGGCGGTGGATCCGAGCACATGATAGCAAACGAAGTAACCCGGCTGACGAGGCTGACGACAATGATAATGACGAGCTTGAAAATGGTAACGCGACCGACCATAACGAAGAAAGGATGTCTATAGGGAAGAGGGCGCCGACGATATGTATAAAACATAGAACGATCCCAGGAATCCCGAGGTCTCGAAAAGATGTCTTGGACAAGACCAAGACTGGGCGAATCGTAGGGAGGGAGTAGGGATGCATGGATAAACGATACTTTGGAGCTATAAAGCATTCGAGATGGAGTCTTTGCTTATGTATATAGAATGAATTCAAAAACAGCGGTATAGCACGGAAGGGTTTTAATAGAAAGATTGATTCACGCCGTATGTGTTAGAAGGATAAGGAGTGTGTATTTGTATAAATGTCGTAGTTTTGATCGTTTCACTGGCATCTCCCGGTAAGGTCAACTTCAGCAAACCTAAGGGTGAACATATTACCCTTGATGTACGTACGGTAGACGCTAATGTCCTTCGTGGGAACAATGTGGAAGCAAATGGAAGAGAAAAGGGGAAACACCATTTATCTAAATGCTATGAATAAAGGTACGCTATGTGTATACATTTTTGACTACTTGAACTAAATGTATGATCCGTCACGAAGAAAAAAGCGAAAAACGAAAAAGCGAAAAAGGAAGCGATTTTTAACGTATACTCTCCCCAGGGGTGTACCGTCAGAGCAAAAACATGCTTGATAGCATAAAGGTAAGGGCTATAGTAATTCTTTAAGAAAAGGAAAACGAACACGAACACCCTCCTTATATACTATCATAAAAATTCTCCAAATCCGCCTCACCAATCGTAATCCTACTCTTACTAACGAACGGCCTCGTCGGACTGTACGCCCGCGCGGGACTAAAGTGTCCCGGTAACGTTCCCACTCCAACGCTCAACAAATTACTCAACCCGCTCTTTATGAACTTCAGCTGCTCGTCCCTGCGCGCGCGTATATCGTCCCACACCCCCATCGCGATGAGGTCTATAGCAGCCGACTCCGGTCCCCGGGGTAGGATTATATCCGCGAGCGTCTTTGTTGGGTAGATTGTTTCTTCGAAGGCGCGCTTGCCGAAGCGGACGTACCGAGAGAAGACTGTGTCGAGGGGATGGAGAGGGTTTCTGTGTCGCGGAGGACTATTCTTTTCTGTTAGCAATTATCTTTTTTTTTTAACCCTTCGAGAGGATGTGAGACCATGTAATAGATAGAGAGAAGGTTATAGAGAAAAGGATGCTGTAACGTACCCCGCCATCCCAACCTAACGTCCGCATCCAAGTCCACGAACACCTTTATGTTTGCCACCTCCAGTAACCTTTATGACACAGCACATAGCACCCTTCAACGAGTACTACATCGGGTACTCCGCTCCCCCTGCCCTCTTCTCTCCACCATCACCACCACCACTTCTACTCTCAATATTAGATAACTCCCCGCCAACATCCGCAGCGTCAACATCACCTTTAACTACGCCCTCCACCGCATCCGCTAAACCGTCTAAATCGAATGCGTCGATGTTTCGCGGTCTACTTCGTCGTCTTCTGTTGTCGTTGTAGTGTCGGCGAGGGATGGTCGACGGGATGGTAAGGGTTTTGCGAAGGAGGACTGGTGTAAGGTTGCGACGGAAGGCGGTTGTTGGAGAGGGAGAGGAGGCGGTTTTTTAGGGCTGCTAGGACGGTTTTTTTGCCGGAGGCTTGGCCGCCGGCGATAGAGACTACTACTGCTGACATTTTCGTCGGGGAGTTGAGTTGACGGTTGCGATGCCGCAGAAGAAGTGTGTGGAGGTGGACAAGAGGATGTCGTGTGGTTTTTAGACTTTGTGGGGAAATGGGAAGCCGTCGAATTTTATCTATTTTTATTTTTTTATTTTATTTTATTTTATTTATTTTTTATTTTTATTTTTTATTTTTTTATTTTAAACCTGGAGGCTTTAAGCTTAAATGAAACCCCTCAGGAAAGAACAAAAAGGTTCCCGATCGCTCGATCTCGAACCAAGCTACGACCCGACGCTCAAACCCGGAGTATGAAAAAAAAATTTTCTTTCCGTTTTCTTCCAGAATAGAAGTTAAATTATAAAGCGTACTGAGAGCTTGAAGCAGTAGCTGCGGCAAAGTCTCAAGTACGACAAGGATGATCTTGATATTGTGGGGGTGTGGTGCGGCGGAATGTCGGAAACGGCAAGATTCCAAAGAGGGAAAGAGAACGTTCTTCAAGAATGGTACCATATAAAGAACTTCTGTGCTACGTTGGATCGAGCGATCGTGGAGCTGGAATTCGAGCACTTTATACTTAAGTAGGTAGATGCTCGCGGTACTTGCAGTGTTGGAGGTTGATGTGGAGAAGTGTCGTGGTGTTTTTTTCAAATACTAGTATGTTTTGGTGCCTTTGCAGATCAAAAACTCGTTTATCTCCGCGACAGGTTTTTGATGTGGTTCTGGAAAAGCAGGTTTTTTTTTTTTTTTCCTTCTCTTATCGCTGCAATTTCTACTATTTTTAGAGACAACGTCAAGATTTTCAAGGTTTTCTAGAAAAAAACAAGGGCGTCGAATGAGAGATCGCGAAAGCATGGATCCTTTGGATTGTCTAACAGGTTTTCTGCAGGCACAGAAATATGTATCTGGATTATTTATTATTTATAGGAAGCATTTCAGACGGTGGAAAAGCTGGGTGTGAGGCAAGAATGCCCGAATAGCTTGGTTGGAAGCGGAGGCGATAAACAAGGCGGGGTTCGGGGAAGATCTTGCTTCCTCAAACCAGCACGTTGAAGTAAAAAAATATTTTATCTTTTCGTTTATTAGGCATTAAAAATGGATATATCTATTACTCTACAAAAAAAAAAAAAATAGTATTAAAAAAGAAGACTCGTATCGTTGAAGAACGTATATACAGAGAATCTTAAGAAGAATGAAAAAAAAGTTGTAAGAAAAAAAAGGATCGATAGTTGATATCTCATTTCCCTCGCTATTGTTTATTTTGTATTTTTGCCAAAAAAAAAAAAAAAAAAAAAAAAAAAAGTATCTCAAAATTAAACAAAAAACTCGTTTGCTTGCCATGCTTGTAAAATAGTAACTCGTTTGCTTCGGATCGATGCTCACTTTCCGTGACTGGCATCGATGTGGCTCAAGAAACAGCGTCTTCCCACAACTACCCCAACCCGCTGTCCCACTCGTACTTCGCTATATTTAGACACCAGCAATTATTCTTTTACATAACCTTCAACTCCCCGTTCGCGGCCGAAGCCGCATGCTCCTTCGTCGGCGTCTTTACGGGCGGCGCCTTGTCGTAGGGAATGGTGAGGCAGTTGATACCCAAGTAGCCGCAGATGCTGTTGATCGTGAGCAGCGCCCAGCGGAAGTACACGATGACGGCGAAGACGAGGTAGGCGTAGAGGTACGTGAGCTCGAGGGTGGCGGTGACCTGCGGCCTAAAATCACGTTTCATTTCGTAATTAGTATTTATACGGAGATGAAGAGAAATTTGGGAGGGGGAATTTTAAGACGTACAGTCCGATAAAAGGCCCGTTGGCGATAACAGCCCACCGATGAGCGGTAGTATCGTAACAGACCACCAGGGAACGGTTGTTTAGTTAGGTGCGCGAGGATAATCTTCGTCGTCATGCGGCCGAAGACGAAGGCGAGCGTGAGGCAGAAGAGGACGAGTGGTTGTCGGTGCGGAGGTAGGAGTAAGGCGAGTATATCCATCCGAGGCAGGCGGACATGAAGACGACGATGGGCGTCCACTCGTAAATACGGGCGCGATGGGGAGGTTATCTCTGCGGCGGGCGTCGACGACGTTTTTAACGCTGTGTAGGGTGGGATGTTAGTATAGTACACCTTGTTTGTGTAACGGAATAAAGTAGTGGTATGGAAGAGGGTAGCGTACCAAAACGGCAAATGCACGAACAAAAACATGCCGAAAATAATGTAAACCAAATATCCCTCAGCGACGCATCGCCGAAGACAGTGGCCCAGGTGAAGTTGTCAGCGAGCTTGTACGTCCAGATCTCCGGGCCGTATATCCCGACGCGATCATGATGCTACACGCGATGATCAAACCCTCCGTCGGCCCGTTGAAGTAACCCAAGTACAAAATGTGCGAGTGGTACGTCTCCCACGTCGAAAACCACATCGGCAGGATGGGTATCAGCGCTGTGAACACGCCGATCTTGGAGACGCCGAGGCCCATGCAGGCTACCGTGCCCAGGCTCGCGAGGGTGCAGTTGAGCGAGTCGATGCCGTGGTCGAAGAGCTCGCCGAGAGGGAGGAAGTGCCCGTCCGCCGCGCCTGCTTGCCGTCGATGTTGTCCATGGTCGAGTACACCCAGAGTCCGAGGCGAAGCTGAAGTACAGCCATGCGGGACCGGGACCCTCGAGGTCGGGGATGTAGATCTCGATGAAGACGACGTTGATCAGGATGGCGAAGAAGCCGAGTAAGGTGACGAGGTTCGGGGCCATCCATAGCGGGAGGAGTTCGACGCACCAGTTCCACTGTTAGACGAGAGAGAAAAGAAGTTAGTATCGGTTATCTATCTTCTTTATCTTTATCGCGGTTCGCACTTCGATGATAGATGTCGAAAGAGGGATAAGGGAGTCACTGACGTAATGCCTCAGGATGTACTTGGATGTCAGCGACAGGTCGACGGACTGATACTTGTAGTCCTTGAGGTGCCGCAGGGCGTCTGGGCTGAGGGACCATCTTCCAGGATGTTAGCTTCCATGTGGTGCGGCAAATAAAATGTTGAGAGGAATGATAGATGAGAAGTATGCAGGTCCGTCAGGGCAGTGCTTGCTATGGTATGCAAGACAGACGGATAGCTCTATGATAACTGGATGACGCTAGCGAAAAGAGAAAAGCAACCCCAGCAAAAAAAAAAAAAAAAAAAAAAAAGAAAAGGAAAAGGAAAGCGAAAAAGAGAAAGCGAAAAGAGAGCTGAAAAGGGAGAGCTGAAAAGAACAACAGCGAAATCACTCCGAGTGTGCCGTTCTAGAACGAAGTGAAGGAAAAATCGGTTGAGAAAGATATAGAAACAGGACTGGAGTAAATAATGATAAGGGGAAGAAAAGAAAGGAAAGAATGAACAGTTAGACCAGATAGGCCAGATTAGATAGACACCTCCGAGTAAGTAGTAGCTATTGGAGTATGTGCTGTTTTGTCTCTGTCTCTCGGTCTTTTGACTTTTCTGTCTTGTTTCTTGTTCTCGTATTTATTTTATTAAGGGTATATATTATTATTTATTTTTTTGTTCGAGAGTGAGTGGATTCAAGTAAATTAATTCTTTTCCTGGGTAGTAGACATTCCAAGGGGAATTTGAAGAAAGAAAAAAAAAAAAAAAAAAAAATAGAAGTGAAAGAAGTAAAAAGAAGTAAAAGAAGTTAAAGAATAGAAGGCCTGTCAAAAATATTTTAAGGTTCTTGTTCCTGTCCCTGTTCCTGATCCCTTTAATTCAGAACCCTTTCACTCTCAAGCTTCAACGTACCTTTCGGTGGTTCTGTGCCAAGTGAGTGAACATGAATCGGCAGAAGACTGTGCTTCTTCATATCACTTGTGAAAACCATATTCCTCCTTGTCCTTCCTCTCTACTCTCTCCTTATCCTGTGTTTTCTATTCGTCCTTCCTTGAAATTCGTTACAGCCTGCCAGCTTCTGCTTCTGTTTTTATTTCTATTTTCAAACACCGTACGCGTTACAACCCACAACCGTCGACGTTGTCTGCAGTGATTGCTCTTTCCTTGAGCTCCTGATAACTGTTTCCTCAATGACAGCGAAAGCTGGTTGGTTCCCCTGTGGGAGCTAGCACAGATAGCAGGAGATGGCAAATGCCGGTGGAAAGCGGAGTAACCCCCAAAGCTACTTCTTTTTTTTTTTTTTTTTTTTTTTTTTTTTGTTGGGGAGAAAAAAACAAGGCCCGTCTACCCTTTCCGCAGCCCTCCTAATAGATCTTGGAAACGGTAGGGCGAAACAAAAGCAAAGAGAACTCAATAAGGAGAAGCGTTCAATCCATCCAAAGGTTGTTATAAAATAAAAAAGGGAACGTGTCGGGGTCGTCAATAAGGGAACAGAGAAAAAGAACAAGACAGCCGCCCATCTCAAAAGGACGGGAGGGAAAGGATATATATCTCAAAAAAAAATATTCGACAATCTACCCCCTTAAGGCCTTTCAAAGGCAGGCAAAGAGAAGGAGATACACAAAAAAGAGAGCGACTATCGCGAAAAGAAAAGAAGTGCAAACACGCAAAATTACCGGTTATTCCGGAGCCTCGGACGCGCAATTGGTAGGGAGTTGTGTTTGTATACTTCCGTTTTTCTAAGCTTCTTCTTCTACTTGATCCACTCTTTCCTATTCACACTTTTACAGCAGTTACAACTGCTGCCGATAGGAATGAAAAGCACGCCTACGCGAAACTCATCTTGCTAACCAACCAGTCGATAACTTTGATCCCCGAGATTACGCCAATATATCAAGCCTGTCGACAGAGCCGTCGTGTGATTTTTTTCGCGAAAAACAGCTCTTGAGTATAAAATTAAGGCGCTATCGATAGCGAGAAGGGAAAAAAACGACCCGGGAGAAAAGAAACGACAGAGCTATTTTCACCAAATGTTATCTTCGTTACTGGAACGACGGATGATGGTTATTGGTTCTTTCCAAGCCTTTTCCTTGGACAAAGCAAATGAAAGAAACAAAAGCGAGATAAATTGACATGCGACAAATGAAGACTCTCCTCGGCTCAGGAAAAAATACCTTGTCCCTTGCCTTTTTTTTTTTTTTTTTTTTTTTTTTTTCCCTTTTGTTGAGAAAACAAGATCTGCCGCTATCTTTCCAAACCATTGGAAACGTTATTCCTGACGCCGATTTTTCAATCTGAGAATGAAGAAGGTCCGAGTGACCCTGAAAAAAGATCATACTGGAAGAGAGAACTCTTTCGTGATCACGGCCTCGTTTTAGTGTAACTAACTAACTACTCGCTTGGAAGGCCACAAGACCTATCTCGCGCCCAATCTTTTTCTCCCAAGAAGGTGGCGCCTTCGGAAATCTCCATTTGTTTTTTATAGCGAAGGCGAAGCACGGCTCATTACGGAGTGCGGACTCCGGAGCAGCAAATTCTCCGTCTTTCTCTCTTGACATCTAATAGAGAAGCCAAAAGATCGATTCTTTGACATTCACGGGCTAACGAGATCTGAGAGCTTTTGAGGCTCATTAAGCTAATATATATTTTTTTCCTAACTTACAATCAATGATCAAACCAATGCATGAAATAATCTACACCACACACGACGATCTACAGCGTATCGAAAAAAAAAATGTCACCGTTGAGACCTTATTCGAACAATCAAAAGGATATTCATCCCCTTCTGCTAATTATCCGACAAGGATGGTGACAGTCTTTCTTTTTTCCCGATCATCTTCTTCCCAGAATACGAGAGAAGTTGCCTCCTAAAGCTGTCAAAGTAGGGTTTTTTCTTCGCTGGAAGCGATTAACCTGCCAATTTTACACGCAAGATGATATGCATTTCGTTCGAGTGGCCACTAGTAACGCGTTTATTAGGAGATCTTGAAATTTAACTGAGCTATATATTTTTGTCCGCGATAGCTATATACAATAATATTCCTTTTGTTTTAATACGCAGAGGTCTTAACTCATTTTATGACGTTCAATCTTATGCTGTTCAATCTTATCATCTTGACCGCTTTTGAGTGAGTGGTGTCGAGGTAGACTACTACAACTATATTGGATTTGAACAGAAAGCTCTTGCAATGTATGATTCTGCCATGTCAACTTCTGTTCTTCTCTTACCTTAAACCCTGGAAACTCTCTTCTCGACTTCGAAATAGAGTACCTGCGAGGTCGATGGGATGTGGATCCTAAGCACTAGGTCCATAATAGTCCTTACAGGTCTTGGCTCTAAGTGCGTTTGCAAAGTATGTTGCTTCATGAAGTTCCTAATTGCAGTTAACAAATATGGCGTCCGGTTACGGGTGTTCGCGATTTATATCGTCATCTTTGAGCATGTACAATAGTTTTTATCGAAAAGTTTGGCGGTTTGTGGCTCATTCAATTCTACTGGAACCACAAAAAAACTTTTCGCGGTATCGCTCGACGCGAGATGTTTACGCATACATTCAATTTTTTTTTAGATATGTACTCTGTTAGCAACTTTGGCAGTATTGTGGCCTTACTAGATTTCCGTCAGTAGTATCGTGAGGGACGGGAACAATTTCACCCCTGAGAGATATGATCCAGGCCGGTTAGTCTTGATACAAATATCAAGCGCGGTTTTCGGCGACTGTGGATTCTCCATATGTATGTGGGCAGAATGGATACAAGTAACACCGCTATCGATGAAAACGTGATTCTTCGTAATATGGTGTTTCGGCTCCGGAGATATATATTTTGGAAATGCTTCTCCTTGAGCTATCGCGCGCTTGTATGTTGAGCGTTGTGAAACCGTTCCTCGGGCAATGTAATCGTACAATTTCTAACAATGACATCTTATTGTTATGTACTGCGGCTTGAGCGACGCTGTGAAATAGTACAGGAACCTATGCACAACACCCCAACCGGCGATTCAGTATTCCTGGAAGCCGGGGAGTGGCGGGAAGTCTTTGGGATTCGTGTTATGAGATCAAACCAGGAGCGACGTTGACGATAATTTTAGCTCCAACTGATTTCGCACGTCGTTTTCCTGTTCGTGGTATCGGATCAGTGCATCATCATCTAGATCTAAGCTTTCGTTCACGATATACCTCATCTCCAGTGTGTTTCTTCCAAAAGTTTCCGTCATATCGGCTTCGGTGTTAATAGCGTAAAGGTGCTATCTTGGAGGTTGGTGATCCTGTGCTGGTAACCTCCGTGGAAGCGCGCTAAGCTGTTTATCTGGTAATTTTCGTCATAGTCTAGTATCTTTTTTTTTTTTTTTTTTTTTTTTCGCGTGCTCGAAGTTTTAACTGAGTTAGAGTCAGTTAGAAGAACTTTCCTGTATGTCTTGTTTGATGTCGTCCCCAATAAAAACGCCTTAGTGCAAATTTGCTTTGTTTTTGGGAAATATCATGCTTGTTGGCGGCTTTGAATTGTATACGCTGGTAACTCCCGAATGTTCCATTATCGTTGATTAAAACTTTCATTCGGGTTTTTTGGACTATATATTTAAACCGTTTCGGTCAGTATTGCAAGAAAGAGAATTCCCATTTACTGTCATTGTTATACGTTCTTTGATCGATAGCTACCGCAAGAAGTAATAAATAATATCGAAGAGGTTTTGGAGGCGTTGTATGTACACACTATAGTATCAATCGAATGTAAATACGAAGGAGCAACCGAGCGTGTTAGGTTTTCGTCGAAGGGGTATCGTATCAATCGGTTCCGTCCCGCGTAGAATATCTTGCCGATGATATCCAAATGCAGTTCAGTTCCTCCCTTTTAGTAACCTAATTCGCATTATGCCCAACGACGTCGTCTTCGTCGCGTCGCCTGCATGAAGCAAATGCTGCACTCCATGCCATGCTTCCCGTGCAACCGTTGACTTAGCGGTTAGTATTACTGTTGCAGCAAAACAGGTTTATCTTGCGCTTCCATGTATACGTACTCCATCGGACGTTACCCAGATTTCCTTTATATGACGGGCTGGCAACTATACGATAGCTCATACTGTAATTACCACTATGGACTTGGCCTTAAATTGGTGATTCTGCTCCCAAACTGCACATGTGCACACGACTGGGCCAGTTACTCTCATGCTCTAAATGATACCAGCTTAAATTCGAGCCTGAGATAGTCGAAGACAGTAGTCCATGCTAAGCGGAAGAGATTTCATTTGAATATCACGAAGGCGCAGTAGACATTATACAATCCACCTTTTACGCTTATTCAAGCCTCTGAACAAGGAGTTCTACGATCATTGGATCAATACTGATGTGTTTAACCGCGCTCTAATCAATCTACGGAATATAAAAGGCATGGGAGGCATTGCCAGTAGCGCATTTCAAAATCGTTGTAAACTTACACATCGATTGTAAATCGCGTTATTATGAAATACTTAGTGTTCCTGGGTCACTTAATGGAAGGTTACTACTTAGATATGGGATCGAGCTCGCCGTCCGTGAATTTCAATCGCCTTTTCGGCGTACATCTTTCCTATCCGTCATCTTCCGTTAGGTGTTTTTCTTTTAATTGCAGGCACTCACAACGTAATTACAGAAGAAGCAGTTTAGAAGCATTCTAGTATCAGTATGTAACCGCGTGTTCAAATATGACGAGCCCCTTTCGATGTCAGCCTCAAACTTGAGGAGAACTACGAACAAGACCAACACGTGTGTGAAAATAATATAATATCTAGCCTATCCGGCTCGCGCCCTTCGACATCGGTATGATCCCGAATCGAATGCCCTTATAGTTTATCAGTTCTTCCAAGCATGCAGGCAACGTCTAAAAATTCGAATGTATCGTCAAAACGGCTTGATAGTGTAGCCCTCGTCTAATTTCGATAGGACCTATCCCATGTCGGCATTTCTGTTGGGAAAGCAGAACGGTCTTCCCGAGCAGCAGTGTATCGCAGGGTACCGCGTCTTCGAAGCTCAAGCCATTGCATTTTATCCTATGATCTCGCCCGTTTTGTAATCAGGCTATTGCGATATCTTATGGTTCGTACGCCTTGTGATTTCCACAAAAGCTCCTCGCGGGGGTGCATCATCTACGTCTTCAATGGGTTACACGCTAATAATTATAAGCGGGAATTCCTTGTGCCAACTTAAAATGCTATATTGAGTGAAAAACTTGAGCGTTCGGAAGGTTGCGCTGAAATGATAGAAGCTCGCCTAGCAAGTATCACATTACACGCTAGTGAGCCCAAGTTCCAATATCACCCGAACGGTATTTTTCACAGGACTAATTCGAATATGTTTTTCGGTGACATCTACACGAGTGTATGAAGAAGACGTGGTCTTTGTTGACTTTGAATCCCAATCTACAGTTCGAGGCCCTATTACTAGACTCAAAGCATTCGCCCCCCTAGTATTTCGTTTTACGGATGTTGCATTGAGCTAGGATATCCTGATCGTCTCTCTTTCTGAATTTACCCCTCGTTCTCAATGTTTTGTATCGCGCGGATTTAGTATTGTTGCGTATGAGCTTGTAGATTCGGGGCCTTCCCTGAGCCCAGTGGACAGGAGTGTTATAGCCATTTGGCGGCAAAAAGATATCAGATGCGCGATATACCTTCGGTGGCGAAGGGTTGATTTCCGTGGAGTTGATATAGAGTAGAAATACATATCTCCGTTACTGTATAGAATTGACTGATCTTGCCGGCTATTGCGGTTTACGATCGTGACCGAGGCATCAACCATATCCGTCTTCACGCGTGCATAGATTTAGCGGCGATGGTTATGTTTCGTATATACATCCTGCCTTACTATAAAGTCTTGACTTATGTTAGTTACACAAAATGTATTAGAACGCTGGCTGTTTTATGACATCTCTTGCTTGACGGCTTGTTGAAAACGATAACACCCAAATTCAACAGCGTACTATGTCCAATAGGCGCACCGTCACACTTTTACGCTGTCATTATCAGACTGTAGCCGCACGATTTTAGTTCGGCTCAAGCGCTTCAGGAAGCTTCCTCTTGTCGAGTCCCTGCTTCAAACGCGATCAGCGACTCCTAACGGTGGACTCTTCTAATTGTTTACAGTATGCACGGAATCGAATATTGTAAGATTAGCATAGAAAATACCGAAAATTGACGTCAGCCGAATTATCCCAAACTCGGAAAACGTTCCAGAGAATTCTCGATCGCTACGGTAAGCTCCACGGCGCTTTGTCTTTGTCCTAAATGTAGTTGTGAATGACCCAATATATCCGTGCTCGATTTCTTCATACCGCTTGGGACGTTTATCGCGGAAAGAGATCATCTTTCAGTTCTTCTAATATGGGGGTTATCAGCATCTTCGGCGTCTTATTATTGTTAACTCACAGTTCAATCGAGGACTCTGATGAATTATACGACCCCGTTTGCCCCAAAGTAGTACTCATCAAGCCGCGAAGCATAAAGGGAATTTTGTAAATAAGTTCCAAGCTATAGCTCCAGGGTTGTCAGGCTCTCTACGTAGTTGCAGTGTCATGGTATTCGAAATAAATCGTGACTTTGAGGGGACGCACGTGTATAAATGCTATTTAGTAATTGTGTATATATGTGTTCCTGAGAAAAGTAGTGTATCCGGCTTTCTCGTTACGTGCATTGACAGTCAAAACCGCTTCGAAGGTGATAGACAGTTTGATTTAACGGTATATATATATATCGGATCACAGCTGTTGAAAGCATCTTGAGTATACTGTAAGATAGCTAATTTCGTGTTTCCTAGCCTATTTTGTATTACTAGGCATCAAAGAGATGGAATGATTATAAGTTTATTTATTGAGAAATATCATAAAGGTATAAAGAGATTAGTACTCTTCGTACTATTCAATAAGAAAAAGACTGTTTAAAAAGAATAAGCAGAAGCCTTGCTACCTCACTTAAAGTCTAAGTAATTCCGCATTGCAAGAAATACTGTGTTTAGAGAACGTTCGTATGTTTATTGAAGAATAAGTTATAACTAATCGTCTGCTTATTGTACTTGATGTCGGTCTGTCTTCGATGTTTTTCGGTATCCTTGAAGAGAAGAGGATCTGAGAACGATACTATTTATGATAGTAAGTTCCATACTAATCCTGTTTCTCATATACCTTTCTCTACATGTAAAGTAAAAGACAGACGCGCAAACTAGACTAGAACAACAATAGAAATCCATACGCTCGCAGCGCACATACCACATGACAGTACCGCGCAGAGACACAGGATTTCCTAGAGAAAGAAAGAAAGAAAAGAAAGAAAACAATGTATGCGCGTGCATATGTACGCATAAGCACTAACGCTAGTATAAAGAAGAAATAAACTGTGAAAATTCCTCACAATACGTGCTCCAATTGATCACTGATGAGGGTTTTAATATCGTTTTAAAGTGCCGAGGAGCCCGGCAGTCGCAAAGATACGTTAGGTGTAAAATATTTGCCGTCTAGCCCAAGGTAAGCTGATATGCTTCACCCTGAGGCAGTAGTGATTGCGCAACTGTTTATCGTATTCCATTACTTCAGGAGGTTACTAGTACTACATTCTACGCGTATACTTGTTATCCTGCTATGAGAAACCGACAAGCCTCTTTCTGGAGAGCATCTCTTATGACTTCTGGTAAAACTTGATCAATGACTTAAATACCTTAGATCGCTGAGGCGCGTATCGCAGTTGTATACTAGGAGAGCGATTTTATATAAATCACACTGCGCCTGGAACTTCGAGACGAAAGATCCTTTCTTCCTCGAGTATCGATTGACCCGCCAGCCTACTTTGACCTTGAGCTCGAATTGAAGACAGGTGCTTATATACTGAGTTAGAATAGATCTATATATTTATTGGTAGGAGGCGGAACCACTGTCTTTCGTCCATTACTTAGCAGTTCTTCTCTTGTTAGGCTTTAAGTAGGTATATAATAATTATTGTTTAGAATAGGAATATTGGTGTTATAGCTGGGGTTGTTTATTTTCTGAGAGGAGAAGTTAAGGTCTCAATTTGAGGCCCAAAAAAAAAAAAAAAAATTCACACAGATAAATAAACAAACCCAAAAATCCTGCTACTAGTAAACCTATTTACAAAAATACTTCTACTTCATCACTACCCGCAAATTCCTCTCATACGAGTGAGAATTGACAGATTCAAGTTCCTTTCCCGCTCTTTTTTCAATACACTGTGGTCATTCTCGGATTTTATCCCCGCCTTTGCCGCTTTATTCTACTACTTGAAGAGATGAGGTGTCGGAAATACTCTGGCTTGAGAGACGGGGAGGAGCTGGCTGGTTGGTCCTTGTCCCTATCTTGTGGCTGATAATTCATCAAATTTGCCTCAATTGGCGCTGATGAGATAGTCTCCACTTTTACCTTATTCATCAACGGCATACGTCTTTTTTCGAGGAATTGAAAATAGTAAAGCTAATAGTTTTATGAATAAATATATTTTATTCTAATTATAGGACTCGATGGACGAGAAAATCATGATAGCACAATGACTATACCCCTTCGCGTGCAGGTCGCCAACCGGTTGATATTTTTAAACACGCGTGGATCGCTCTGCTCCTTGACTGATGGAGTATTCTTTTTTGGCGTGCTGCAAGTTCGCACGTTTTTTCGGCGGGATTGGCCACTAATTCACAAGTCACGGTGCTTGCGCTATGTGGGGCAAAAAAAAAAAAACCCCCGCATTATAGCTCGCAACACACGAAGGCCAACAGAGAATAATCCAATTGCTGAGTGAAAAAGAGAGCGGAATGCAGATATCAATACCTGTTTTTTTTTTTTTTTTTGCGTTGCTCGATTGGAAATCCACGCATACTAGCTCAATGCAAGGGCTGTAGGTACAAAGCTCAAATCAGATATGCTCTCAAAGCTCCGCCGGTGTTACCTCTACAATCCCCTGTATCAACGCTAACGTTGAGGGATCATGCCTCGTGGACAATTGTGATACGGAAAACTACTCTATTCTCCAATGCACGAGCCAGTTTGTGCTTCGGATTCAATAGTCCGCAAGGACAGCTGTTGACGATGTTGGTGATATCCTCAGAGGAGGAAGTCAAAGAGTTTTCTACCCTGGTCAGCGTTTTGTTTTCGCTCCAGGCCAGGTAATTTACTTTTTTGTCTTCCCTTCTCTGCTCCCACTCCTTTTTACATCGGAAATTACGGTGTGCTTTAATTTCTTTTTCTCCCCCTCATTTTATCTTTCCTGATTGTTGGGTTGACTCGGTTCCTGGCTTAGCCCGAGCCTTATTTGCAGGCAAGGAGAAGAGCCATTCCCTTTAGGAACCGCAAGAATCGCTCTTCAACAGTCCGCTAGTCTTGATTTGCTTAATCTCAGCGAAAATTTCAGTCTACAATTGGACGAATTGAAAACACTGACGATCTTCAAATGGACTTGAAAGCAGAAGGTTCGTTACGAAGCGGTCCAAGCGCAATTACAAACAGGAGAAAACAATTTCTATATTTTGCAACAAAATCCTTCAGAACGCGTTGGCTCTCTCGACGTCCCAATGAGGGACTCGGGTGATTGAGACCCTTTCCCGCCCACTAGGGTATCCCAAAGGAAATAAGGAGACGTGGGATACTTCTTCTTTCGCCAAGGTACATCTGCAGTCTTCCTTCTGGTTGGTTTGGCGCTGCAGTGCTGGATTTTGATAGGCAGAACCCTCAACGAGGAGGGTTGTCCAACGCAATGTGAACAGTCCACGTTCTTCAATCCATTTCGCTGAGGAGGGGGCGAGGACTGATGTTTATTTAGAAAAGAAAAAAGTGTGACGAGGGCAACCCCGGTCTCTTCTTTCCTTTTTTTTTTTCGGGTTGGGCGATTTATATTTGTTGTCGCGGTCGCCTTCTGCGAGCCTGTGTGTGAACTGTCAACGGAGTATTTTATTATTGTTATAATAGTAATTATTTATATAGGTGACCGGCCCAGTGTTGTTGAAAAATATATCCTGATATTCTTACCTCCAAAGAATTTATAAAATATAAAGCCTCTCTATCAAGTATTTATTCACTTGCTCTTCCTTCATGATTGTGTTACATTTTCCAATCTTTAATCATATCATTTTAAGCCTATCTCCTGCTAGCCTTAAGACTCTTGACTCTTCTTCCTTCTTCTTCCATCTTATATTTATCGTTCTCTATCATTTTATTATTTGACGCGTTTACTGAGACAGACAGCAAAAGCCCTTCGAAATCTCCTGTTCCAGCGTGACCACGCGAGAAGAGGGATATTTTGGCAGTTTTGGCGCAGAAACGGAAGGTGAAGGACTGGGTTTTAGCTGGCAGGCAGCGTCCATTATAAACTAGTGGATCCCGGGAAGACGCTCTTCCTTAATTCTTTTTCGCGACAACGCATCCAGTCTTTTCTATCCTGGTTATCCATGCATGGATAGACAGGTCTATCATCTATGACGATTTAAAGCCGGCAAGGAGATATATTATCCTATTCTTCTTATTCTTATTATTATAAGAAGGCGAATCGAGAAAAGAACAGTAAAAGAAAAAAAGCCGCTTATTCTATTCTCCTTCGCAAATCTCTTTTATTTAATCCTTAGTTATTGCCTCTCGTTCTTCCTTTCTTTCTTCAATTATACATTCAGCAATACTACCAATATCGCAAATCTACGACTCCCGACACTCCGTGTACGCATGTCGAAGGGTAGATTAAGCCAAAAACTGAACCCTCGGGGACGCAACTTCCGAAGGGCATTCTCTAGCTTCTAGTTGGCGCAACGCGATTGCTATCCAACAGAAGCTGAGCAGAAAGGTACGCACGGTATTATATATCCTTTGATTTACTACTGTTTGTTATTGTCATTATACACAAATATGTCTTATCCAGCTGGGTGGACGGCACCTGGATTCCTTTGGCTCTCAATCACTACCATCACGGTTACCACTGTATAATATAAGATTTGTTTCATTTCCTGTATCTTTTGCCTGATGGCTGGCGCAAATCATTTCTTTATCAAAATATGGCCCCTCCCCTTTCGCGAAAAAGAAAAGAGAGGACTTTTTTTTATTGCAAAGCGATCAAGTTTTAGTTACACTGCTTCCCAAGGCCCACCTCTATCCCCTATCTGAGATTTCCTAAATTAAAGAAATTAACCTTATTCGAAAATTCGTCTGCTCTTCTCTTCACATCTCCTCTTTACTTGAATTCATATCGCCAGTTTATTATTTCCCTCGTATATACTTTTTTTTATAAGTTTTTGTATTCCTTCGTATTGATTGTCTTTTATAGTATTCTATTTTTTCTCTCGTATATCAATTATTTGCTTGATATTTTATTTTATTTTATTTATTTAATTTTTTTTTATCGCAGTAAATATTATTCAGGCCGTTTTTTTTTTTTTTTTTTTTTTTCTTTCCTTCTCTCTCGCTAAGATTGCTGTCACGAATTTTTCGCTTCCAATTAATAATAAGGAAAAAGAGAAAAAATTATTGCCCCCTTGGGCCTTTTTTTTTTTTTTTTTTTTCTTCATCCACCGCAAACCTCCCCGACTCCCCCTTTACTAACGCGCTTCACTTACAAATAGGCCTTTCGAAGAATTCTTCCGTTCCTTTTATATATAGTTTTAAATTTCCTTCGAACGATCTATTCTTTATCTGCAGAAAAAGTACATTTTTTTAGTACCGTTTCTTTCCAAGGTTGCCCACCGTGGGACGTTTATTTCCAATGTCGTTCCTAAAGGCGTTAAGGGTAAAGACAACACCGGCAAACAGCGTCGAAAGGCCGCGGATTCCGACGCTGCACAACCCGCGCCAACGCCTATTCGCTATGAAGATCGTGATTCGTGACTCTGTCAACCCCCAGGAGGTCTGCGAACTCTTGAAGGCATGCACCGCAGAGATCAAATCTCGAGGTGAGTTGTGATTGGCACAAAAACCCACCCCTCATACTGGAATTTTCCGGTGGACCCATATATTTTATCTTTTTCGCGTGCTTTTTTTCTTCTCTTTTTTTTTTCGCTAACGGTAAACATCCTTATAGGGCTGTCAACACCGTTCCTCCTGCTACCTTACGCCCGACGACCGAACCGACTTCGGGCAGGACCCTCTTGCGCAGCTACTTCAATTCCGACCCGTCGAACCCGTTGCGCGGAGAGCGGCTTGCGCGCGAGCTCCGGCTTACTGACATCACGGTAAGTATTGCAGGCTTTGCGGAACAATATGCGCATTGCAATTCTAAAGTCGCTGACGATTCTTTCTTCCATAGGTAATATGTAGTGTCATGAAATGGTGCTGGGCGAGATTGCCCGGTGGTGTGGTGTCGTGGGAAACCTACGACTTGTTCAGAGTCGGCGAGCAAGGTGAGTGGATACTACCCTGCCGTGAGCGCGCTCTTCCGTCGCGTGCGCTAATATGTCCTGCGACGCAATGTATAGACTCCGATATGTCTAGGAATTCTTTCACGACATTTATTCCCATGAGTGTCGACGCCGAGGCTAGGTCGAGCATTATTTTCGACTACTTCGACCTAATGTCTGCGGTTGCCGCCAACGGCAAGCACAACGGCTTTGGTGGTTTGAAAACTCTCACGCTTAGCCGGCTGGTGGGCCTTTGAACACTCAGACGGCGGTTTGGGATTTGAAGGCGGATATATGTCCGGCTCAGGTTCGTTGCTCCCCTTAGATTGTTTGCTTTGGAGGAAGGTAGAATTGAGGGTGCTGATTAGTTTTGTAGGGCGGCCGATGCCACGAGTCATTTGTTCTTTGCGTATCTGCGATCGCTTTCGCCGGAGGAAAGGGGAGCGGCGTTTCCGGCTTGCCGCTCTCGCTGCAACAGCTGATGAACAGTATCGACTATCCTCCGATGTCGGCTGCGCTTTACTCCACCATGACACGTGTCGTTATGACCGTTGAGACCGTTTCGCCAACCCCTTCGCGCTGCTTCGACGTGCAAGACATTTCGAGTACCGTGACGATGACCGTGCGCTGCAAGAATTCTCTGACTTTGACGATCCGGTAGAAGCGCTTACCGAGGAGTGCAAGCGCGTTCTTAGGTGCATCTCCGCCGCGAACACATCTCAAACAAATCTTGCCGCTAAGACCGGCGGGCTTGGAGATGAATCGTGGTCGAGATTCCAGGATATGGGCTTCTCCGTCTTGAATGGTTCCGACAGCGACGGCGAGGATGAAGCGGTAGCATGTCGACACCGGAACCTCGCCGAGCTACAGGAAGAGGACGGGCAATGCTCGCAAGAAGAGCAACAATCAAATGGTAATGGACTTGGCGCGCCCGACGACGCCTTCGTGGGCCGATTTCATGGCCTCTGGATTGCGAGTCAAATCCCGAGAGCAAGGTCCCGCCACCTCTGCTTCTATCTCCCGACAAGCTCCTGCCGCAGATTGAGACGTCGCGAGTTAAGAGCTCGCGTCTCACAGGAGGCAGGATGACGACTCTTTGGATCCGGGTGAGCTTGCTAGTATTGCGAAGATGAAGGTTGACGATGCTTTCTGGTGGGTCTGGATGACTAGTTTGTCTCCGGAGGAGACGTCTGGTCGCAAGTCTGCTTTGGTCGTTGCGCCATGATTGAAACCACGATCCGTAACTGCGGATGGATTATCGTTGAGGTATGTATGCACGCGCTCTCTAATTGTAACTATAGTTTGCTAATACTGCGATTCAAATCATATAGGAGAAAGTTAAAGGCGCTGCCTCTAATGATATGGAGGAGAAGTATACATGGTTGGCAAGAAGAAGTCGAAGAGGTCTAGGACCCTCGGTATGCTCACGAGGCGCAAGTCGTCAAGCCGTGCTGATCTCCCTTCAACTATCTCCGACACTGCATCAGCTACGGCCGGAAGAAGTCGACCCTAGCTCCGGAACTTGAAGCTAGAGTCAAGTCCACCGCACAATCCCTCAAGCAGCGTCATCAAGCAGAGGAGATGCAGGCTCGTCCGCGGCCCAACCCTCCGGACAGGGATCCGGAGAAGACGGTAACGCGAACTAGCAGCATCTTCAACTTGCAACCTGTTGTTCTTTCGGAAGCGTCGCAAGCTATGAAGTGGGCGAGCAAGTACGACAAAGACGCCATCAGGGAGGCTTACCTCAACGGTGCCAAGACGATGCCCGACGCGGACGGTAAAGATAGGGATCTTCCGGCAATACCAAAGTCGAACCCGACGTGTCTCTCATGCCAACGCCCGCTGTGGGACATTCTAGATCTCCAAACCCCTCCACCGCCGCCGCCGCTAGAGAGGTTTGCGTCTCCAAGCCAGTTATCCGAACAATTTGCTCGGGATCCGCACCATTATACCACCCCAGCTGCTGCCGCTGTTCCGCTCCCCAACCGTCCCCAATTGCACCAGTATCCCCGCCCCGGCTCAACCATCACCTCAAAGCCAGATCCTTGACCACACGTCGCACATCGAAGCCGAGACTGACTCGGACCGTGAGCAAGCTGCGAGGAGATCTTACGTGGCTTCTCCAGAGCCGCCGAAGCATCTGGAACCAAGCTCCCCCACCGATAAGGGAAGAAACCAGCCGTCTCAGGAAGATGTTCGGTGGTAAGAAGGATAAGGGAGCCGTAGCTGCCAGGCCTCCTCTCTTCCTCCGGACGATCATACGGATGTCCTCGATGTTCCTGACAGTGCCGGAAGGAAGCCTTCCTACGGCGAAAAGCTTTCACCTCCGGCCGCCCGGCCCTGAACGGTCTCAGCGGTACCATGGCTAGCGCTAGGGGATCCCACAGCTCGATCCAAAGGACCGTTACGCAGGAACGCGAGTCTGCCCCTGTAGCTCCCGCTCCCGTGTCTCAATTCAGTCAAGGACCTATGGACGACATGCCGGCGTTTGTTCCGAGGATAGCCCGCCGAGATCCCCCAGCCTCCCCGTTCAGGCCGAGCCTGTTTCCCCGCCTGCCCCTGCCGCCAATTCTCCAGTTCTGCCTGTTAAAACCGGCCCGGGCTGGTTCCCCCATCCACGCTTCGCCTGATGGGCATCTTCGCAAGGACTCTTCTGAAGGTGTTCAAGATAGGTGGGCTCAGATCAGGAAGAACGCGGCGGAACGTGCCAAAGCCAACCAGCAGAAGGCATCGGCGGCGCCGTCTGTCCCGGACACCCACCGCAGCAGCAACGACAACGATGTTAGCGCAGACGAAGGCGAGACCAGCGGCGAAGAAAGTAAGTTAAATCCTACGTGATATTTGCTCGTCTGAAGGTTTCAATACTAACTTTTTTGACTTTAATTCAGCCATTGAATCTCGTGTCGCCCGCATCAAGGCACGCGTTGCCGAGCTCACGGGCAACATTGACAACCCTAGCGTCCCAAGATAACAAAGAATTTATTAATACGCGATTTTTCTCCGGAAGACTTTTTAAATTTCGGTTGCTGCATAAAGATGTTCGATATTTACCTAATTTTCAAACTTGGTGTCGCATCTGGATATTCTCTATATTTTCAGATTTTTTCCTTGAAATCTCTTTTAGCGATTATGTATCCTTGTTCTCATTATCTTGTTGAATTATCTTTCCCCGTGGTTTCCCCTCCCTTTTTTTACTCTCCCTAAAAAAACCCAACATTGCTTTTTTTTTTTTTTCATTTGTCCGTTCACCCTACTCCGTTCTACTTTAACGGTTATAGACTGCTCCAAGAACCCCGTTTTCTTCGTCTCTTTCCTTCATTTTACCCCCTAGAGACATCGGGAGCAAATTAAACGATGTACACGAGACCTCGGGTTATTCTGGATGATCGTCTTTTTTCACCTTTTTTTTTTTTTTGTTTAAGTAGCTTTTATCACTTCTTTTTTCTTAACTAGTAGCCGTAGTTGTTGGTAGTGGTTTAGTTGTCGCTAGGAGGTTGTTTCCTTTGTCCTTATTATCTCTTATATATCTTTCGAGTTTTAGGTTCTTATTGCTTCGTTCAACGAGGCGTATTTCACTGGCAATCGCTGGAACGTTCATTTCTTATACAAAATTCCGTGTCCTTTTCTCTTTCATCAAATAAATATACATACACTCTCCCACCTTGTCCATCTCTCTTATTTTTATTACATTTATTTGCTATATTATTTTACTTATAATTATCCCTTGACCCCTTCGTACTCTCCTATTTAATATTAAATTCCTTTTAATATTTTTCTGCCTTCCTTGATACCAAATATTTCATTGCCTTAGCACCTCACAAATCAACCTAACTAACAAACAAAAAAAAAGGATACATCTCATTTGTTTTTTATTTTCCTCGAAGCCTTTCTATTCAATGTATCTACTTTTTTTTTACCGTCTCTTGTATACAGAGCTTTTCGGTTCCACCTTTCTTTATTACAATATATTATAAACCGTTGAGTAGCAGTCTCTTCACCTAAGTCTTAAGTTATATTACACTTTCAGCTCCGCTACGATATATCGTGAATCGTACACACGATGCAACGGATACTAAATTTTTCGTAAACGTTCGTGATGATTGAAAGATATGATACAGCTTACCCCATGATCGCGACAGATATACTATTCAACCTTGTGATGGTTATCACCCATACATAGCAAACATTGAATATATAGTGGAGATGCTATAACGTAGAACGTTATGGAATATCCGCAAACAGCTTCAACATATTCCTCTAGCGTGATACATTTTTGAAGGATTTCCATACAAATCCATTTTTACAACGCACCTAAGGACACAGGTTAGCTGATAGTATGAAAAGGTCCTCCGGCAATCTGCGTCTCGCATATTATCTATTATGTAGGTGACTTTGGAAAAATTCTCAGCCGATAAACTCATTATCTGGACTTTGTTCGATTAGGCCTATACAGTGTAAACAATCTACCGGCCGGGATTCCGCGTATAATAGACTCTACCTGTCGTATGCTCTGCAATACTTTCGCCTTCACGCCAGCCCCGATAAACGTCAACCCTACGCATCAGGTTTCCCGGACACGCGATGACCGCCGAGGCATATCAATGAGTACTCCGCGGGTATCAAGCCCAGCAGGATACAATTCATTGGTTATCCATCAGGAACCTCACGCGATACTTAACTAAGTAATCGTCGAACGAAGAGGCACTTAACATTGATAAGTACACGGGAATACTCTAATCTAACCATACGTAAACACTCACTGGTTACAGAGGTTATAAATGTAAATATTCAAATGACTAAAATCTCGCGGGGTTCATATAAACTGCTTAATTGCGCCTAATTTATCCATGATAGCTATTCTATCGTTAAACCTAGCCCAAATTATATTTGGACTGTAAGAATTGTAGAAAACGATGCCAGTGCTCCGGTCATAGAGCGGTGTCGGTCATGTCTCCTCGAGACACCCGATAGGTCTTTGACGACTCGAGTTACGGGATCCGACAGAAGGAGGATAAGGAGGCTAAGTAGAACGATGTGATCACGAACGACTTCTGGATTCCTGAGGGATACGAAATGAAGACTGAGACGCTTCGCCGCTCTATAATCATTTACGTTTCGGATCGGACAGCTTAAAAGGTACAGGCGTAGAGCGATCGAAGGAAAAAAAGCGGTAATATAAATCACGTAGAACCGCCATTCCCGAATTGACCGATATGTAGGCTGTTGGACAGCTCACGATGCTTTGTAGAACCTGCGAGAATACCGCGGCTGGGATAAATTCCTAAAGGATAGTTCTTACTTTCGAACTTCTTTCTGCGGGATAGATGAACTATTCATGCTGAGGTGATTTGTAGAAATCGTATCCGAGAGAAAGAAGCCTCCCGGATACCATCATACAGAATGCTATGTAAATATATAAACCAATTTCCGCGTTGTCTTCATACAGTATTAATGGAAGATCATTTACTTGCTGCGACCGCGCCGGATTATACTTAATCGTTCCGATTTGAGTGGCAGTCCATAGCCAGAAAAAGTCTACTAACACTGCCGGGGCTGACTCATATTGATCCATCAAGAAATTTTACCGAGCTTGACGATGTGAAAAAAGCGATTTTCAATGTCTTCGAGCTCAGACATAGCTAAAATCTTCGAAGACGCTTTTCAAATATCCAGCAGTGTATTCCACTAAGGACTCAAGAAGTTAAAACGTAGAGATATACCTCCAACATAGCGCAAGCCAATAATTATCGTACTACTTCGGAAATATGTCATATTACAGGCAAAGCTTACACAGCATCAATAAATATGACAAACGGAAAGCTATCGGAGTGTGGTTTATAATGGCGAATTGACTCTTTGATGCCCTCCACATATCTCATTTTGTTTCTATTGCAGAAATCAAACGTGAACTGAATTCCAGCATTCTATTCAAGTTTTGTTTCAAGCTGAGCAGCAATACAGAAATATAAAGCGGGTAGTATAAGCGGCTCCTCTATTCTCGAGCATTCAAAAGTTATAAAGCGTGTTTGTCCGTAGTTGCACTTTGGCGATTATATTTCTGCGCTTTGCAAATCGTAGCATTGCGACGACAATTCCGCGCGTGGTCACATCTCTCTTTTGTATCACTACCACCGGATAGGAGCTACTGCACTAGCTCAAAGACCGCAAAGTTGCGGAGTATATAGCTTTCGCAGATCTGAGAAGCGAACCCTGGCTCTACCAATCATAGAATTGAGAGGAAGTTGCAACATTCGTGTCTCTGTACTAATGACCAGTTCTTTATTTTTAGCGGAGCGTGAAGAAAATTTGGGTAACCCCGAAGAATCGGAACTTTGGAGGATAGATGAGATTGTTTAGGAGCCGGAAGTCATTTGTTCCGTGTTTTATATCTTATTCCGTTTTATTGTTAGATTCCACGACAACGATTATCCACCGGGATCATATTTCTCAGGAGAGGAACGATGCATTATACAGCGCTACAAGTTTTTGGTCTGAAAAGACACATAGATTTGACATTCTTTTCGCGCTGAGCACGATTCAGGTTTAGGGAAAAGCGTACGCGCCGCGGGAACGTATTTCTTAGAACCGCCTGGAAAAAGGCCTTGGGAATCAAGGCTTTACGATATTCAAAAAAGCAGATCTACATAAGGGATCGAAAAAACATAGCTCTAGTTTGTAGAGCCAAGCCCTGAAATATAGTAAACCAAATCCGATTGTATTTGCGATGATGCAATGAGAGAAGCTATAAAGAGTCTAATTATACATGAATTATTAGCGACAGCGGTATGAGAATGGGAGACACAAATCATATTGAAACACAAGAACTTTGTGGATGCTTTTCATATTGTGGTCATACTCGCCCAAGTGATAGGTACTTTGCAATCGGAGTCCTATAGAGATGCAGAAGAAGAGCTAAAATAGCAGAAATAGAGACATATACTTCCTTACGTTATAGTTATTTGCGTCGAATCATCAGCACTTACCAATCGATGGTCGGGGAAATGCAAGATATTCCAATCCAAACGAACTGTAAATGTTCTGCAGATTGGCTATGTCGAGAAGCGTACAATCTAATGTACACTCACTATTAATACAAGCAAGCTACTCCAGATCGATACATGGTTGATTTTTCTCTTGATCCGAACCACTCGCCATACGGCGTAGCTTAGAAAGCCGAGACAGAACTCATTTTAGCGAAAGGCGATACTAACGTCACCATCTCCCGGGATACTGGAGTACGTCTGGTATCATTGGATACTTTCAAAGGAGATTTAGACACCTGAGGTATTTTCAAATGCCTAACCTCAACTGATAAATGTAAGAAATCAGAGAATGCCATCAGCAACCCATAAGCGTCAGGCCATAACATGCTACGACTCAACGGATACTTAAATTCGAGTCTGTTTTTACTTGGGGGAAGCGGCTTCGGTGGATATCTCCTTGGATTACGAAAATCCATTTCATGCTCCTTCGCATTTGCACAGCTCATTCGATAAATGACTATTTAGAACTATTATATCTTAGAGACATTCTGTATGCGACGGACACGACATCAGCATACAAGAGCACAGCCGATTGTTAGAACTCATGCAAAAGATTATGGGCAACGGAACTACAATAAAACCACTAACACTATTTACGAGTTTGACTGCATAATATCGAGCTTTCTCACGCCGAGCAGCAAAAAGCGCGATATACGTAGAAATGTCCCAGCAGAATTATGAATCACATCGAAAACAATGCTTGTGATAAAAATTCCTTATTTGCAATTCTAAACCAGTATAGAAGAACTTAAATTGCGAGAGTATGGATGAAAAGGTATACTTAGCCCTCTCCAGGGCGACTCGGAGTAGTAGGAAACTTATTCGTATGCCACTGCTGGTGTTTCCGACACTCTGATAATTTAACCCCAGCATGGCCTCACATGATAATGACGAGAAGTTACACAAAGAAAGGTGTTAGGCGTATGTAAGATTGGCTGTGGCCTCCGATGTAACTGACCTAAATGCAAACAGGATTGCTCATTTCATGAGAGCAGGAGAATGCCCACGCACAGCACGGTGTAGCAAAGCCCGAAGTGCTTTAGCGAGCAACGATATTGCTATTGGCATTAGTAGAAGTATGGGGAAAGCTGAAGAACATACAATCTAGAATAATTGAACCTCTTCAATGATCGCTTTCCTAACTTTATCTAGTAGTACGACCGTTTATATGTATATATATTGGACATTTGACAAGTTCGATATCCGGAGATATACACTTTTATAGTGTACAGACTAGAACACCATGGTAAACAACCTCTTCTAGAGCTTCACAACAGATTCTTGAGCTGATTGCAATGTCATGAGTACCGCCCGATAGATATATAAACGGTGATCTCCGGAAGAAGTTAGCGGCTTACGTATTCGCCCGTGGCAACCATAGAATCAATCCGGCCGGACACATAATTAATTAGAAACCATTGTTGTAGCATAGCTTTATCCCCGGAATGATAATAATTGTGTGAAGACAACATCGAAGTGTACCGGTATCGAGAAAATCGTATAGATGGCTCGCTACAAGAACTAACATAAACTGAATCGTATCGAATCCCGACCCGTTTACGCTCGCTCTATAGTCTAAGCTTCGTTTAATTTTAAGGATTGATACGGCGATCCGAGCGTGGCCGTGAGTGCTTGGGTAAATGTAGAAGAGATGCTCCTAGGATAACAAAAAGATTTCGTAAACGGGCGGAAGAAAATGTCGAAGAGGATAGACGGGTAAGGAAGGATTACCACAAACCGCATGCGATAAAGCGACGCGATTCAAGCACAAGAAACCATCTGCTATACAAGAGGGAGGAAACCATGACAGTAACCCAAACACGGCAATTGTATAAGGAATTCGGTGACATGCGACAAAACCGAAGCGTATAAAGGAAAGAAAATGATGGGTGGGGACAGATAGTCACGTATCTCGAAACAAGGAACACGGGCAAAGATGAGATAAAATATTTGATCACTCTATTCGATTACTTGAGCTGTGCTAGGTTTGATGCCGACAGGAACAAGTTCCATATTAACTCACTGGAGAAAGTACTAAAGCAGGGAAAGGCAATGATCTGATAACATAAAGGCACTGTATATGCTATCAAGCCTGGAAACACACTATAGTGTGGTTTATTGGGAATTTTGTCTCGAAGATGATACGCATTCTAGGTAGGAGAATCGTATAAGCTCATTTTGCTGTAAAAAAAAAAAAAAAAAAAAAAGGGGGGGGGGGGAACCATTGCTCTATAAAGCTTTTGGTGACTCCCAGCGAAACAGACGACTCTTTTACAATTCATTAAAAGGAGCATCCAAGTTAGTACTCCTGCCTCGTACTACTTTGATTTCAATTTTGTCCTTGAAAGAAGAATATGAATCGCAGCGTTTTGCGAGAGGCCCCGTGAAAGGTAACAACACGCCGTCTGCACGCATTTATCAAAACAACAATCAGCGAAGTTGAACATTTTCGGTAGCTACAAAATGATCTCGTGAAAAAGCCCTCATATCTCATATCGGTGGGCTTAGATTCAGATAACACTTCGTTACCAAATATCTATTCCCAGATCCCAGATCTACAGTTTCACCTTCTGGATAGTTTGAAAATGTGTGAGACGGTTCGGTTGCACCTGTCGTTATGGCAAGGCAGATCGATCACCGACTTCCTATTTTAGCGCAGGGAGATAGGGCTATCGATAGGCATATTGTTAAACCGATACTCCAGATTTTCCCAATTGCTTTGAGAGATGTCGTGATCCTCCGCAATGGACGTTGTTAGGTCTACTCGGAAATATACGGGGGCCGTTTCCGAAGAGCGGTATATAAGAAAGACGAATTCATCCCAACCTTTTCAATCGTCATCAGTGTAGCCATATATTAAAAGTTCACAGCCATTAAAAGAATTGAAGACAACTCGCAATAATATCCCAAACAATGTCAACCCGCTCCCTCTCTCCTCCCTATCGGCCCCTCCCATCCCGCAAAAAGCACAACAGCTCTCCTCCTAATTGACAACCAGCTCGGCTTCCGCCACCCAACCCACTGGGTACCGGTGCCTCCAACCCATCCTACGAAAAAAACCTTACGCTTCTCCTGCAATCCTTCCGCACTTCCATCTCCGAAAACCCAGAAGGACAACGGCCGACAATAATCCACGTCCAACACCCATCCGTATGGACCGATTCCCACTCCACTCCTCGCACACAGGCCCCTACGGTGTCAGCGGCGAAAATAAACGCGGCGTGGATTTTCTAGAATTCGCGGCTCCGGTGTTCATTAATTGCGATGGTACAACTCGTTTTGTACACTCCTTTGACGAACCGCCGCCGCCGGCGCGAAGGAGGAAGCGGAAAAGCGTGAGGAAGAACGGAAAGCCCGTCCCCGGCGTGATGAAATACTCATGACGAAGCACGGACATAGCGTGTTCATCAACACACCGTTGATATCTATACTGAATGAAAGAGGGATAAAAACGCTACTCATAGCCGGATTATCGCTGGATTGGTCCGTGAGCACTGCCGTGCGTATGGCGCAGAATCTAGCACTTGTTGGAAAGTGGGGCGGTAAAGGGAACATGGAAGATACAGCCGTAGCGGATCTGTGGACGGACGGGGTCGGCGTTTATGCTGAAGCGAAGGAGGATATGGGGGATGTGAAAAAGGGAATTGACTGTTGATATGCCGAGGATTATACTTGTTGCTGATGCGACGAGGACGTTTGGCAAGGAGGGATAGACGCGCAGGTTGTGCATGATGTTCATGTTGAGAGCTTGAGGGATTTTGCGGAGGTTAGGAGTACGGAGGAAGTTGTTGGTGCTTTACAGTAGCGTAAAGAAGGTAGATAGCTTGTAAAGTTAATGTCGAAACGAAGTTTCTGTTTGATCCAAAATGAAGAAATCGCTCTCGAGCTTGAGAATATTATTTAAAAAGAATAAATCGCCCTTGAAATTTAAAAAATCAAGAAAATCTGTAACAATCGCAAGTCCACCCTCCGTTGTAGTTTTGGCACATTTAGAATTTAAGAGCTCTGCTTGCCACCCTTCCACCCTTCGAATTTAAAATGCCAATAAATTCCAAGTATCTATTCAGAAAAATAACGCCAGCATCTATTCCCCCGCAAAACTGGAAGCTTACTTCGTTAAGAGCAAGGTACATCTTTACTTACCCCGAAGATGAGCTCTTGCCCGGGCGACGTTTGAACCCCGTGATGAATTTTATTTGCTTGCTGCTAATCCTTGACGATATTCTCAACGAGCTCGTAAGAAGCTCTTTGAGCTTCGACGAGGTATTCCATGTTCTAGAATGGAATACTCGGCATTTTTTCAGCCTTCGAAGCCAGGGAGGGAAGTAGCTGTGGGTAACTTGGTTTTGAATCTACAAACAACGGTTTAGGCTAGGATGGTGTAGAAGGAAGCCGTTTTCTTTTCGACTTACATTCACAAGCGTCTTAAAGAATTGGACCTCCTTCGCCTTCCATTCCGCGTCTCCGTTTATGCGCTTCTGCTGCGGGCCTTGGCGAAGTTGCAGGCGCAAGTTTCCGAGGTCCTGTTGGGTTGGCACAGGAAGCCACGGCGTGCAAGAAGCTGGGGAGCGAGAGCTCTAGTAGTAATGATAGTAGATCTAACCTTGGAAAAAAGTTTCAACATGGTGGTGCTTTTGGGTGCTCGGATAATACGATCTGTGGGAAGATACTTTTTTCTGGAGTTTCTGATGTCGAAATGAATTTAGAGAACCCTGAAGAGCCGAGAGAGATGTTAGATGAACTTGAAATTTTATTCTTTTGAGGAGTTGCAGAAATACTAAAAAATAGCGGTTCTTGCTGGATAATTGATGAATTAGATTGTTTGTCAAATTGGTTGTGTTTGTTGTATTATTGCCCTATAGGCGAAGTTATGGGAGATGACCGTCAACAACCACATAGAAAAAAGATGGAAGACAGTCCCTCGATATTGTTTATAGATCTAGCAACGGGATGAAAATATCCCCTTTGAGTCGTGTATTTAAGTGATTTTCTCATATATGAAGTTTTCGGATGGATCGTTGTTAGAACAGGAAAAATGCCTTTATACCCAATGATAAACCGACATACGCCTTCGTGTGAAGCAATTTACGCAATCAAAATAACTACAAACCCTTGCTGTATATCAGAGCTAATAACCCAGAATGACCTTCAAAAAGCCAAAAAAAAAAAAAAAACTGTCCGTCGATTCGAAAGCAGAGCTACCTTTGAAGCTTCTCGTCGTCGTAATACTTCGCATACATGTCATAAGCGATACCCTGTTATTGAAGAACAGCATTAGCAGATGTCCTTAAAGATCAATTTTAAGCTGTCAAGTCGCGATGTTTCTAAGCAAGTTCTTTTTAGTTGGCTGTTCTACTTACCCCAACCGTGAGACCCACAACCCCCGCTAGGCAGGCGATGATCCACGAATCGGTATTCATCATGGCGTTCTGGACATTGACCAGCTTCCTTTGGGTGTCTACCATCTCCTTGATCAGCTCGACCGTCGCTCCCTGATTTTTGGCCATAGTGAGCATGTTCTTGAAGATTAAAAGGAAAGGAAAGGAAGAGAGGAGCAAGGTATGTTGTTAGTCCAAAAGTTAAAAGGAAAAGGTATTTGGAGTGAAAGAAACCGGGGAAGAAGGGATTATAAAGATAGAGTAATAAGGACGTTCGTAACATACCTGCACAACCCAATCAAGCTCCTGCTTATCCCGCACATTTGCCTCCCCAACCTTCGCCAAAAGCTGCTTGTACGCCGCCTTCATGTCTGCTTCATCTCCGTTTCCTAGCTTTTGAAAGTTGTTGCTCCCGGCGTGCGGAGGGCGGTCGGCGGGATTCGGTGGTTGGGATGCTTGACCGGGTTCGGAGCACCGTTGTAGCTGAGGGAGTAAGCTTTCAAAGGCTGGTTAAGACGGTGCAAAAACCCGGTGGGTCGTGAAAGCCTGAAAAGCTGAGGACCGAGAGCCCTCGTGATGCCGGTACGGTTGAATTTGGAGGTGAGCTTCAACATTGTGCTTTGGAAGCTGGTCATGATTTTCTCGGTTTGTATGTATGAAAGGGGAAGCAATTGGTACCATGGTATCCAGAATGAATTCGAAGGCGAGAAACTTGGAATATAGAAAGCCGAATACTGTGGAGTAAGTAGGTACACGTAAGTTGTACATTGTAAGAAAAGAAAAGAAAAGAAAAGAAAAGAAAAGAAAAGGGTATTATCTTCGATTTGAATTGTATTGGTAGTTTTGGAAAGGGTTGTGAAATATTTCGAACGGGTTTGACACACGCTCATAATATATTTGGACAGCTGCCGTCGACTACTTCCACATTCAGCGTTGAAGTTAGTGGAGACGCCGTGTTGTTTAGATCGCCCAAGATGGCACCAAAAGGGGAACAAAAAAAAAAAAAAAAAAAAAACCCAGAGAGAGAGACAGAAGATGCCATTTCTAGTAGGGAGCTCCTGTACTAAATCCGTTGTTTGATCGAATGTCGAATGCTCACCCATTGCTATTTAAATGCTGTCTGATCTGACAAAACCTTGGTTTGCGAAATTGCACTGAATATTATAATTGTATATGCATGCATGCTGTCTCTTCCGTAGAGATTACTTGGAATGGACTTATAAAATCTCATTGAAAAAGAGGATCGAATTTGAGCTTGATGTTGGTACATATGAAGTAGGAATTTTAAACAACGACTAATAGAGTAATAAAAGATCTTGATACTCAAGGAAGACAGATCGCGATCGACAAAGACGTTTTTGCGCTAAATAAGGCTAAATACGCTCTCCGATTGCAGGGAAACGGCGAATTTCCTCCTTCAAATTCATATTGCTTTTATAGCATATCTGCGATTACAGTTCTTCATGAACAGGCGCCTTCTTTGGCTTCTCTTCCTCCTCCTTCTTTTCCTCCTCCTTAGGTGCCTCCTCTTCTTTCTTGCTTCATCCTCCGCCGGCTTCTCCTCTTCCTTCTTGTCCTCAGTTTCTTCTTTTCTTCTTCCACCTCGAGATCAAACTTGTACTTCTTGCCTTCGCCCATCTTGATATCGTCGAGCCAGGTTTGCAGGGATACCGAGCTCGCAGCGTCACCCGCGAACTTCTTATACCACTTGCGCCGTCCGTTGACAGCCCTCACGACAACCGGTCCGGGCTTCTCTTCATCCAACTCCTCAGTAACTTCCTTATCAACCTCGAGGGCTTCAATGACCTCCTTGGATAGAAGAGCGCGAGGTATCTGATAGAACGGGAAGTTCTTGGAGCCAGCGCTGTGCAATAAAGCATTCTCGTGTTCCAATGCCGTGAGAGATGGCGCTACGGGTGGGATGATAGCCAGGATGCAGACGGCCTTCGACGTCCGGGACATGCAGGCGTCCTCGAACGCCTTCATGCTCTCGAGAGCAGGTATCGGTTTCCCTTGAATCTTCGGTGGCTCGGGGGCGGCCTTGGCTTCTTCGGTTGGTTTCTCGTCATCAGCACCCTTATCTTCCTTCTTGGCCGATTCGCCGTAGTCTTCTTCGCAGGCGGCGCCGAGGGAACACCCTTGTTCGGCTCCGCGACCTGGCTGACGAACTTTACGATCTCTTCCTTCTTCATTTTACCGTCGTATACTTTTCCTTCGGCGTCGCCTCCGGGGAGTAATATCAACCTAGGGTATTCCGTAACTCCAAAGGCTGCGACGGCTTCCTTCTGGTTATCCCGGACCTGCGCGAACTTCAAGCTTCCCTTAAACTCGATCGCGACGGACTTGTACAGCGGCGAAATAGTACCCTTATTCGTAAACAAGATCACCTTCGCTGTTTCGTTCCCCTTTGACAAAAACTCGTCGAATTTCTTTTTGGAGTCGAGGCGGGTTACGTGGTTCGGCATCGTTTCCAGGGCGTAATCGCGGAGACCCGAAGCGGTACGGGGTCCCTGGTAGTCTTCTATCCTTGGTAACTTTTCGCCGCTGCGCAGTTGCACGCCGGCTTCGGGCGTGAACCGCTTAATCGTGGGGAAACCCTGGACTTTCTGCTCGCTGCAGAAGGGTTGGTTGTCGTCCTGGTCGCAGTCTATCGCGTAGATGTTGGCTAACCCTTTCAGGTTCTCCGCGACTTTTTCGTAAGTTGGCTTGAGGTTTTGGCAGTGGCCGCACCAGGGGGCGTAGAACTCGACGAGCTATGTGCTTGTCAGTTGCCAAAGTTGCTCCTTGAAAACCCTACAGGTGACTTGTACTAGAGGCAATTGCAACTTACAGAAGTGTAATTCGATAGCAGCACTTTCTCCTTGAAGTTCTTCGCGGTGACGAGGGTGACCGGGCTATTCTTGGCGTAGAATGCATGGACCTCTGCTGGGAGGGCCAGCATAAGTCCCGCCAGCGCGAAATGCTGAGCTTTCAACTTCGTCATCTTGTACAGCTTCAAGTCACTCGTCCAAGGATAGAAATGAATGGATCGAGGAAGAATCGAGAATGTAAACAAAAATAAATTGCTCTATATCAATTAATGGAAAACAGAATGAGGATGAATTTCAATTCCCAAAGGCAAAGGCTACGAAAGGGGACCTATTTATGGTGGTGTTGCCGTCGAGGGTCGCGATCCTGGTGAGAAAAGGCCAGCTTTCAAGAACAAATCGGATGATTTGTTAACATTTGCAGGGTCCCCCACCTTTTATGCGCAGCTCTCCTAAAAAAAGGTACGGCGGGTAATTTGAGGAAGGGATAAACGATAAGAGAAAAGAGAGCGAGAGCTCAGAGAGAGGAATTTTAAGCCGCCTAATCTTGCCCCACATTATTGTTCTTATAAGCCGCCTGAACAACCCACGAGGCAGACAGACACTAGACACCAACATCGTCTACGCAATCTTCTTCTTAACTATCATCACCTTCTGCTCTACCGCAAAAGGAACCAGCAAGCTCTTAGCTGGCCCATTTGGCAAATATGGCGTCGAATATACCTCCCGCTCTCAAGGTGATAACGCCGTTCATCACCAGAGGGAAACAGATGGAGAAGGCCGATCCAGTCATATCTACTTTTGCCAGATGTGGGCAGTCCAGACGATACTAACACGATCGCTTCACGAAGCCGACACGGAGTCGAAGATTTACGCTACGCAGCTGCTGGATCAGCTCGAGCAGGTATTTACATGCTTTTCGTCTCACTCAGGAAGAAGAGAAGTATTTGGCTAACATCCCCCTGGCAGAAAAAAGCGAGCCTTGCGAATAACGAGGCCATACACGATGACGTGGTGGGACAAGCTTACGTCGAGACGTTCGCGATGAGATTTTCAACAACGCGGATAATACGCAGAGGGCGAGGAAGTGTACCAGGTGTGTATTCATTCCGGATCTTCTTATCCAGGACCTCACTAATAGACCACTACTTGGTAGGCAAACCGCCGATACATTCCTCGCAGCCGCAACTTTCCTAGAGCTCCTAAAGATATTCGCGAACCGGACCAGGAGGCACAATCGAAATCAAGTTCGCGAAATTCCACGCGGCGAGGATAATGAAGGCCATCAACGCGGGCGAGGATCCGAACCTGCCAGCCTCACCGGAGGAAGAGAAACCGGAATTCATAGATGCGGACGACACCAGCGGCGCACCTTCCGCCCCTCCGCCTCCGACGGTAGAAGAAATCACAGACGAGTTGGAGAGATTCGAGTCGCGGATGGCGCGCACGTCATTAGGCGGCGAATCGCCACACCCCAGCAGGGAGTATCACCGCTACCGCCTCACCAACAGCAGCAGTACCAGAGTCACCCGCCGCAGCCCCCGCCACACATACCCCGCAGGACCAGCGGCTTCCGTACCAGCATACCGTAGACCCTTCGCCGCCGAGTGCGCACAGATCGCCGGAGCTGTCGAATTACTTCCCGCCCGCGCCGCCGGATTACCTCCGTGGCTCTTCTACGGGGCCATCTGTACCACCGCGGCCATCGTCTAGTGCTTTCGACCTACCCAGCGCTCCACCGTCCGCTCCTGCGTCGTCGATCGGCGGCGGCGGTAGTTTTAAGCTCCCGAGTGCGCCTTCGGGCCCTGCGCATTCAAGCGCATTCGACCTACCGAGTAGTCCGTCCGGCGCGCCTCACTCGGCGAATTCGTTTAATCTCCCTGGTGCACCGGGACTGGATCTCCCGAGCAGTCCCACACGGCCCCCCGGTGGTTTAAACCTACCGAGCGCACCGACTGGATCCGCAGGTCCGTTCGACTTACCTAATCCGCCGTCGAATCAGCCGAATGACTTTTATACATCCATGTCCTCCGCTGCACCCCCGCCGCAACCTCCGCCGATGGGCGCGCTGCAAGATGAAGGAGCGCCGAGGACGGCGTATTCGATGTCGCATAATGTTCATCAGCACCATCATCCTCCTCGGTTCCGCAGCATATGAGTCCGCCGCCGCCTCCGCCGCATCAGCAACCGGTGTATCACACACACCAACAACCGCAACCGCCTCCACCGCCACAGGATAACTTTATAGACACGGACGATTCGGAGGCTATAGCGAAAGCGCAGAAGCACGCCAAGTTTGCTATAAGCGCGCTGAATTATGAGGATATACCAACGGCGGTTAAGGAGCTCAGGTTAGCGTTGAAGACGCTGGGTGCTAGGACATGACATATGACATCACTTTTTTTTTTTTTGTCATTTGTATTTAGCCTATTGTACATTCTATTCACAAGCATTTTCGTAGAGCTAGTTTAATTCTTTTTTTTCTGGAGTTTTAATTTCCGGAGTGCTTAAAACAATAGATCCCCCGTTGTAAATATCGAGGTTTTCTTTGATTTTTTCCGTGTTAGTAAGAGATATTGCACCCCTTTTCACATGTGTTTATCTCCCCAGCGATTCAATATCGAAGAGATCCGAAGAGAGTGATCGGACCCCACCGTTCCCTCGCGAAACGGATTTGTATAAAAAAAAAGTCGATTTCGATTTCCCCGCATTAAAAGACGCCCATAAAATTAGAGGAAAAATATATAGGGTAACTCGAATGTCCTCATATTAGGCGTGCGCCATTTCCTCCATCTATTAAACCTTACACCCACACATCGGTCCCGTCCGATGGATCCTCCACATTATACAAGGAACATTCTTGTTCACCTCCGCATATCTTGCCGTTTATTGCATATCTTTGCTATTGTTATATAGACGACGTTTTCCCTTACACCAGTGAAACCTCGGCGTTCTCCGTCGCCGCCGGTACCGCCGCGCTACTACCTCCTTCTTTCTCCTTCGCCTTCTTCAACGCGTCTTTCGTTTCCGAGAGGACGTCGGCCCAGCGGCGGGATAGCTCTATTTGCCCGTTAATTAATAGTGTTTAGTAGTCTGTTATCGGACCTCCGATGCAAAAAGCTGTATAGATCGCAGAGGAACGAGAGAGTAAGAATGGAGGTGAGATTTTAGGAGAGATGGAGAGAAGGGAAGGACTAGAATGGTGGACGAATTGTTGATATTTACCGGTAACGTTCGAGTAATTGTGCGCAGCGCTCCTGACGTCGTTGCCTATCCCGTCGACGAGCTGCTTAACGGATTCCAGCGTCGCGCGGATGATGCGTAGGTTTTCGAGCTCCTAGCAAATTCGAACCATTTCTATTGTCAGCTTATGATATTCGTTCTGAAGGGGAGACTGGATGATTACGGTTTGGTCTCGTTGCTCTTGCTGTGGTGTCGACATGTTTTAATGTGGAGCGAAGGTTGAGAATTTGTGGGTAAAGAAATGATGTTAAGGCGGCGGGTTGTGGACGGAGAAAAATTTACCCGCGAAGATTCAGCTTTGTTCTAGCTAGAGAGTCGGGGCACGAGACAAGCTTTATTCACGAAACGCCAAATTTGGGTATCACGACAACTTTGGATTATACAACTTTCATTTCTTTGGTATAAAACTAAATAAACAAGTAAGCTTATAAGTCCTCTGATCTGATCAGTAGCCTAGCCTGCCCTCCGAAGCATCTCGTCGGTTAAGAAATACAAGTATTAAAATATATATATATATACTTAAGTATATATCCATATCGAAAACAAATGTCAATCCGCTCGCATTGTTCTATCTATGCCTCCTCAACGTCGCAAACTTGCACTTTGTGAAACTTTTCTTCTATCTCTCTCTCTCTCTCTCTCTCTCTCTCTCTCTCTCTCTCTCTCTCCTCCCCTTTGAGAAAGATAAGGGAACCTGAGAAGCAAGCTCTTGTAGCCCTTTGCACGGGCCCGAGGACGGAAAACTTGTGGATACTTAGGTAAATTTAAGGGCAGTCGCGGCCCGACATTGCACTAGTCAATTACCTAAGAATTCTCGGTTTCGTCCTTTCATCCACCTCAGAAGCAGTCTGCTGTTCGCCAATCATAAATATCATGCTTTTCTACATGCACGGATGTCTTCTTCGAAATGTGTTTGTACCAGTCTTCAGTGATGAACCCATTAGTATCTCAGCTCAAATCGTTCCAATGTCAGTTCTACGAATGTTGAACGACCGAATTTTCAGAGGAGTCGGGTTCGTTAAAGAGCGACGAGCTGCTCGACGGGCTCTACTAAATCCGAGGGCGCCCCACAGGATACGCAGGATCTTCAGAGTTCTTTGCCTTTGTGAGTCAGACATTGTTCATACGACAGGATTATGCATTAAGGAGAGTTTTCTTCCAACTTTGCGTTGAATCCTTTTTTTTATTGCATCACGATGCAAAATGCGTCGTTGTTTACTTTGTTATCTGATTGGATCTAATCTTCGGATATCTCGGATCTGATAAGATTGAAAATACCGAGGTTCGTTTACAGAGAAAAAGAAAAGAAAATATACTCAGGTTTTAGGGCTAGAATAAAAGTTGATCTCTCTCCTGCTTGTGAAAAGCGAAATTTGGATGCAATAGAAAAAGCGACAAAAGAACACACTAAAAAGCAGCAATGTCTGTTATCAGAGCTCTCCTTCCTACTTTTTCCCCAAAGCAACCGGAAGATCGGCTTTGGTACGCGAAATAATTCTGCAGCCATCTGTTGTTCACCCCAGTCCAACGACCCCTTTTGCAAGGAAGAGAGGCTTTTTTTTTTTATAACAAGGGAATCGGGTAAGACCGATAAACAGTTTGTATACAAGCCTCCCATGTGGATTTAGTGTGCCCACCCACCTGCTCGGTGCATGGCTAAACCGGTCTGCCTGTGCGCCCAAACTGTCTCTCATTGGAGCGGTTCGCGGAGTTTGTGTTCGACATTTCTGAATATTTTGCATGCTCTAGCGCTGCTGTGATGGGGGGAAGAGTTGATCTCGGGGGAAATCACCGGCAATACTAGTAGTAATGGTGTCATTGACTTCGAAGAGAACAAAAAGAAAGGTCTCTTCGTATTTGTCAGGGTAAGAGGTCTTTTTTTCTTTCTTTTTTTAATCCCTCCCCTACATTCTTTATTTATTTTTTGCCCTGTCCCGAATTATATAATTACTCTATCGTCCTTCTCTTCCTTATCTTGAGGATCAATTTCTGCTGATACTAATAGATATAGGAGATCTTCACTGGGAATCTGTTTCGGCAGTTTCTTAGACACGAAACAGGCGAGATAAGACAAACAAAAGGCTTGTCTAGAGTGGATCTCTTGGCTGCACAAAAGATTCCGCCATCTATATAAATTCAGCCGACAAACAACGTGTTGCGCTACCAGAATGGCTGATACGCAGGGTCAAACCGAGAACCCGCCTTCATCACGCACGGTGATAGTAGCACAGAGAGCACGGATGTAGGTCGGGCGAGTTTTCCCTTGGACACAAAGGAGAAACCGCCAATGAACTACTGCCACCATTTTTCCCGCTCGACGAGAAACGACCTATTCCTCCGGAGACAGAAAACGCCGTCGCCGCAGGCAAATCGAACGCATCTCCTCAAAACAACAATGAAGTTACCAAAGTACGCTCCCACGGCGCCCAGAGCGAATCCGGCGAGGTACCTACGCGCACGAAGGTCATCATTGTTGCAGCACTGTGCATAAACCTCTTCCTCGCCGCCCTCGATCAGACGATCGTTACCACAGCCTTACGCGCATAATAGAAGACCTAGGCGACGCCGGGGTTACTCGTGGTGCGGTTCTTCCTTCCTCGTCGCTGCAGCGGCGTTTATAACCTCTTGGGGGAAACTGAGCGATATATGGGGCCGCAAACCGATAATAATGACCGCATCGGTGATATTCATGATCGGGTCCGTCATCTCAGGCGCGGCGACGAAGATGGCGATGTTACTGGCGGGTAGGACGATACAGGGTTTCGGCGCGGGAGGTATCATCGCGCTGGTTAACATTACCGTATCCGACATCGTCAGCCTGAGGGAAAGGGCAAGTATTTGTCCATGGTTGGGTTCACATGGGCTATCGCGAGCTCCGCGGGGCCCATCCTCGCGGCGCGTTCGCGGACCATGCGTCGTGGCGGTGGTGCTTTTACGTCAATTTACCAGTCGGCGGCGTCGCCATGCTCGCTATATTCTTCTACTTGCACCTGGATTCGCCGAAAATATCCGCCCGCGAAGGTTTGTCGAAGGTGGACTGGGCGGGTTCGCTCACGGGTATCCTCGCCGTCACGCTTTTCCTCGTCGGGTTGGAAATGGGGGGCGTGCAGTACTCCTGGAAGAGCGCCATCGTGCTCGTCCTCGTCATCCTCGGCGTCGCGTTCTGGCTCGTATTTCTGTGGTCGAGCTTAAATTCGCAAAGTTCCCCATCATGCCACTGCGGTTATTCCATCACAAGACGAATATCGCCGGTTACATCGTTACTTTTATGCACGGGCAGGTGTTCATGGGTATAGCTTTTTACATGCCGCTGTACTTCCAAGCCGTCAAGGGCGCTAGCCCGCTCAAGTCCGGCGTGCTTACCATGCCGCTGGTCTTGGTGCTGAGTTTGTTCTCCGTCGTCAACGGAGTCGTTATCGCGAAGACGGGCCGGTACCAGGAGATGATATGGGCCGGCTGTGTGTTTATGGCTGCGGGTTCTGCTGCTCTTTCCAATCTAGACAGGACTAGTCCCTGGCCGAAGTGGTTTTTCGTAAGTTTCCCAACCTTTTTCGATCGACAATCCTCCTCCCCTCCCAAAAAAAAAAAAAAAAAAAAAAAAAAAAAAAAAAACTTCCTGTTTTCGTTCTGACAGCTAATGGGTATAGTACCAATTTATCACCGGTGGGCATCGGACCGCTCTTCCAGGGGCCCCTCATCGCAAGTATGTCTCTTTAACATCCCTTTCAATCTTTCTATACCCCACTCAAAATACTAATTTTCTCTTACCTCTCCAGTCCACTCCACCATAAACCCAAAGGACATCGGCACCGCCACCGCCGCCTTCTCCTTCATCCGCAACGTCTCCGCCGCAATCGGCATCACCGTCGGCGGCGTCATCTTCCAAAACGCGATCCAAAAGCACCAATCCGCCCTAATAAAATCCGTAGGGCCCAAAGCCGCAGAGGCAGCGTCGGGACGGCAGGCCGCCGCGTCCGTGCAGTTCGTGCAGCAACTACCCGAAGGGCCCAGGCATACAATACAGGACGCGTACGCGGATGCGCTGAGCGAGATGTGGTGGTATTACTTCGCGACGAGCGTGGCTGCGATAGCTGCGAGTCTTTTTATTGGTCGGCATAAGCTTAGTAAGAATTCGACTGCGCAGCAGGGTGTTAAGAAACGGGTGTCGAAGAAGAAGAAGGACGGGGAGAAGGAGAAGGAGGTTGGGAAGGATGTTGCGTGAGGTTTTTATTTTTGGAGGGGGAAAAGAGGTTGGAAATACAAAAGTTGGATTTTTTCTTTTCTTTTGATATGACTATATATTTTTCTCTACGAAGACTTATTTCCATAATTTGAGTCTCTGGGCTCTCTTTCATGCATGAAAGCCTTGAGACTAGATATGAGTACCTTTTATGATTGATTAGCATCTTGTATATCATATCGTCTATCCCTACCAATACCCAACGAAAAAAAAAAAAACTTTTACCAATGCCAATACCGATAATTACTTATGGCCTGTTTATTCATCTTCCTTTTCCAATTGTTGTTTTCGTCTCGTGAGAACCATGGCATTCCTTGTAGCATTGTATATTTGATAGTGTAAACCCTTCATATCATTATTATTGATAATAATATTTCTTGTTTCTCTACTCACTTGGTAACTTCTTCACCACTTTACTTCTGAGCTCTCATTCTCATAACTCCTCTACTCATTATCAAAATCTGGGAAAATAGAAATATTATAGAATATTCAGGACGCTGTAGTTGTATTCTTTACAATTATTCCTTATTATATAACCTATAAAAAAAGGAAAAACAAAAAAGCGGCGCTTTATCACACATCTCTGTTCATGGAAATGCCGGATCTACCGAATGCAATTGTATTTAATACTAAGGGTGAAAAATGGTAGAATATATCATCTTTTGGTTGTTTCTCCAGACACCGTTATGTCGTTAAACATCGACATTAATAATAATAATAAAAAATATTATTGAAAAAAAGCCTGAATACAAGTATGTGCGTTTCTTCTGTTTTGTCAAATATACTTTTCTCCTTTCTTACTCCTCGTCACCGATCTTGGGGCAAGGTAGAACCTCAGGTAGCCAGCCTCCATAGCGTATCTATGGAAAAATAATAGTTAGCCTCTGCAAACACAAAATGCCTTTAAACAACCTTGCTTATCTTCTCCAAGGAGGAAAAGTAACTGGGGGGGTAGAAAGAAGACATACTCGACTAGTAAGGGCACTTCGTTAGAGAGCGACAGGGTAACCTTGTTACTCAGCCCGCTCGCCTTGCAAAAGTTGACGAGGTACTTGAGCGAGAACGTGAGCGAGACGGGCTCCGTCAAATCGATCCTCGTAGATTTAGTATCGTCCTCGACGTTCGTGTGCGGCCTGAGCGTGACTGAACCGGCACCGATATCACCGGCGCAGGAAAACTTAACGCCCTCCTTCGTCGCCTCGATCGCAACGCTCTCAGACAGCGCCGAAAGATCCCTGCAGATCCTCTGGAACTCCGCGCTGGGCATGGTGACCGTGGCGGCGTAATCCGTTTCGGGGATACCGAGGTGTTCCTGTCGATGTCCATGAGCTTGATGTCGTACTCGCTGAGCCTGTCGGCTTCGGCGGACTCGAAAGTGAGGTTGAGGCTGTCTGGGCTGTCCTGGGCCTTCATCGTGACGATGTCCTCGTTGGCGGCGCAGCGGAGGACTTTCGTGAGGGAGGTGAGGTTGATGCCCAGGGCGATGTTGCGGTCGCAGCGGTAAGGGGAGAAGCCGTCGGAGCGGAGGTTCATGGAGACGAGGGCGACGTGGGAGTTGTCCATGGCCTGCAGCTGGATGCCCGAGTCGTTGCAGTCGAAGTTGCAGTCCTGGACGAGGTCCTTGATCGCTTCGACGATCTAAGATTTTGGGAGAAGGGAGGTTAGAGATGAGTTATTTGGTGATGATGTGGAGAGATCGCGTTGGAGTTGAGGGAGTGTACCTTCTTCAGGAGGACGGCCTGTTCTAGTCGCGCTTCGAGCACTGTTTTGCACGGAGGTTTAGTTAGTCCATGGCTTTTGGGAAAACTTGAGCTAGTAGGGAGCTTCGAACTTACTTTTGGCTGATTTGTTGGGTGGTGAAGTAGTAGTTGGAGGTGGTTTCGAGGAGGGTTAGCTATATGACACGTTAATGAGCAGGCGCGTCGAGAAACGAGAGAAAAAAGTAGCAGCTCGTAGCCCTGTATTTACTCGAGTTGGGCCCTCTGCCTTCGAAAACGGATACCAAGTCCGAGTTTTCGAAGTAATATTGGAGATATAGACTCACAAGGTACTGATAGAACAGTTGATGTATAGTAAACCTCGAAAAGAAAAGGTTTTGTTGGTGAGGATTGCGAGAAGGAAAACAAAGGAGGAGGAGTAAGGAAGGTGTATGTTTTTCTTTCACCTCTTTTTTTTTTTAAGAAAAATAATAAAAAAAAAAAAAAAACAGTTGAGTTGTTTTTTCCTTGCAGAGTCGCGTTCCAAGCAGAAAAAATTGCCAAGGAAAAACTTACGCGCAAAATTAACGTGTCACGTGTTCGCGTATAAACCGGCTCTCACTATGCCGCTTTGGGCAAATGCGTCACAGTTAAGGGCCAAGGCCTTAGCGTTCCTGCATCCTGAACCACAACCACCCACCCCGTGGATCACGATCTCATATCCAGGGATGTTTCGAGTTTCTCAGGCGGCTTTATACATATTAAACCAAGCCCCTAGCTACTTTTCACCACATCGCGGATGGTAAAAGGTTCCAAATCAAATAAAATTAGAAATGAAACAGAAGAAAAAGTGTGAGGACGTGGCGCTGTGCAACTGGGCGATTAGACTGGCTAGGAGCTCAATAATAGCGGCGAAGAGCATGATATTTCCGGCGGATGAGCCTTGCTATAGTCCTATAAACTACTCATAGCTTACTACGTAGATGTGAATATCTTGATCGAGATTCGTCGGCACACTTCGTCTCAGATCCGCCTATCGAGATAAGTTCGTAACAAAGCCACCCGTTTGAGAATACCTAGGTAGCTACCCTGAAGCAAAAGTTGCAATTAAACGATCAACTGTTTATACAGCTCTAACTATAAAACCAGATCTATACCCCTCTCAAAGGAGCTCAATCTCTAACCTAGAATTTTTCGAGTGCGGTACTACTATAGCGCAGTATTCAAATTTACATCATTTTCTTAATTAAATATTTCTACACATTTCAAATTGAAAACTTTTTGGCCAAAAATAATAATAATAATATAATAATAAATAAATAAATAAATAAATAATGAAAATAAAATAAAACAATAAATTAGCCCATGTAAATTTTAAGTTCAGAAGAGTTCTTTTTCTCCACACAATTAAAGAGAGGGCAAACTTTTCTCCACAATTTTCAAACCCTTTTTTTTTTTTTTTTTTTTACTACACTCATCTTCTCCATCATCAATCCACATCAAAAAAACTCTTCGAAACAAACAAAAACAAATCACTCGAGCCTCCTACCAGCAATTCACCAACCTCAACCTCTCACTCCACCAAACCTCTTCATCCCCTCCATCTCTTCTCTTGTCAAACAAAAGCTCACAAGCCCTTCACCTACAACCTCCTCCAACAACCCAACAAAAAAAACAACAACAATGAACGCCGTCAAGTCCACCCTCCTCAACTTCAACCCCACAAAACCCCTCCTGATCCGCACCTTCAGCGCGCATACCTACTTCGGCCCACGCCTCCCGCGCGCCTGGAAAGCGTCGTTCCGCGAAGTCCCCAAGCAGCCGCGCGAATTAAAACCGCTGCCGTCAACGACGGAGAAGCTGGTGGTTGAGCCGTTTTGGGATAGCGCTTGGGAGAAGCGGGAGATGCTGCAGGGGAGCGTGTGGCCGTGGTGGCCGGTTTTCGTATGTTTGCCTTTTCTTTTCTCTTCTTTTTTTTTTTTTTTTTTTTTTTTTTTTTGGGGGGGGTGGTTTTACTGATGATTACATGTAGCGCTCTGAGGAGATTACGAGCTTTATATTAGGAGGAAGGATTAGATGTTTAACGGTCGATTCTTGATTTTTTGATATTCCCAATGGTGGTTCTTTTTCTGTCTTCTTGAGGATTGTTTACGGCGGTTTATTTTAACTGTAAGTTTTCCTACCACGAGTGACGTGCATAGAAACTTCTTTCCAGCTAACACATTCTATAAAGGGTTTCGAAAGGAGGGAAGATTATCATTTTTTTTTTATTATACGACTTTTACGAAAATCTTGAGAGGATGAAGGGATGAATGGGATGGCGTCATAAGGACTTTTGCATACAATCGAGCTTTCTATTTCTTTTCTTTTTCTGTCGTTTCCCTTGTTCCTCCAACTATCATGCTGTTATACTCCTTTGATGATGGTGTTGGTTGTTTTCAAAGGCGTTAGGATAGCTTTTTACCAGCGCAAAAAATACGGAAAAGTCGTGATCTCGCATTACCTTCTCATATTAGTATACAAAATGTATTGAAGATAACAGAGAAAAATAACCAAAAAAGTGTACATAAAATCTTTGAGATCTTTCTTTCGCGCGTAGAAAGTATTGACAATACACGCCAACGATCATGGATCTCTAATATCATCACTATGAAGACGTGCTTACAACAACAGCAACAAGAGAAAAAAAGGAGGCTTTCCAAGGTTATGTATGTGTCTTATGATCAAATCCTCCAGAGATCAAATGCTTTCCGGGGTCTCCAAAACATCCTCTGTTCCCCTTCACCGTCTTCTCCATATCCTCCACCGTCCTGATGTGATCCAAAAAGCCGCGCCTGCTGCGGCATCGTCAAGCCAGCCTGAACATCGTCCGGCATCGCTTCTACAAGCCTAAACCCACGCTTCAAAGTATTCTCCCGTGATAGTTGGGTAACCTTGAATTATGAAATTGGAACAGATCATCCCCTTCGCCTTCGTTTCCGACAGTAGCTTGACGGCCAAAGTTAAACGCAGGCAGATCATTCCGTTGGAAGAAACTCCGAGGCGTGTTGTCGGCTACTTTGGAATCATTCGAGTTTATATAATCATCCAACATCCCGTCGTCCTCGTCCATGCTTCACCTACACCGATGCTTATTCCTGGCAATTCAGAAGCTCTTCATCTTGATTTGGAAGCCAATTTTGAGGATTAGTGATCTGTGGCTGCCAGATCTGCTGGTTCCAATCCTGCTGCTGCTGCTGCTGCTGAGAAGGGTAGAAATGTTGTCCATTTCCACCATTGGTATCTGCTGGTATTCGTTGTTTTCAGCTGGAAGTAACTCCTCATGTTGAAGGCTTGTTGCTGGTTGATTTGCTGCTGGTAACCAGAATTCAGCCATTCACTTGCTCATCTCCTTGTTGCTGAGCCATATCCAATCGCGCTCGTTGACCCAAGCATCATCTATAACTTGAAGGATCTCAACCGGCTGTGCGTTCTCGCGATCAACGAATTGTCTGTACTGATAGGCGAGAGAACTTTGAGGTGCTACCGATCCTTGTAACATAGGAGCTCGAGTTTCAGGCTGCATCATGCTTTCATTGAGCTGTTGAGCGGTATTTGTGTCGGGACCTGGCGAACACCACTTATCGGTCTTGCGAAAGCGAAATTGTTATGCCCTGATATATTCGTAGGAGCTGTTACCCGCGCAAGTTTCCTTCTGGAACGAGAATTTCGTTCCAATACGCTGAATTGCTTTCGAGATTGCTTGCTTGCGGCAAGCTCTGGATATGTTTGTTTTCCTCTATATTTTGCAAGGGCAAAGCTCTGTTCTCATGAAAGTCCGTTTTTAGTAGACGGACGCGGAAGAGCTGGCTGCAGCGACGGAGGATCCTCGAGGCGATCTCTTTCTTGAGGTTCTCTTCAGACCTGCTTCTGGTACCATCGGCACTTCGGGTGCTTGATTTTGTTCTGCTGTTGCAGTACGAGAATCCTGGGGTCTTGCATCATTGCAGACTGGATCAACGTAGAAATTCTCTCGTATGTCCTATATCAAACCATCCCGAGTTAGTTAGCTTGGTATTAAGAAAATCCAGCTAATTCTCTGCAAGCATAAGAAGAAATATAAAAGGGAATATTTGCCTTAGCATTTTCTCCAGCTACAGTCCCAACAGCTTCATTCTCAATCACCTGTATCTCGGAGCTGGGATACCTGAATGGCCGCGATACTTCTTCGGGATGTTCGAGCCAGCTCCTGACCACATTTTCAGCATGCTCCTTCCTCAATCTCGCGTCACGGCTATCAGCCTGGTCGGACGACATATACGCGGAGCCGTCCAGATTGCTCGACGGAACGTATAAAGGCTTGCCGCTATCATTCGGGGCGGCTCGGCGCCGCGCAGGTAAAAAGGGAACGCTCGCGGCGGCGATCGTCTTCGTGATGTCTAGTACGGCCACGACTCGAGGACCAGATAGATGCCGCTTCCGGAGAAAAGCTTGCCAATTCTCGTGCCGCTTTTGAGTTTCTACCACGATCAGGTTCTGTGATACGGAGTATTCCGTTCGATCACGTCCACCGTGTCTGCGAAAGCGATTCAACCCTGCCGTTTCATCCTCATGGATCGCTGAAGTCGTAGTCGCGACTGATTTGGAGCGTATTGATCGCCTTTGGAAACCTCGTTTGGGGCTATTGATTCTCGACTTTTGTTTGCCCTTCGTCTTCGGAGCAGTAAAGTACCCGGAGACGGCCTCGTTGATTTTCGACCTGGAGCTATTTCATTACAGGTCCGACGATTCGGCTGGATTGCCGTCCGAGGAACTGCATTTCTGAGAATACCAGGTCCGGTACTTTCGATTGGTTAGAACCAGTATTAGTACAATGACAAGCCGGGGTGTAGTTTAGGGAGGCTTTACTTACGCCCTCTCGTTGGCAGCGACGCTCTTCCCTCTCTTGAATAAACCAAGCGATGGCCTTAACTGCAAAACGCCAATCCCAAAAAGAAAAAAAGAAAAAAAAAAAATAATCAGCCTGCTCCGACATATTAAAATAATGTCCAACGCCGCAGGAAAGCTCACAGTTAAACGATCCTTCGTGACACGTTCCGATTCGAACGCCTGGTGGAGTATATTCGACGACCTCTCACCCAGAGCAGTACCACCGCCTTTCGACCGGCATATCGCTTTCTTCGCCCTCCTCTTTCCTCGTTTTCTTCTCCTTGCCGGCGTAAGATTTTTCAGCCTCCTTCTGCCTCCGCGATGTCTCCCTCGCGAGCTCAATCTCCACCCTTCCTCCTCCCTCATCTTCCTCCGCGGTGCCTTTCGTAATTTTCTGCTGGGCGGGTTGCCTCTGCCTCGGTGGGGAGACGGACCAGGATAGCTCGTCGCGTCGGAAGAAGAGCTCGAACTTGCCGCTGCATTGCTTTCCCAGCATTTTCTTGGCCTTTATTTGTAACATTGTCATTTTGTTAGTATTCCGCTTGACTTCGTAAACATCATCGTCGTCGTTGTCAACTTTGTCGTAGTTGATAAAGTCCGGTTCGAACTGGATGAATGGAGCTGTCGTAGAGTTCCCGTGACGCCTCTTACGCGGGACGATCCGGCCCGAGCCGAGATCCATTTTAATTTTAAAGCTAGGCGAGAACAGGTAAGGATGATAAAATTCAGACCACGGCAAAAAAAAAAAAAAACCGTTATCGATAATGAAAAGATATAAAAAGGCTAATACGAAATCGATTCTGGGAAAAAGCTATATTTAAGTATGTGGAGCAAAAGATCACGAGAATCGAGCACCTCATAAGTATCGATCTGTTTTTATGTATCGAAGATTGGAATATTCTTTTGGTGGTTACTTAAAAAAAAAAAAAGATCGGATAAAATGTTCAGCGATTCTTTCCAAATATGGTAGAGTCAGTCGGACCGAAAAAGAAAGAAATTTTTTTTTTTTTTTAAAAAAAATAACAAGGAAAAAGGGAACACGAGGATACAAGTAAGCAAGTATACAAGTATACGGGTATACGAATAAAATCAGTATCCTCATGACGATGCTTGCTAATAAGGGTAGGCAATAGCTTCCACATAACTCATAATTCGAAATTGATATACTTACTCAACAGAACCAATATCACCACGTAGTAGTCAGAGTTGATCAAAAGAAAATGCTTAAAGGATTCAGCTATTAGCGGCCATAAACATAAAGGATTGCATGTCGAAGGATTCATTCTCATTGAACAAAGCATTCTCAGGAACAGACGTCTAACTGGTGAAAATCTCGACACCGCTGATATCATGCTCACGAAAAATCTCCATTCTCAATGGAAAAGTACCATTAATTGCGTCTTTAGCTTTTAATTTTCCATGCATGGATCACCCCTCGGTAAAGAACGAAGATCGTATTTTTTTTTTTTTTTTTTTTGCATTCCTTTCAGACAGGTTCGATTTGACAGATTTGACAGCTTATTCGCTTAAGCTTTTTATTTTGCCTAACTATACTATAGACGGCGTGCTATAGGCTAGGCGGAGGAATTTCAAATCGGTGTGAGTGCTTTCAATCTGCACCAGAAGGCTTTTTTCACTTTTTTCCTTTTTCATTTTTTTTCAAGTTTTTAGTATATATGTGTCCTTTTTCACCTCCTGTTGGATCATACATTATTGTGATCCCGCAGTCCAGAATAACTCATCCTGCAGCTAATAGAAAAGGCCGGAAAAGGAGGGATAATATTCAGAACTCCCCCGAGTGTCATATCCCCCCCCCCCGTCCCCGTTCGTATGACCATGATATGGCCGGCGAGGAATGAGATCCAAACGTATTGGATAAAAAGGTGAGAAAAAAGAACAAGAGGGAAAGACGAGTCGGCGATCCCGCTTAAAACGCGGCGCCTCAGAGGGCCTTTTTTCTGTCATATTCGTTAGTGAGATCCAATAGCATAAAAGCCGTAAAGGAATAGCAAATAACAAATCATGTAAAAATGAATAAAGATTGTTCGTAATATATTAATCATCGCAGCCCCGTCTCCCACGTGAGGAGATACTCAGTAGATAATTTCAAGCGAGCCGTCAGTGGACCCTTCGTGTTCCTTTTTTTTTTTTTTTTTTGCTGTTAATTCCTTTTTCTTAGAAAGAAATTCCTCACGGACAGATGGGGTGATTTCCTTCGCGAATCAGGGACCCTTTAGGGAGAAAAAGAAAAGAAGAGGGAGGAATAAGCAGCAGAGCCTTCCCTTTTTTTTTTCCCTCTCTACTCGCTTTTCTCGTCTTTTTGCTTTTCTTTTTCCTCTTCCCTTTCTACTTCCGTCTTCCCCGTTTACTCGTAACACTGCCCTGGAATGTTGGAAGGATTGGAACTGGTCCCGGAAAAAAGCGAGATGAGAAAAATAAATTAATAAATTTAATGCCGGGGTGAAGGCAGAAAAACCAAGTTTCCCTGTCCACTATTTTTCTTTCCCCCGGGGCAGGAGGTAATATACTCATCTGAACCTGTCTCGCCGCGGGCGCGTACACATCCGCCGATGATTGGATCGCTCGTGGGGGTTGCTTGGGAACACTCTTGGAGTGTGTTGACCCTCCCGAAACTCGCGAACGAGCAGATTCGCTAGCAATAAAAGTTGTTTATACTTTCTGGTGATCGCCGTGTCGTGTCAAAAGCCTATCGAGGAACATCCAATCTCGATGTTTACTTTTTTTCTTTTCTTTTTTTTCAAGAAAAGAAGGCATCATAAAAAATAGCAAATAAGAGGGATCCTTGTCTATAATTTATATAAAATCTCCAGTTCATTAATAATAATAATATCCTACATTTGCAGAAATATATATATATATATTTTTGCAGTTTGCAGTTTGCAGAGTGGAGTTTGGATAAATCCGGGAGAGCCTTGAAACTTACCGACAGCATAAACAGCGCATTACCTGTCGTTGAAGAGAGATGAATGATCCTGATTATTAAAATTGACCTCCATATTCTTTCTTTTTTACTCGAGTGTTGATTCGGCATAAAGATTCGGGGGCAGTGGCCTCGAATACATTATTGCGATGAGGCGCTTGGTGATTCGTGTTCGAACATGTCTGTCTGCAGAGTGGGCATAGATAATGAGCTTCTAAGATCATAGGGTTTTCGCCAGTTTCGGCCGCTTGGAGAAAGAGGCGCGACGCGCCTTGTGTACGGCTTTGACGGGGTGCGCCTGGGTTGTCCTGCTTCTGAATGTAATATTGCGTAGTAGGCTTGCCCAGTTTTCCGTTTTCTTTTCTTTTCTTTTCTTTTCTTTTCTTTCTTGTCATTTTGCTTTTTTTTTTCTTTTTTTTTTGCTTTCCTTTCCTTTCGTCTTTAAATTTTCCATTGTTTATTTATTTTTCCATATATTTTCGGGTCTCCGCTTATTTACTCCTTCCACTTTTTCTGTAAATAATTCGATCCTTATAGATAGTCATCTGTTTTTATTTTCAATTATTCTTTTTTCGTCTTTTTTCCGTTTTGTTTTTTAACTCTACGGAGGTGCTCGTTCCTTTTCGCCTTCCATCCAAAAGCGTCCCGCTCTTTTGGTTCTCCTAAGACTGGGCACGTCTCGCCTATAGCATAAAAAATGCCACTACGGCGGATATTGCCCCGCCCGCCGCCGTCGTCGGGATTGTATGCAGATGGCAAAATTGATCGTTCCTAAATTGATCAGGGCATTGATTGGCTGACGAAATTCCCCAGCTTTTGTACCAGTTACCTGGGAGGTACGAAGCGACAATCTCCAGGTATACCTTTCAATTACTAGTAAAGTAAAGGCCGAAAGCAAAGAAGCGAACCGCCGGGTTTCCCTTTTCAAAAAGGAAAAAGAAAAAGAAAAGGAAAAAAAAAGGAGGAAAAAAGGTACAGCCCATATCGCCTGCGTCATGAAGCAAAATATCCCAAGGTTTCTCGAAGCGGTTGGAGAATCAGACGTTTTGTTAACTCCATTGCCACGTCTACCGGGTTTTTCTCTTGGGATAAAACCACTTCTCGTGACCGCATTTGGACCAGAAATACGGCGGGTAGAAATGATTGCGTAGTCTCAACACACTCCTGAACGCACATGCCACAAAAGCAAAGGAAAAGGTCAGCTTCCGGAATTCGTCCATCTTTCTCGATTTCGCTCCTTAGGCTGTCTCTCTTTTTTTTTTTTTTTTTTTTTTTTTTCTCATGACCTTCCCAAGGCTCTATATTTTAGATACCATGGTGTCATTGTCCTGATCTTTCGGCAATATCTTTCGCTTTATTCTTATTCGAAAGCCAGGATACTCTCCTATCGGCGCTTCTCTCTTCTTACTCTTTTGCTTTTTTTTTCTTTTTCTTTTTTCTTAAACAAACTGCTTTGCTTTCTCCTTCTCCTCATCACTTTCTATTACGTGATTGTTAGAAATAGAGGAAGAGCGGCTCGAGCAGCGCAAGTACATGAATGGACGCCACAACATATGATCACGTTTGCAAATCACAAGGACAGTATATTTGAGGCTGCGCACTGAGCAACTTTACCTTTGGGTTTCACGCACGCCAATATCAGAACTTGGGTGTTCTTGATTTCTTGTTTGTTGCTCCTTGTGGAGCCGAAAGTATGTGTC